>NCSJ02000005.1:0-330753 GCA_002812745.2 Scytalidium lignicola | reverse complement strand
TACAAGTCACTTCCCTCCAACACTCCTTTCTCGTCTTAAGTCTTGGAATCAAAACTCTAACTACTTGTCACATCTTACCTCGCCATGCAACATGCTTTTCTTGAAGAGTGACACGCTAATCACGCGTAATCCAAAAGTGAAGGATTCAGACTGGGATTGAAATCCGTCTTGTATTGTATTATCTTTCATGAGCCTCCCCACATACTCCACCTCCATCTACTTCCAATCCGGTATTCAATCCCTGCTTCTTTCAGTGCCCAACATGTTGAGCACAGTGAGCGCCCAATCACTCGACAATTCCATTCCGTGCCGTTTCCCATTCATCTCATCCGTATTCCATTATTTAATATACACTGAAGGGAACCAAAGCCAACCATCAGCAAATGACGGGGGTTTCCACTTCAAAAAATCCAAACGAAAAACAAGTATATGTTGAAAAAAAAAANGTAGCAAAAATGATATATAACTCCACAAAAATGCAACGCCGATGTTTTTCCTTTGCTTGCCTTTGCTCTCCCTATCTTCAATCACCACCGTTGACCTACACATCCCTCTGAACGCCAAAAATGCGACGAGCATCCGGGTATCGCTAGGCAGGTGGATTAGGTAAATTTTGGACATGATAAACAATATTTAGATGCTCATGTTTTGAATTTTGTTTTAACAACGATGAATAATCAGCCACCAGTAGGCCGAGTGGTATAGAAACGCTAATCGCTCAAAGGACATCATCAATACTCCGAATAATTGTCGTCTCCCCTTTAGTAGGTGGGCTTCTCGGATCCTCCTCCAGCGCCAGTGAATTCCTCGTAGTAGCCTGCAATACTGGGAAAATGCTACTGGGAAATTCAAATGTCCTAGGGCTAAATACACCTGGACTTTGAGGGACCTCTAATTCCATAGGGAAGCTCCGAGGAAACGGGTTTTGAAGAGGGTTGTGAGTCATCTCTGTTAAACGGGGTGACATCAAACTAGATTCCCAAGCCATATCATCCTGAGGATATCGAGGGTGAGTAATAGCGGGTAAGGTATTGGAAGCCGTTGGCACAGGAGCAAAACCAAAGTCGAAGGTTACTTTTGGTTCGCTGGAGTCGGTCACGGGAGGCGGTGGTGGAGGTGCTGACGGTGGTTTGGATATAGGAGTGAAGCCGAAGCCGAAATCAAAGCCGGGATTTCCGTTGGGAGTAATGAAATTGGAGATTAGCTGCCGTTGCTTCGATTCGATTTCCTTGGCAATAGCAGCATCGCGAGCTGCTGCATTTGGAGTTGAATTTCCTCTAGCCCTCGAAGGGGTTGGAGGACCATCAACGGCATCCGCAGAAAGGGAAGGTCTGTGCTTCGCCTGGACTTTCCGTCCCACAATATTCTTGTCCTGTCGTTTCCCATCAATAATCTTCTTGAAATCGTTTAGTGAGAACAAGAGCGACATATTTGGATTCACCCATCGAGATTTGGCCTGGGCTTGAGCGTACGCCTCGTTTGCCGTGAGGTCTGGGTTGAGATACATTCCGTATGCTATAATGAGCGTTGCTGATCGGCTTGCTCCCTGTTGACAATGTACAAGTACCCGCTTCCCATCCTTCGTCCTTGATTCGATTAGTTGGCACAAATCCCAGAGCTCATCTTTAACATCCGTATTGTGGTCCCAAGGTACATGGATATATTCTGGCCGTCGCGGAGATGTAATTGAGGGTCTCGGTGTAGTAGGTGACGACTCTTCTGCATTTGAATCGTAACTAAAAGGTTGTACTTCAAAAGCTGTTTTGAACGACATCATTGAGGCCCCTGTGTCAGGGGTCATAATCGAATTACGTGAATATGCACTGGTCGGGTCGGACGAGATTGAGGAGACCGATGCTTTTCTGCTTGGATCCTCATCCTCAAGCTCGAATGGATTCTTTACCTCCCTAGCTACATTAATGATGACGTCGAACTTCATGGCTTCGTCGAGTTTTGGCTCGAGATATAGGTGTACGCTAGGCTCATGCATGAGGATCGGTCCTTCCGGATATGCTGGCGATACCGCATCCTCATTCGAAGGCGGGCGATCGAATGAGTCGCCCCCAACACTAGCTCCGGGTACTCTGGTTGCCATCTGGACCGCGGCTGGTGCTTCTTGATCGGCCACCTCGTCAATCGTCGTGGTACTTAGCCCGCGATGTGCTAATTTCGAACGCCCGAGACCTTTTGTAAAGTCACCTAATGTCATACCCCCAGCCGGTCCCAAACCAGGAGTTGATGATATCTGTGGCGATGAGACTGAATGTTTCAGACTCCTCCGTTGCAGCATCGTTGGCATGCTAGGAGAGGCGAGAGGATCTAGAGTTAGAGGCTTCAAGTTCGCTGCTCCAGTGTTAAGACTCAACAGACTGGGCCTCTTTTTCCCCTTTAGAGTTGGAGGTTTTATGAACGAGGGCGATGATGGAGCAGAGTCCTGGAGTCCATCAATGCTAGGAGCAAGATTAAGTGCTAGGCTTTTGGGGTTTTTGGCCCTTCGTGGCGATGGCGATGTCATGGGTCGGTCATCATTGAGTGGTATACATGCTGTACTATCTGCCATCTTTAAACTTTGAAAAGAGTCCAGTCCGAAGGTCGAACCGGCAAAAGAGGACAGAGGGACTAAAGTAACAGGCGACTCTGGAGAAGAGCTAGGAGAAGGGTCTGACAAAGAAGATGAGTCGATAGTAGATATCGTAGTGGTTGGTGAGGAATCGGTAGAGTCCGAAGCATGTGTCGATGTACTTTCTCGATGTTGGTGTTGCTGTTGTTGCTGGTGTTGTGCTTGCGCGTGTTCGTGTTCGTTACTTTGCTGTCGGGGTTGTTCTAATGATGGTTGATTGGAATATGTGTTTCCTGTTTCTTTACTGCGCTGATCTACCAACCTCCGACTCTGCATTGTATTTGGATCCATATCATACACCGACATGAACGAAGGAATGTGGTTCTCATACATTCTAGGACCCGCAGCTGTTGACGGCATATTTGATGTCGACAAGAGGTTCGGACTCTTCCTCCTCGATATCAGCGCCCGCGCTAAATACCTTTCCCCTTCCCGTCTGGATGGGTTTGTTTGTGTAAGGATCGTGGTCGATTCCGATTGTCTATCCTGAGACGGTGGCGTCGAGAATGTAAGAGAGGTAACAGATCTTTTCATGGTTAGGTCGTTAGCAATCTGTAGGTTTGAATAGCCGGCCATGGCTACTGTGGTTCTTTCTCAAAAAATTGCCCAACTCAGGCATGATCCCTCTGTGTGTTATCTTCGTAATCACGACGGACGATGGGCCATTCACTCTCTCAACATTGTCGCGACTTCGCAAGCAACCCTCGACAATGTCTCTCCTTCGAGTAAACAATGATAGCGCTCCCCGCGAGCGTGTGATTCTTGGGGTGGGAGATTATGAAGGAAGGATTCAACGCCCTAATGGAATAAAAAAAGGGAGAATGGGAGGGACAATATTTACCAAGAAGAATGCGGCGCTTCGAGGTTCTGCCTCGTTAAGCGCTGTTTAAGACAGTACCGCTCAAAGAACGCGGCAGGATTGTCGAATCGAAATGGAATAATGTAATGACACACGAGACCGGACTGCCGACCGGTTCTGCGGACTCGGAGTTTAATTAAAATGAAGATGTTTTCTCACGACAGGAGGAATGCTTCAATGCGACAGCATAGACAGAACGCCGCCCACCGTTCGGTCGAGAATGGGTGAAATACGGCCGAAGAAGTTCGATGGGGAGGAGGTCACGCAGCGTCTGGTCGGTCTGACAGTCCTGCTGGAGTCCCGGGGCGGCTCGTGTGCGTAGATTCCTGGGCGAGCTGATGAGAGAAAGTCGCGGTGGTCAGCGTAAGAACAACAGAAAAAGGTTGAAACAAGAACAGAGAAGGTGGTTTGTGAGGCTTCAAGATGGCACCCCGTTGGCCCAAACGAAGGGCGTTCTGGGAGGCGCACAGGGGTGGGCTATTGTTGGTGGCAGCGCCCGCACAAGAGCGACTAAGGTCAGACGCAATATCGTTATAAATAGAACACTGCGCCAGACCAGGGATCTGAGCGGCAAACCGCAGCGAATTGGGCCGCAGGATTCGGCGAAGAGGCAGAAGAGACGTACAGGAACAAGTCTAGAAGAATCGTCCACAGCTGCCCCGGGGCAGAAGCTGCAGTTGGGATTTGCTCAGTCGCACTGCGGCAACACTGGGTCTCACTGCTCTGCTGCTTTGACTGGTTGACTGGTTGGCTGGCTCTGGCCGGTCCAATGCCCCCGCCTGACAGGAAAAGAAGCCTCGAGGGGTCGAACAGCTGAGCAGCAAGTTTGCAGTTGTGGGTAAAAGGTTGAAGAAAAGAATCGTGATCGCCGAGGCAGATTGGTGCGAGCGGATTCGGGCCCGAAAAGAAAAGCTAGTCGCAAGGTTTTTTTTTTATTATAAAGGAAAGACACTGCCTTGGTGCGCACTTCGGGGCGAACGCAGCTGGAACTGCAAAGGCCAGATCCAGATGCTCACGAGGCCGCAAGTGGCGAAAAGAGCAAAGCAAAGAAGGAAGCAAGGAAGGTTAGAAGAAGGTAGTGTACTGTGTAAGTCAGTTGAGTAAAGAACTTGGTACGGTGGCTGGTGGTGGTCGAGATCACACCCACGATGCGGTTCCCCCCGAGATCCAAAGTCTGGAGACGATCGCGGACGAGAGAAAAGGCAGTGGGCAAGGAAGGAAGCAGAACTCATACAATTACTGTGGAATAACTAATCACGCCCGGCCCGATCGATACCGTATCCCTGAGACGGGTCCTTGGGTGTGCTTCTGCAAATAACAACTCGGCCGGCTTTGCCGTTGGTTCAAGGGCCGTTAAAATAACCTGGCAGCAGGTTGCTCCCACTCTACAAGGTTTGTTCTGCGACTCTTGGACCTACTAATTTTACAGACCAGCAGACGTCCCTGGGTATCTATCGATGGATTTCTGATGCCTGCAGTCCAACACAGGGCTAGGTTCGAGTGGTACAGTAGATAGTCCGTACTGTAAGTGGTGATGGTTCGCGAGAGTTTGGGTATTCTTCCTAGCAGCCTGGGTAATTATGCGATTGTTGGAAAGATCCGAGTTGCATCCCGCGTTTTCTGAGTGCAATGATCTCAGGATGATCCGTGGAAGATGCTAGACAACGACGAATGGCTGGCTGGGCAGTTCTTTTCTCGGAGAGGCAAAGGATTGGTGGAAGAGAGAAAAGAAGTACAGTAGTACAGTAAAAGTAGGAAGCCAAGAAAAGAGGGAAATCGAACAAAGCAGAAAAAGAACCCAAGCTAGCCTAAACGTATAAACAGGAGGTGCAGTTGTTGCATGGCGCGCACAAAAAAAAAAGGTCCATTAATAAGAGACCAAGTGTGCCCTCCAACCCTCCAACCCTCTACACAACATGACAATATGCACACAGAGAGAGTGTGTGTATGGAAGTCATGGAACAAGACGTCTTTTCCAGTGTTGTGGGTGTCGGATCAACACTTGGTGGCGCCCCATGCGACGGCGGGCAGCTTTGAAACAGCCAAAGCAGTTTCCAAGCTGCGAGGGTTGGTGCGCTAGGCCCAACGTGGACACGCAACGCCACGCCGGCTCTTCTTGCCCGAGATCTGTCGGATATTCTTGTACTCAAGTAACTTACTGTACAGTCCTGAAGAACACAACACTTCGATTGTAACGTGCACTTCGATGTGAATCAGTTCACCATAAGCAGTTTACAATGGGCCTGCATCATGCTGCATCATATAAGATATGTTAATCAACCGATCTCAGGCGAGATATCACATGCAACTAGAACCAGCAACAGATGTAAGTAACCGTTCGTGCCGTTCAAGTTCATTATTCACTCACTCTTGGAATAATAATCCAGACATATCCGGCAAATATTACCAGCCGTGCTCGAGCTTTCCTGAAATGACGATCACTTCGTGGCACAAATCAGCATCAACAAGGTTGGATCCCAGCTTAGCAAATCTTAAATCATGAATCCTTTACAATAAAAGAAAAAAGGCAAACAAACAAACAAACAACCCGTCCGGAGTTTGTTGGCCCAGGAAACGGCTGAGAACTCACAGCCATGTGGACAAGTAACAGTACTGTAACAGTACTGTAGTTACAGTAATTAGCGGATGGAGCCCCTGAATCTTGCCGCTGCTGACAGGGAACAGGGTGTCCCTCAGTGGGCGGTCTGCGGCGATGGCGTAAGTATTTCCCAGTCAGGACTGCGAGAGCCTCAGGTTCCACTGTTTAGATACGATACTGTACAGTCTGCTTGTCTTGTATTGTCATCCTACGGGAAGCCCACAATTTGTACTGTAATGTAATGTAATGAACATAAGGTACAGCAAAAGGATCGTCTGATTGGCCTACATACACACAAGTACCAGAAGCATCGATCTCAGTACTGTATCTAGGATAATACAGGGGCCTTCCTGTGTTTGTATGGAGACGGTCGGTTGCTCTTTGGTGGCTGTTGAAAATATATTTCGTTTGATATTATTTTCTTCGTATGGTATAGCCGGAACTGTGGGACCCCCCAGCCAGCTTTTCAAAAGCCCTGAAGATGCCACGTGAGAGAGAAAAGATGAGGAAATTGTAGAAGAGCCTCGCGTGGATGAGATGACAGAACGTTTGGGCCTTTCTCAAACGCACCTCAATGGAGTCACGAAGCAAGGGAAAACCCCCCTAAAACGCCTCTCCTTCAACCCCTAAACACTCAAACACCGTGGTAACACGGTTTCAGCGTCAGTTGCGTCCTTTTTTCCCGGCGAAGATGCCAAGGGCCTTTAGTGTCTCCACAGTCAACTTGGCAACAGATATCGAGGGGAAGGCGGTAACGAGAGCAGAGTTCAAAAGAAGAAGATATGCACGTCCGCAAAGCAATATGTACGTTTAAGGGATGGGTGAAGGCATGCAGAAGCAAAGATGACTGGTGATGGCGCCAAGGGTTTCGTGCAGAGAAAGAAAACGGCTCAGGACCCCGATGACAGCGTGGATGAAAAAGCCCCTCATTGTGCAGACATTTGGTTCTGTGGTAGCAAATAATAGGACGAGTTGGATCCCTTGCATCGGTGGTGCTGTAGGGACTTTTTAGATTGTGAAATTCGTGCAAGTGCGCTGGGGCCATATGTTGCGCGAGGTACCAGTGCTAGCAGAACCGTACGGTGGTGTACATCCACAGTACATCTTTTTTGTGGTCGAGCCGCTTTGGGCACAACTGAGCAATCCAAGCTCGAGCACCAGAAATGGCAGAAGCACACACAAACAGAAACTGAGCTCTGTCACCACCTCCTAACATATCCCATTTCTCCATCGAAGTCAACACAATCCATCCAGACTTCCTTCCTATCCGCATCACCGACCGACTCGCAACGGCTGGCTCGATTCTGGTTGTCCAATCTGCTGTCTCGGCTGCTCTGCCCGCTTTCAGTTTACCGCTGTCGCAACCTGCACCACCGTTGACCAAAAATGAAAGGGTCTCCTCCACGATGAATTCTGCAGCAACCAACTCCGGTGATAAATCCTCCTCCATGAGCTCCTCAATCTCCTCTGAGGTTTCTTCCCCCAAGATACCTCCTATCCGTTCCTTCAGGAAGTCGCGCACCAGCACCAGTGAGATGCTGGGGGCGGCAACACACCGACATGCGACGGATGAGGACGACAACACACTCAGGGCCCCGGAAAACAACACCGGCGCCTTGAGCGACGACTCGGACCTTTTTCTCAATATTGCAAAGGAAGAAGCAAACTTGAGCCGCCATAATTCCCAGAGACTGGTAAGATAAACAAATCACCCACATCATATCACATCACAAAAAAACAAACGCACACCGATATCCTTAGGGAAGGGGGAGGGGGTATCAGGTTGGGCGTCTGCATTATCTGTACCTTAGCCAGCCTCTTATCTCAGGAAATTTGAAAATGCGCAAACCCTGATCACTTCTACGACTTTTCTACTAACTTAACCCGCAAAATAGTCTCGAGTCAGCTTGCCAACCCAGCGATCGTCCCTACCGCCTCCAAAGACCTCTTATCAACCCATTATCATGGCGAGACGTCGAGGTTCCGACCAAGACGCTCGAACCGGATCACGATCACTCGATGAGCAAGGAATGG
This sequence comes from Scytalidium lignicola, assembly GCA_002812745.2. NCBI lineage: Eukaryota > Fungi > Ascomycota > Leotiomycetes > Scytalidium > Scytalidium lignicola. The sequence continues at coordinate 322,641 of NCSJ02000005.1, read as the reverse complement.
AACGGGTATTAACATACAAACCACGAGATAGAGATAGACCTCCAACGAATCGATATTTTGCCAAGAACGACAACGGCGGTGGCGGCGGTTCCTCTAATCATCATCGATCTGCTCCTACCACTCCTAGGACCGGCACAAATCGAGAAATTTCACCCCCAGAATCACTCCTAACATCTGTTTCACGACGCCCCTCGGTCCCAGATTCGACATTATTACCTCCTCGCTCATCTTACCGGCAGTCAACCCTCGCTTATACCAATTCACGGTCATACAACTCCTCACCACTCGTTGCTCGAACGCCGGACACACATGAAGGGCAGGGGCAGGAGCAGCAGCAGCAGCAAGCACGGGCTATGGAAGGAACCGAATCAACCGTCTCCACGGCAGCACCTTCCACTGTTTGGGATGAACTGGAGGACCTCAAATCAAGGATTCATCGCCTAGAATTAACTGGGAAGTTACCTGATAGCTCGGGAGCCGCGGTTCAGCACGCCTCGGGAGAACGTCCACCAACAGCTACTACAACTGTTACCACCGTATCATTATCACCTAAACGAGCCAGAGGGAATAGTTTATCTCCTACCGAAGTTCTTGCTCCACCTTCAAGCGGGACCCATCCGCTTCTCCGCTCGGCTTTAGAGAAGTCAAAGCCTCTACTCTCCCCAGAAGTGTACAAAGCTTTGGAAGCAACATCCTTCGATGCTCTAGCTATTTCGTCGATGATGGGAAGTCCAGGTCAACCGGGGCCGATATCAAGTTCACAGTCGGTAGTTGGTGGTGGACCTATAGCCGCTGTTTCAGATCGACAGGTTCGCCGAAAAGCTGATAGCATGTGTAGAAGTCTAACTGAGCTCTGCCTGGCGCTATCTGAATCAAAGACAGAGCAAGAGGAACCCACGACCAACGGTAATACAACACCACAGAATAATACCCAGGCGGAAGCCCCCCCGATTCCAAGGATAGTAGATAATATCCCGAGACCCCCGATTTCGAATGACCTCGCACGCATGAAGTTAAGCCCCCGTCCGCTCAGCCGGCTCGAGGCACGAAGGAGCAGTCTCCTCGCAACAAGCAGCCTTCCCGCCCCCAGATACAATCCCTCAGAAGCTACTACCCCCACACAAGCTGCCCTCGCTCATCGCCGTGCTTCTCTCATGTTCCGAACTCGACGTACAGCAACTGAAGAGCCTGCCGAAGGCCGACAGGAAGACGAAGATGAAACCCGATTTCGAGCCCCATCACGTGCTACAACAGACCTAGGCCGAGTGAGAAACGGTCAAAAGGAATATCCCTCTCTACAACCATTAGTTACAGATAACCGTCCATCTCCCACCTCCCAGTCTTCACTCCCAGTTAGAAGGCATTATGTCTCTACGAATTTAAACAAAAACTCGGCCACTTCACCTTCAGTGGCGAATCACGGGAGCAGGAGATACTATGATCGTGGAGTCACACCTGAGAAGGAGCCAGGTAATACCAGTCTTGCTGCCCCATCTAATAATGTTAACGGTACTGGCAACAGTCCCAATGGGCGGCTTGCGGTGAATGAAGCTGGAGAACGAGTTCAGAGGAAACCATCAAGTTCCATGAGTCAAGCTGTGACCGCTGGTGCTAGTAATCTTGCGAGGAGGACGAGGCAGACCAGTTCTATGGATGCAGCCCTTGAAAGGCAAACTGCGAGTACTCAGCAGTAGAGTACGTTCCTTTTCGATGGAGAAAAGAGGAGTTGTAACAACAAAAATACCCGCTCAGACGCATGATTTTCTTTTTCCTCTTCTTTTTTTTTATAATTCATTTTTTCGGAGTTAGGATTGGCATGGGACGAGAATTGTAAGAGATATCACTTCAGAAGCGTGTATTGTTATATTTTTGCTTTCGCAGCATTTTCCCCCTTTGTTTTGTTGTCTTGTCTCTCTTTGTCAAGGAGTTTTTTTTNCCCTTTCCTGTTAACATGTGGCCAGCATGGGTTGGCACATACGATGGTGCGAATAAAAAGATGTACGGATTAGGAACAGGAACACACACGCACCAACGCACAAATGCATGCAGGCACGCACGAACGAACAGCATCAGCACGGAGTTTTGCCATTTGCCATGTTTTGCTGGTCTCCAAAGTCGGCTGGGCTTTTGCTGGATCATGATCGGCTGTGAGGCGCTGTTGCATGATAGACGGATTAATCGATGGACCATGGAACCAACTTTATTTTGGGTTCGAGAAGTAAAAAGAAACCCCCCCCACAGCATAGCGCTTGATTTTGCATTTTTCTAGCATTTGCATTAAGCAGCCATTTTTCTTTGTATTAAACCTCTTGTGTGGTTTTTTTTTTTNCACGGGTATAGTTCTTATTTTTTTTAGCGGTGAGATACAAAAAAATTAGGGGGCAGTTTTTNATTTTCAATAGTTTTTTTTTTTTGGACTGCTCTTACTTAGCTAAGGAGCTGCCTTTTCACGAATTTTCTTTGCACACATTTTTCTAAAACCTTCACTCATGTTGTTCTTCGAGGAAGGGGTTTTATGAAATAGATCCAATAACAGACAGCATTTATTACTATTAACTATTATTATCATCATCCAGTATTGTCCTCCATTGATTCGATTGTTGATTGTTGACTTTCTGTATCTTGGCCGCTAAGAATGTTTCTTGTGTGAGAGAGGCTTTTGATGAAATTGTTTTGACTACGTGGCTGTCACTGCTTTCACACCAGGGTTGGAGTAAAGGGCATGTCATTGAGTCTTTCTATCTTGAAAGCGTGTCTCAGATTTGCAGTACCATTTCATCCACAAAGGATTTCCAATCTATCTCACTATGCTGTAGCAAGCAAAGATGAGGCTTGTGAACTTTGTAAATGCTTCCTTTTGGTGCTCTCTTGTGTTTATTGAAGCAACGTCCGCGGTCATAATTCTTCGAAGCATGCTCGAGGACAAGATGGCGTGGGTTACAGCAGCCTGATTTTCCTTGGTTGCATAAGTGAGAAACTTGCAAATTTTCTAGTAGTGGCCATATTAGTATTATACTTTAATTGGATTATATAGGGATACAAACCAATGACCATCTTTTCACATTCCCAAGGAGAAAGCCTGTTACAACCTAACATTATCCTCCGGAGATGATTGGTGTTGGAGTGAGCATTCTTAGGAGGCTTGCAACTTCTCCCCTTTTAATATATCTTATCTCATATCATGTGAAACATCTATTAGTTAAATCAGAGAGATCAGCAAGGTCCTTGTTTGTCCCTTCTGTACTATATTCCTCCTCAGGATTGTCAACCCAAAGACTCAGACGTTTCCAGGCCCTTTCACGTATCTGGTCGATTGCATGCTCACTGAAGGCCAATCTAGAATATTGACCACGGGTCATTTTCCCACCGCAGCCGTATGCAAGTTTAGCAAACTCCTTTTCAAACTCCTTTCGAGTTGCTTTTGAAATAACCTTGAGATTGTTAATCCTAGGTAGAATCTTTCCTCCGGTAAACTCATGCTGCGTGCCCTGATCTCCGATTGCTTCGCTGTTATCACCATTATCTGAATCGAAATCAAAATCGGAGTCGGACTCGAAAGAGGATTCAGAGCCATTTTTAGACTGGGAATCAAGAGCCGGTGTCAGAATCAGAGCCGCCGACTACAGCCGCGTTTACTTCTAGATTGTCATTGACGACGGCGGTCTTCTTGAGATATCACCCTAAAACCTCCTGCAACAGTTCTGCTCGGTATGCTTCTACATCGGAGAAGTGGCCAGGAACTCTGCCATCTCAAAAGTAAGAATCGATGACCTTAATAACAGAATATCCACAGCTCCAACCATCAGAAGGTCCAAATTGGAAGAAGTTGATGGGTCCAGTCCAGCCAGGTTAAATGCGATGTTGAGAGAGTTCATAAGATTGGTAGCTTCTTCTGTATGACCCGATATTGTCACGCTATCAAATACTGTAGCCAATCCACTGTCTCTCAAAATTCACTAACTGCCAGTGATTGCCTCCTACATGCAAAGGGATGACGATCCTTACTTTTGCTTGCAAGGAAGGCATAGAGCATCTAGCCTGTTGTTCAGGGCTGATTTGAAGGAAGTGACTTGAGAATAATGCACCAACTATGCCAATATTTCTCGATGCTGGTTCAGATTGGAGCATCCTCGAATGCTCTACCATCATGCACAGAATAGCTCGAATCGTATTGTCATCGAGCTAGGTGTCTTTTTCCAGTCATTTGTGCAGTAACTTGTCCTGGCTAATCTCCTTTCTAATTCATCCCTCAAGGATTTTCTATGGCCAGCATTATGGCCTCTATTCAGGATATATTCTATACCACTGACTCTATGAATATGTTCTTGCCTCACCTTCTGTTGCTGAAGGAGTGTGTGTTAGTTATATGGATAAAATAATGCTGAGATGGATAGTTACTCGCCTTTTATAGACAACTCTCCTGGTGCTCCATCTGTCTCTGTATATTCAATGTTTTTTAACATACGCAATTCACTTACCCTAAGTGGTATTCACTGTGATTTGCAATCCAGATTCAATACGCAATCTAGCTCCAATACTCAGTTCACGTTTAAAATACGCAATCCAATAACAGGAGAGTGTCTAGTTCCAGATAGAAAATCTGAAACTGACTAGGAGACAAATTAATTTCTTAATTGTGTCTAAAGAGTAAAAGAAGAGGAATTCTAAGGTTAGGTTTTGGCTCCACCCCTACTTCCCTGCTGCCCGTGACTTCTTTGGCCCTTAATGCCAAACGGGTAGCTGAGGGGGTAACATCCTTCATACCCATTGGCATAGATACAGTTGAAATAATGAGCATTTTCTTATCTCATACCGTAGTTTTCTGGTTTTCATGGAATCGAGCCTGTCAATATATTATTCATAAAAACAGAAAGGAAAACTTAGTTTCTTTAGTAACTTTTTTTNATTAATCACCAAGATCTATAGACCTAGTGATGGTATCTTTCACGTGCATGTACGCCGTTTAAAACATCCTCCCAGGTAGTAGCACCTTGTTTCCGTAAACCACCATTCGAACGAATACAAATTGGGAAATGAGAAAGAAGAAATAGAAGATGACGGAACCTAGATCCTTCTAAAGATGTGGTTGCATTTCGTTGCACTTTATCAAGGCATATAGCACCCACCCGCCATAAGCAAATTCATGCGTGTGAACTTGACATTATACACGGGTGTCTTCTTAGTTGGAAATGCACTGATTTGGTCAGGCGTGATCATGGTCTCCTTACCCTTCTTCTTTCCACTGCCACCACTAACGCCACCGACGCCGCCGGTACCACCGCTGCTGCTGCTACCACCACCACCACCACTAGATCCAGTAGCATTAGCTTGGGTACTGTTGGGCCCAGCGTTAGTAATCCTGGTTGCATCAGCTTGTCCTCCCGTGCCGACTACTTCACCATCAGTGCCGCCGCCCTTGTAGGGGTCAGTTGGAACCTCAACGTCCCAGATTCGAACTGTGCCGTCGGCAGCTCCTGATGCGAGGACCGTTGACTCGACGCTGAATGAGAGAGACCAGATACCGCCTTTGCCGTGACCCCTGCAGCGTTTAATCATGGTGCCTTTGGCAAGGTCCCAAAGGATGATAGAACCACCTCCATCTGCTGATGCAAGGATCCTGCCGCTGGGGCTGCATTCAAGGGCGCTGATGAATTCCGTGTGGCCTGTGAAGACACGGACACACTCGCCAGTAACAAAAGACCACATACGGACTGATTTATCGACTTGGTCTGAGGCTGAAAAGATATATGCGCCGTTGGGGTGCCAGGCAACTTGGTTGACGCTGGAATCATGACCTACCATCATACGGAGGTAGGAGATATGATCCTGAGCCCAGACACGAACGGTCTTGTCCCAGCCACAGGTAGCGAAATAATGCCCGAATGGTCCCCAACGGACATTCCAGACCGGACCTTCGTGACCCTTGTAGACGACTAGGCAAGTCCATGTTTCTAAGGACCAGAGACGCACAGTTTTGTCTGATGAGGATGACAAAAGTAATCTTGGGATTGTGGATGGTGTAGAGGGATCAGCATTCTCTGGCCTTTCGATTGATGGTGAGAATGAGACGCTGTACACGGTAGCAGAGTGTCCAATGAGACGCCGGGAATTTGTCGGAGGCGAGTTCTTCTCAGATTTGACTAAGGTGGGAAGTGGATCGCCATGTAAGTTCCACACACGAATGTACGATTCCTCGGTGCCAACGGCAACTAGGTTCGTGTCATCGGAAAATTCGACGCACGTAACACTGAAAATATAATTAGTATGAAGGGATTTTTTTTTNCTTCGACCGGTGAACTTACCTATCAAGAGTATTGTGAAAAGTAAACATGCAAACAGATATGGCTGGGCCTATTCCGCCAGTACGACCATCAATTTTGAAGCGGTCTCTATTCTCCTTAATCTTTTGGACCTCCATGACTACATCTCGAGCGCGTGATGGGGGGAGTGGGATTTCAGTTCGTGTTGGTCCATCCGCACTATCTTCCCTTTTGATAGTGCGGTCAAATTCTTCTACTAGAGATGGCTTACCTCCTACCGGAGGGTTCTTGGAGTCTTCCTCTTCGAGTTCAGCTCTGACGTCTGTTGCTAGCTCGGGCTCCATTGGCATCGGGCCAAGTCTCAAGACAGCATTATTATTCTGGATATCTTTGTTTGTCACACCAGTGAATACTCCCGGAATGCCTTCTTGGAGATCCCCTTCATCATCATTTCCGCTGTGGGCCTGACGGATGATTGCTTCGAAACTGAACTGGTCAATCGGACCTCTAGTCGTCTCAGTCACCTGGCAGTATGTTTGAAGTAGATAAAGGATGACAGTCCCTCCAGCCTTGCTATTTGACTCAAGAAATGTCAAAATATTGAAGTACACATGGGTATTCAGTGGAATTCGATATTTTGTTGATCGGTAAAGCTTGGTCATTTCATTGTCCATGACCTGCGCAGCCAGAGTAACAGTCTCAAAGACATTGAGCTCATCATGATGAACTTTCTCAAATTGTGAGCTAAATTCTTTTAGAAATGACTGGCCATCAGCACTGAAGCCATTTTGTATCAGCTCCAAATATGAATAAACAAACACCGGCCATAGAACACGTCGAAGCTCTGCCTGTTTTGTTTGTGAGTCCTTGATTTCAACTGTTTTCACGGAAATTACATACCTTGTAAATATCAAGATTCTGATCAATCCAGTTACTCAAAAGTCTAAAGCCCTTTGCATATTTCGCAGTGCCAAGATCCTCGGCCCGTTCATGAATAGGCTTTCCGTCTCTATCGACATTAGTCGACTCTTGTCGGAGCATCTGCTCAGTTCGGTTGTAACCCTTCTTGAGCAGGTATTCTATAACCTAAGACCACAGGATATTAGTATCATAACACGTCTGAAGTTGAAATAATTCTTGTACTCTTCCCCTGAGAACAGCTAGAAGCTCAGGATAACCTGCCGTGAAATAAAATTTATAGAGTATTGGACGTGACAGAAAAGTAGATGAAATGTGGGCTATAAATCACGTGTGAAATGACATGAAATAGGAGTAGATTAAAGTTGAGATATAAAAGACGCCGTTAGGAAACACATATTACGGTTGCGCCTCACTGAGACAACAAACTAACACAAGCTCTGCGGTGAAGCTAATGATATAATAATCTACTTCCCCACCACAGACCCCCAATGAGCTCAGACTGCCAAGTCCGTACTTCATGATCCACAGCGGTAAATTAAAGGCAACAAAGAATAGGGATCCAGACTGAATACGAAACGCGTAAAATAACTTACAATCTGATTCAGATTCTGCTGGGACATATTCTGAGCCGGTGGAGGTGGCCCCTGCCCCGCCGATTGACCTGCCATTCCTCCAGGAGGTGGTCCGCCGCCTGCACTTGATGGCTGATGGTTCGACATGGTACTGCTTTCAGTCTTTTGCACCTTCAAAGAGTGATGGCCTTAACCAGTCTCTGCTTTCACCGCAATGGGAAAGCCTTCATCATCCCTGCCCGACTTTACTGGAAATATTCAGCAAAATAAGCAGGTTAAAGGATGTTGTTCCTGCAATAATCTAAAAAAAGGTATTACGAGATTGATGAAAGATGAAGAGAAAATATAAGAATCTTAGGAAGATTGAGAACGATGTCTAGAAACCGCGCCATGGTCCGCTTAATTCCACCCTAATGCATGCTNACCCGCAGAGCCCCAGAATCTGGGGACCGAGAGACGTCCTACACCATCAACTTAAAAGATACCTCCGATCTGTCATTTTCTCAAAGCCAAAACAATTCACAATTTGCAGTTGGAGTCTTGTGAATGACAAAGCATGTCTACAGGAATTAATGAAGAATCTTCCACTAATGGATTTCGGCCATTCACAAAAGCCGAACGAATCCAACAGCTCAACGACATTGACAAGGTTGCACAATTCTACATTCCTCTACCATGCTGGAAACTTATTAGATGAACAGAGTATCACTCAACTCCTACAATCTGCCGGGCTAGCTATTAAGACACTATCTGCCGCACAACCTGCCACGAACTCTGCTTCAAGCGATCGTCGAGAAGCATTTAAAAACGCGTCAAATTCTTATCTGAAAACTCTCCAATCAGTAGACGTAAGGCTTAAGCGTCAGATCTATGGGTTAGAAGAAGCAGATATAATACCTGTCGACAAGTCAAATGCGAAAAGCAAGAGTGAAACACAAGATTCACAGGCAAGCACTACTTTAGGAAAAGCATCGCAAAACACCACTACTACCACAGCGCATGTCGATGGGAGTCTAGGAAAGCTTGATATTGGGTGGTTAAATAGCAGAAGTGGGCGTGTGGGCAGAGATATGGAGGCTGAATTATGGACAGAAGCTAAGGATTTCCTTGAAAAGGTTCAGGCTAAGCAAAAGGAGGACCAGAGGTTAGGCAACCGTGATGAAGATGTAGTAATGGGTATCTAAGTTTTAACTTTCAATGAGTCAATGCCAGAAAATACTTTGGGGGATTTTTGTTCCGGAGATTACATTATCACATCGGTCGCTGGATCTTATTGATCACTTGGATTGAAAGAACCCTTAGGATCCAATGGTAATGTATATGATAAATATATAAAGCGTAGCCTCTTTATCTAAGACTATACTCTTTTATAGCGAAAGAAATCTGAGGAATCCTATCCAAACACTTTCGTCTTCGCTGCACTTTCTTTCCATAGGGAGAACAGAAACATGAAAACTCTATTTCCGTTTCGTCGGATCTAGTAGTAAACCCAAATATCCACGTTATAGAGCACGACCATAGAAACTGGCAGGAATCCGTTGAGCTTATAACTGAATCGAAGTTATCACCCTCTTCAAAGGTGCTGCGAGCGTCTCCTCTCTGTACAAAACACATCATACTTGTCTTGCCATGTTTGTTATTTCCCAGAATATTTGCAACCATTTTAGACCATTTACATTACTCGCTTCTCGCCACAGGAGTATGTATGCAAGTTGCGGAACATGTATCGGAAGATCTTCACTTGATCCTAGAAAAATTTCTTTTTTATAAGAAAAGCGAAAAAGGTATGAACGTCATATCATTTACAAATGGTATTCTCAACGGCGTCGTAACTTCTTCTCCTGTTCTAACCAGAAGTTCTTGCATGCTCGATGTCCCCAATGCTCAGTCCACCATTCTCCAAAACTATCTTCAACATAAACATCGACTTTATCTATTCTTTCATCTCTCTTTAGACCACAAATTAGACAAGGCTTGGGTGCAGTTAGAGCTCCACTTTGAGTCTTGACATGCATAACGTCATTGATCTCCGGTATGGTTAAATGCTTTGAGGAATCTTGAATACTCGAATTGGCAGTTGCCACAGTCGACCTGAGTCGACCTAGTTGGTCTTTCCATATTCGTACGACATCTGCTGCTTCTCGATCTTCTCGGGTTGTTTCAGCTTTGTCTACACCCGTTAATTTCATACCTCCTTTCCCCCCTGCAGAGGCAGGACCAATTTTCATGGCTTGTGAAAGAAATGAATCTCGTTTCCATCGAAATTTCCGGCCTGCAAGAATATGGGCTGCGACACTAGCAAGCAGGAGATAACCACGAAGAAAATCTATCGTTGAGGGATCAGACATTATTCGGTTCTTCAAGGAGATCGGCTGATTAGAAACAGCTTTGAACAATGCTGATTGCGGAAGGTCGAAGAGTGAGCTAAACAAGCCAAGTAGGACCGACGGAGGAGGTATATTCGTCGGTGGTTCAGTAGCCTTACCAGAACCTGTAGGAGCAGGAGTAGGATTAGAAGGACGTTGAGAGGCAGACTTAGGTTTGGTTTGAGCTGTAGCACCCATAGCCCATGAACCATCCCAATTCCATGCATCTTCATCTTCATCTTCGACTGCCATAGCAGCCTCTATAACCGGAGCTTCAGAAGGAGATACTGCAAAATCACCCCAATCATTGTCAGTAATTCGACTTCTTCTAGTCGGTTCAACAATCGGAGCTGGCTTTGATTCGAAGATTTGTCGATTCGAAGATGAAATTGAGGCTGGCTTGTGTTTCCCACTTGTGGTAGTATGATTCTTTAGTAAATCTGTGTGAGAGGATGTCTTATTTTCTTTTGGACCTGATGCTTGTTGTGGACTGGTAGCAATTGAAGGCTTGAAAAAGTCGTTTGAAGTACGGGTAGAGGCTGGGCTCATGGTAAGATCACCAAAAATATCATCCAGAGTTTGTGATGTTTGTTGAGACTGAGTTTGTACGCTCTCAAACTCGCCAAATTCTTCATCGTCTTCTTCAGCTATCTCGTCAGTAGCATCGAACAAAACTTCGCCGAGAGAACCGGAGGAAGCGGTTGCTGATCGCTGAGATCGTTCTGGCTTTCTAGAAATACTTGGAGAACCTTTTGATGGTTCATCGTATCCTACACCAGCAGAAAACATCTCAAGCGTCGGGCGACGAATCACCCCAGGCTTCGGCTCATCTCTATAACTTTGCTGTAGTGCTTTCTGATTGTTTTTTTGAATGCTCAATTGGCTTGTAGTTTTAGATGATGCAGAAACTTGGGCGTTATGTGGAGTGGTTTCAAAAGCACTCCATATATCATCTTGTGGTGCAGATGTCTGTTGTGAAGATGCCCCTCCCTGAAAGTTACTCATCCCTCCCCATATATCCTGGCTTACCACCGGCTGTGATGCAGTCCATTGTTGAGGGCCGCCTCCTGTCCATGATTGGCTGTTTACAGGAGTGCTTTGGGACGTTCCTTGCTGATTTTGCGTGTTCGTAGATGATTGCTGGGCCCCTTGAGACTTGTAAAAGCTATCGAATTCGGCGAGGAGGTCGGATGACATTATGTAGTGGACTTTGTGGTGAGAATACGCCTGAACTTTATTCTAAAGTTCGTGTTTATGGTAGATAATATAACAGCGCCAAGGGCGGAATATATGGTCTTCTCAGAAGATCTAGTGGTTCTGCGGAAGTACTTGGCATCCCGTCTTTCCAAAAACAAGAATACCGTGGTGGCGGCAATGATGTGATTCTAGAAGAGCATCATAATAGTCAATTCGCATGCGTTCAGTAGTGACAGAGTATAGAGAATGAAAATAGCTTAATTCGGATATGATTGTATATGTTTAAGACGAGTTCTAAGATTGTTGGTTGCGCGCCGTTGATACCGGCAAGGCTGAGGCGGAAGTGAGCTGTGCGCAGCCGGCGCTAGCGGTAGCTGTAGGGGTTGGATGTAGGACGAGCATGTGTTCGGTCAATCGCGGCGGTGCTTTGAAGTCTTCAGTTCTTCGTCAGAATGAGGTCGGGATGCGTACATTAGAAGATTCAAGGTACTACCTGATATATACTTATATCACGTTCTCTCAGCTGACCTTTTACAAGAACACGATGGCACGTCACACTGGCGCAAGCCTCGAGTTTGGACAGTCTCAAGAGGGCTGTCAAGTCCGAAGGCGATGATAACCCATGCAAGTCAGGTCTTCGATCCGTAACTTGGAAGGCACGTGTTTTGTTTGTTTGTATTTAATTGTAATCTCATGATTGACTGATTATTCAGACATTTCTTCTTTTTCAAAGCAGTGATATTACAAGATGGTCACGGAATCTTGGTGACTCAAGGAGTGCATATACTTCTCTCAGACAGCATCTGCTAAGATATATAGAAAATCCTAACGAACTTGGGTCAGATCTTGACCCTCTAAATGATGACCAGAATGTAAGTGATTTTCGGACTATGAATTCTAGTTTCATCATGCACTAGACCTTTGTAGGCTTGAAATAGGATTTCAAGTTGCTAAGACCTTCCAGTCACCTTGGAATACTTTACGACGGGATGAAGAAATGAGAGCAGAGATATTCCAAGATATAGAAAGATGTATGCCAGAAGAACCATTTTTTCGGAGATCAGATATCCAGCAAATGATGCTCGATATCTTGTTTGTGTTTTGCAAAATCAACCAGGACGTAGGCTACCGCCAAGGCATGCATGAACTCCTCGCTCCGATCATATGGGTCATTGAACAGGATGCCATAGACTCGACCAGTTCCAAACAGATTGCCGATACCGGGAAAGATTTCGACGACTCCCTTCTAAAGGAGGTTCTTGACTTCAACTACATAGAGCATGATGCCTTTACTTTACTCTCCCTGGTTATGAGGTCTGCCAAATCCTTTTATGAGCTAGGAGAGCCAGATCGAAGGTCAGGTACTCCATCTACAAATACCCAAGGTGGTGTTTCTCCTATTGTTGAGAAAAGCAAGAAGATACACGAATTCTACCTCGCACAAGTTGACCCAGAATTGGCAAGACACTTAACAGATATTGAGGTACTTCCTCAAATATTCTTAATGTAAGTTTCTTCACTACGCTTTAGAATCTGTGCTGACTTTATTGAAGACGCTGGATAAGGTTGCTTTTTGGCAGGGAATTCCCGTTTGAGGACTTATTAGAGTTGTGGGATACTTTGTTCGCTGAAGACCCAGAGTTAAACTTAATAGATTTGATTTGCGTGGCAATGCTAGTGCGAATTCGCTGGCAACGTAAGCTATCTCGGTTTACTATTATACCTGTACCTTTGAAGCTGATTTTAAATAGTTTTAGAAGCTAATTATTCCTTTGCTCTGATGTTATTACTTAAATACCCTTCCACATCGCCTCCACATGCACCTCGGACATTTGTGGATGACGCTATATATCTGCGGGATAACTTAAATGCTACTGGAGGTGCAAGACTAAACAACAAGTACAGTGAGAGACATCTTGCCTTGCAAGAACTAATCCCGGACCATCTATCATCTGAGGATCAACTATTAAGCTCAACGCAAAAGCATTCAAAAACAAGATCGCCATTATCAGCTCGATTCTTACAACAACAAGGGGGGGTTGAGGCTTTGTTCCAGGGGGCTGCCAAAGGAGTTTTTGAACGAGGAGAGAGGCTGGGAATCAACCGAGCTGTGCGGGAAGCAGTTGATGAAGTAAAAAAAAAACATGCAGGGGTTACAGGTATCGAAGGCAAACTCGACATCCAGGAGAAATTCAAACCAGCTACGGTATCAATCGGATGCTTCGCTTAGAACATCTCTTTCTACTCTGCAGAACAGGAACGGACAACTAGCAAAAATGCTGGATAACGCTATGGCTGACCTCAGAGCTGTATCTATTTCAACCAACGAGGATAAAGAGGTTTACCTTAAAGCCATGGATCTAGCAATTTCCCGGGTGGACTTTGTCAAGGTCTATTTAGAAGATGCCTCTATACCCCTCCCTATGGATATAGAACAACCTGCCACATCCAAGCCTGATGTTGTAACTATGGCGCCTTCGCCTAGCTCCTCTCAAGAGCATCCCCCCGATCCAGGATTGAAGATATCTACGAGTCCATCATCGCAGCATTCGTTATTAGATTCTTTAACGGCTTCGATAGAAACGGAAGAGCATTTGGAGAATATGACAGAAGATAAACTTCTCCCTTCAGATGTGGGTCAGATCAAGTCTAGCCATGATGGCCCAGAACAGAGCTCCCAAGAGCCTGAGCTTCCAGCACAGCCGAAAGCGCCAGTACCGACAAGAGCGAGCATCGCGCAGTCTTCATTTGCGTGGATGCTAGAACCTAATGATTCTTCAAACTCCAGTTCTCCGACCCCGCCATTTCGCTCTTCGGCTAAAAGATCGAATGTCCGTCGCGAAAAGGCTGCTTTTCTATTTGGTGAAAGCGAGGAAGATATCACCAAAACCGCGCGACTTCCTTCTCCAGCTGACGCTGATGAAGGTTTCAACCTTGGGTCTATAAGGGGATGGAAGGAAAGGAAAGATGAGGCAGAGGGAGAGCCATAGCTAGTAGGTAGCGCATTCGCATCACGCTTCCTCAGGACAGCAGCCCTCGCGAATCAGCATCAAGAAGAGGCGAGAGAGAAGGCTATTGGTCTCGCAATATGGCTGCAGCTACGAATGATGCGTGCTGGACGATGACAAAAGACAAATCGGGCACCACAAAGGCTCTCTTAATCCTGAAGGACATTCATTGTTGGAGCGTTGGCTTTTAGCGATGCTACTGCACTGCAGCTGCATGAAAATTGATGCGGCCTCAGAGGTGGCCTATCTCTCTTCCAGCCTCGTGGCTTGTCCCGCTCATAATATTTGCTTTTTCAAACATGGTATAAGATCGTAGTAGTTGGCCAAGGAATCCCGTGCTCTGGACCCAGTTTATGCATTGTTCAAGAGAGACTCTCGTGTTCCAAAAGCCCTTAGGTTTGCATGTTACTCGTTAGGTCCCTCACAACCCCATTTGATCACCATAATTCGCCGTAAACCCACAGCTAGAGCCCGCACCCAAAAATATAGCGGTTGGTGCCGTTGCATGCAGCTGGCGCCTCGAGTCATCACTACTGTATTTCCCACGGAGCTGTGTTTTCTGATTCGTTGAGCTGGAAGTGGTGAGAACCAAAACAACAGCAACAGGCTAGAGAGGGTAAGTTACCGTTTTCTCGGTTGTAAGCCCTTTTCACCTTGCCCCGCGCTGCGGTGCAGACTTAGCAACTCCAACCGAAAATCTAGAGGAAATCTTTCATTCGACCTCTCCCTCCCTCTCACTATCATCCTTCCTCCATCTTCTCACACCTACCTACTTCTCTTCTCCTACAGCTTCTTTGAGGCGCAACATTTCCCGTTGTCCTCGACTTCCTCATCTCTACACCCCCTCCGAACTCCCGATCTACCTCTCTCTCCACCTCCGCTCCTCGGCCTAGACCACCACATCTACCTCTACCTCCACTCGCATCTTGCGCCTTTCAACCATTCCACACCCCACTCCCCACGCGTCCTTGTGGGTGTTGCAAGAGCCTTTCCGAACAGTATGTACACCCTTTTAGCTTTCTTGATCATAGAGACTTCATTTCGCGTTGCCACCCTCTACACCCCACTCAAAAAGGGTTGAAATGTGTGCCCTCAGAATTCTGACGTGCCTTTACCAGATCTATCTATTAGTGTCACACGATACTCTTCCTACGTGTGCTAGTTCCTATTCGCAAGCTATCTAGGAAACTATCCTTAATACGGTCTCATTAGACACTCTACCTATCAATATGGCCTCACACCAAGATAGCACGGCCAATGGCGAGGAAGTAGTTGGAGTTATGGATCGACTCAATATCGAGGAGAATGACGGACGCCTTGGACCTGATGGTGAGCCATTACCAAAAACTGAAGAGGAGTATGCCGATGCACAACTTACTCTGCGGGCTATTGTTTCCTCAAAGGAAGCTGGCGTGATCATTGGCAAGGGCGGTAAGAATGTCGCAGATCTACGAGATGAGACTGGCGTGAAAGCCGGAGTCAGCAAGGTGGTCCAGGGTGTGCATGACAGGGTTTTAACGATTGCTGGTGGATGCGAGGCTATCTCGAAAGCTTATGCGATTGTCGCAAGGGCTCTGTTGGAGGGCGCACCGCAGATGGGTATGGGAGGTGTTGTGGCAAACAATGGCACTCATCGTAAGCTACAACCTCGAAACCGTATGACAATTACTTCATACTGACAAACTCATTGCAGCCATCAAGCTTTTAATCTCTCATAATCAAATGGGCACTATCATTGGCAGACAAGGTCTCAAGATAAAACACATTCAGGACGTATCAGGCGTCCGAATGGTCGCCCAGAAGGAGATGCTTCCTCAGTCAACTGAACGTATTGTGGAAGTTCAGGGCAGCCCAGAGGGCATTCAGAAGGCCATATGGGAGATCTGCAAATGCCTGGTAGATGATTGGCAACGAGGAACTGGAACTGTCCTCTACAATCCCGTTGTACGCACACAAACTGGTGGCCCCGGTGGGATTGGTGGTCTCGGTCGCGAGTACAACAGCTCGCGCGTTATGCGTACTGGCAATGGAGCGGATTTCAGCGATGGTGCACGCTCTTACAACCGCCGATCTGACTCTGATGCAGCCAGCCGAGGCCCTCCCACTCATGACGAGAACGGCGAAGAACTCCAGACTCAAAATATCAGCATTCCATCCGATATGGTTGGCTGTATAATTGGACGAGCTGGTAGTAAGATCAGTGAGATTCGCAAAACGTCAGGAGCACGTATTTCAATCGCGAAAGCTGCTCATGACGATACACAGGAACGAATGTTTACGATCACTGGAACGGCTAAGGCAAATGAGACGGCTTTGTATCTCCTGTACGAGAATCTTGAAGCCGAGAAAATGCGTCGCAGCCAAGGTGGTGTGGCACAGGACTAACTCACCGCGATTCAGGTGGACTTATCGACTCTCTCTTTATTGTTGTGACGGCAAGCTTTGTATCGGTTCAGCCAGATCTGACTTGCCGCGAGGCTGACATTAATGCGACGGATTTCGTCTGCCAGATTCTCCTTCGTTGTCCGATATTCTCTTCTAAAAAAGCAACTCCTCTTGGTTCAGCCTTCTTCAATTTCTCAATTTCATATGTTCCGGACTAGCTAACCCCAACGGTCATGGGTACTTTGCATGGTGTATTACTCCCCATCTGACAGCTTCCCATCCACAGTCACAGCCATCATTTTGATAACAGACGACTCGCTTTCACAACCGACAACTCGAGACACCGACACCCTGTCTTGGTATCATTCTCTGAATACGATGTCACTTTTCGCACACACGAGAATCGTCCTAATCTCGTCATTCGTCATGCGGCTATGACCAGATAATTCTCCTTTACAGTTACGAATTCATGATATGACCCTCTCGCACCACTCCAGTACCTGCACTACGCTTCATCATCTGAAATATCCTCTTCGAACTCGCTCACTCGCCCTCTCTCAGAAGAAGATCATCCAAACTAGTCGACACGCTACATTACCCTTCTCACACACCTGATCTTGATGACACCTTCAGATCTTCAGGAGATGTACTATTAGATGATAGCTGCGAGATAAGGAATAATGAGTAGTCAACCAATGATTCAACCTATCTTGTGTGTGTATTTATGTGAGTACGAATGTGAACCTACAGAGGACAAGTATACAAAGTACGCATAGTTATTTCTCGCCGTTGTGAATAGCGGCCGTCCAATTAGAGTGCAGCCCCATGTATGAACCCTTGAAGTCCCAAGCGAATTGCCAGTAGTGACCGCCTATATGCATCCTGATGTGGCAAGGCGCCCCGAATATCCATGTTGAAGCCATCTGGCAATACATCTCACTCATCGTTGCGCTCGGCCACCTTTTTCCCTTCTTGATTTTTCTTTCGTCGTGCTTAAGAATTGATAGAGAACCTTGTACAGAATTTCCTTATCATATGGCCAGACTATAATAAATTTTTGTTCTCTTTCGCTCACTATGGCTAGAACAAAACAGGACACTCCAACCCGGCGCGTACCGTCCTCCGAGTACTTCAGCAAGGCTGATGCCACGGGTACACCAGGTCGAGCAGTGCGCAATTTGAACAAAGAAGGATTCAATGGCAATGCTCTACGTAATGGCGATTCCAATGGTACCGCGAATGGCAAACTTCACAAGGCTGCAGAGGAGCAACATCCAAAGCAAGCTGGCGCATTGCAATTACTGTTCGCGGTTGGAGGTATCTACGGCTCTTTGTAAGCGCCTTCCTTCCTTACCTTCCTACCACCATATAATTACTAGCACCTGTCGATTGCTAACACTATATCTCAAATAGCCTGACATGGGCCCTCCTCCAAGAACGTTTAACTACCACACCCTACGGCCTCTCAACCGCTCCCGAACTCTTCAAATTCCCCGTCTTCCTCAACACAGTTCAATCCTCATTCGCAGCCCTCGTGGGCTACCTCTACCTCCGCTTCGACACTCCCCGAGGAGGAACCACACCCCCAATCTTCCCCTCTGCGCGAATCCTCGGCCCTTTGCTTCTCGTGGCAGTAACATCGTCTCTCGCGTCTCCCTTTGGATACGCCTCCCTGGCGCATATCGACTATATAACCTTCATCCTTGCGAAATCATGCAAGCTACTCCCTGTCATGTTCCTCCACATCACAATCTTCCAAAGACGATATCCACTATACAAGTACCTCGTCGTCCTAGCCGTCACCTCAGGCGTAGCCGTCTTCACCCTGCACGCCAGTTCCGCAAAAGCGCATTCCAAGCCCTCCAAAGCATCTATCAACCCAGACAGGAACAGCTCCTGGGGCCTACTCCTCCTAGGAATCAACCTCTTGTTCGATGGCCTGACCAATACCACTCAGGATCATATATTCCAGTCCTTCCAGCCATATAAGGGGCCTCAGATGATGTGCGCGAATAATATAATGAGCACGTTGATCACGCTGAGTTATCTATCGCTATCACCTTACTTGGTGCATACCGGTATTGGAGAATACCTCGGTTTGGACCTCGCGGCTGCTGGCGGTGGGGAATTTGAACAGGCCTGGGGGTTCATGCAGAGACATCCTGCTGTGTGGTATGATGTCCTTGGGTTTGCTGCCTGTGGCGCTGTAGGACAGGTGTTTATTTGTGAGTTATGTTCGAATTATTTTTTTCCCGACGTCCCTTTTGCTCTGGATCTTCAGAGTGCTAACACTTTTTCTCCAGTCTACACCCTCTCTACGTTCTCATCGCTCCTCTTAGTGACGATCACCGTGACCCGTAAGATGCTCACCATGATTCTCTCCGTTGTCTGGTTTGGACACAGACTTGGGAGAGGACAGTGGCTTGGTGTGGGGCTGGTGTTTGGAGGCATTGGTGCAGAGGGTATTATCACTAGGAGGGAAAAGCAAGCGAAAGAGAAGGCAAACCTGAAGAAGGATTTGTAGACTGAAGAATTGACGAGGTTAATGTAAATAGTTGGTGGAGCTGGTTTAAAATCATTTGTGCATATACACGGCGTTGTGGATAAGACTATATATATACTAAGAGCAGATATTGGTAAATGATAGATTAAGGTAGATAGAGCCTGCAAAGTAGGATATATAGAGGCACTGTGCTTCCGTCGATTTTTCATAGGGGTTCACATCTATAAGATCTTGATATTACACGTTTGCACGTTCAATTCATCATCATTCAGTACAGGTATACCTCATTTCCTCTCATCCTGATCGAGAGATTCCACATCAAATCATTTGCACAAACCCCAGACGCCTTACTTGGTATATATATACTCTGCCCAACCCCGCCAACAAATAAAAGCATCAGACAGGGAGTAACTACTAGCCAGTGATAGAGGATTCATACTCATAGACATGAAACAAACTAGACTTAAACGCTAGGTGACAGACATGAACTAGAAAATAACTCTTATATTTTTAATAAAAAATTCATTGCGCCGGTTCGGTGTGAACGCCATTTTCCTTAGGGCTGTTGACGTGTCCATTCGGCAGACCATGAGACTCGGTGGACTCCAAAGATGATGTAGTCCCAAGACGTGGGCTTCCACCATTTATAGACTTAACGGAACTTGGCGGAGTAAAGCCATTTATATGCGTAGATGCTACTGTTGAATTAGGTATGAGAATCGACTGTTTGGCAGTTGGCGATGTAGTCTGGGATCCAGGCAGTAGATGTCTGAGTCCCTGAGCTCTGCAGATGGCTTCATAGTCTGGCTCATGTGGTTCGACGACTTTGAGACCTCGCCGAGGAACACGATTCTCCCCAAACGAGGTTCTGCTAACCCTTGTGCGGCCTATCTCGCCCTGTCTATCGAATTCGCCATTGATATAATATTTTGGACGGGGCGCATATTTCATGTTGGGATCGTAGTCCGGATCCTGTGTCCACTTGCCAGGTCTTGGAGGCCAAACAGGAGTCTCATATAGTTCACGATAATTCACAACCAATTCCAGACCTCGGAGATGAGGAAAGGTTGGAATAACAAACATAAATTCCGATATCTACGCAGATGTCAGCCAAGTCAACAGCTTGAGATTGAGGGTAACTAACCTTTACAAAAAAGAGATCGAGATCAAGAAACAGAGGTTTGGCTTTGTCGTTCAAGGTATAAACCGGGCTGCCCTTCTCGAGGAACTGGTCTCGTATATGCTTAAATCTCTCATCCGTAAGGGAGTATTTTGGACCCTCATATTCCCAGATAGCCTCCTTTGCAAGCCTCGATACAGGAATACGTTCCCATGCAGTATCTAGGGCATGTCAGAAAGAAGTCCATCCAGAATATTCCAACTACTTACATCTCGACAAAGTCAAATCCTTTTCTCCAAGTAATAGCGCGACTTGAGTGTTGAGTAACCACTGATCACGTCCATTGGCGTCTCCTGTAGCTTCTGGTCGAATAGTATCGTAACGGAAGCCTTCCATATACCTAAATAATGAAACTATCTCCGGAGTCTTGGGATCGGAGTGTTGGTCGAACCATCGAAGGAGAGGAGGCAATTTGGCCAGACGCTCTTGCTCCCGTTGCTGCTCGATTCTTAATCGCTCAAGGCGCTGCTGTTCTTCACGAGCTGCCCTCCTGCGTTCTTGCTCTTCACGTTGGATGCGTTGCTGTTCAAGATAAAGTCGTTTTTGCTCCTCCTGAGCCCTCCTGTGTGCTTCGATGTCTTCTTGACGTTGACGTTCCTTACGTTCAGCCTCTTCTCGTAGCCGCTTTTCCTCTTCTTCACGCGCTTGCTTCTCTCGAGCAATCCGAGCGAGCCTCGCCTGTTCGATACGCTCCTGTTCAAGCTTTTCTTCAAGTTCTCGTTTTCGTTTGGCCTCGTTCTCTTCGTTCTCACGCTGGATTTTAGCTTGTCGTTCTTCTTCAGCTTTTGATGAAGCGTCTTCCATCTCGACGTCATCTTGTGTAGTCTTATTAGGACGTGAAGAAGAACCTATAGTCGGATCTATATCTGTCTTAGCCGCCCCCTTCGCCTGTGTAACCTCCTGTATCTTCGTTGGTCCGTCGCCTGTAGCTTTATTGTTTGAAGACTTCTCAGATACTTCAGAACTTTTGTGCTGAGAACTGCTCGCCTTTTCCTTATGCTCGGGATCGGGTTTGCTGGTTGATTTCTCTTGGGAAAGACTGTGCTTGCTTTGTCGATCCGGAGATGAACCTGGATTTGAGTCTGCTTTTCGGTTGTGCTTGGATTCGACTTCTAACTTTCTACGTTTGGCCGGCGTCTCCCCTACTGCTGTAGGGCCTATTCCCATATCAGATTTCGCTCCGTGAGGTGGTGTTGAACTCGTCCTGTGTCGTTTAGCAGGGCTCTCGCCACGAACTGCAGAGAGTCTATCCTTCGAATCATCCCTCTTAAGTGATCGCGCTCTATCGTTCTTCGACTTATCCAAATCTATGTCGCTATGACTGTTTAGCGATCGTGGAAGAGAAGATTTACCTGGCTTTGCTTCTGATTTGCTATCACCAGGAGCAGGCCGGTCTTTGATTGAGGCAGTAGACGCAGTAGAAGTGATGCTTGATCTCCTTTTCCTCTCCCTCTCGCGCTCCCCTTTAAGATCTTTTGCTGAAATGAGTTTCCTTCGAGGCTTCACGGTTTCAGTATCTGAGGATACGGTTCCAGCGTCCGGGTCCTGTTTTCTAGCTTGAGACTTAGGTTTTGGAGGTCCCAAGGGAACTGTCTCGGGATCAGAAACAATTGTAGATGGGTTTGTATCCTCTCTCTTAGGGCGTCCTGGGCCCCTCTTCAAGTTGCCTTGTCCATCCTTTGAATGGCTGTTTGATGTCCCATTCTTATTCTGGGATTTTCTCAACTCTGATTCCTTTTCCTTAGGGCTTGACAAACTTCTTTTATGTGACCGTGAGGATAGATGTTGTTCATCGAGCGCTTGTCTTCTAGCTTCTCGATCTTGGTCCCGTCGTAGTTTAGGTGAACGCGGCTTCGGAGGCGTTTTATGAGTCTTCTTATATTTTTCGTAAGTTTCCTTCAGGAGTTGTTCTTCTTCTCTCCACATAGGTCCGCCACGACTTCGAGCAATCTCATAATAGGTCTTCCCACCTGGCGTACGAGTGGGATCGAACTCTGACTGAGCAAGGATCAATTTAATCACCTCAATATTTTCACGGCCAATAGCGGCGAGAATGGGTGTTGCAGATTCGGCAGGCATCGAATCAAGAGGCGCTGGATCAGGATTGAATCCTCCAAGGCCAAAGAGCAGATTAATAACATTGTCATGACCACCTTTGGCAGCTACAATGAGACACTTCGCATCATTCCAGCCATCTTTCACTTGTAATATTCTTGCCACTGTTCCTTCGTCTCCTTGCCCACAAGCTTTCCTCAGCTCTTGCAGGTCCAAAGGCTGGTAAAGAACCCGGTCACTTGTCTTTGCAGATCGTCCAGTACCAGCCCTCCGATTTGTGAAGCCATACGAATGTGAATCCTGAACCTGTACTGGAGGCGTGTGGCGTGGACTCTCCGTTGGATGAGATTGCCGACTGTCAGCCGTATCATGGCCCTGATTATCCTCGGACGAACGACGTGCATCGCTATTTCTCTGCTTTGCTGCATTAATTAACTCTCGAATTTCATCGGCATGGTCTAAATCATCATTGACTCGATCTAACGGTTCCTCCCCGTTGACATTAGCTTTTCGAGGGTTGACACCAGCATCAAGTAGTAACCTAATAACTTCAAGGTGTCCATTATCAACAGCATCCAACAAAGGGGTGTCCTTTGCGTCATTATATGTATCCAGAAGGGCACCCGCCTCTATTAGCAGTTTGACAATCCCGATATGGCCTTCAAGGCTTGCCACTTGGAGGGGGGTGTTTCCAGCAAAGTCGGGCCAATTCAGGTCTTCCGGCCTTTCTGCCAGCCTTTGTCGAGCAGATTCTAGCTTTCCTGTCGAACATGCACGTGCTAGGAGCGTCTGACCGTGTGCATCTAGATGCTTCTTATGTGGTGCCATTTTAGCAGGCGAAGCTGTCAGTTCTCCTGTCCCTGGTGCTGCAAGACTGCGAAATCTTGAACTCCTTGGTTGTGCACTACCACTTGCTGATGAATCATCAGAGTGATACTCCGTTGACTGAAGGGGAGCGGGAACACGTTTTTTCTTATGGCTCAATCCGTTAGTACCGCTGGTGGACAGTTGAGTAGTTGAGACACTACGTTTGTGAGATCGTGGTGGTGGTGAAACTGATCTTGTGCGTATTCTTGAATGGGTGTCCGCATGTGGCTTCGCCGAGGAACGGTTTTCCTTACTATGTTTGGGGTCCGCACCAGAACTGCGCTGCCTGTGAAGCTTTGGTCTCTCACCCTCGTCTCCGGATCCTGATGCACGCGATTTCTTCCTGGGAAGAGCATTGTCTACGGATCTGGCCTTACTACGAACTGCAGAAACTGGCGGTGACGGGGATTTGAAACTCTCAGAATCTGACGCTGCCGGCTTTGATAAGGATGAACGAGCAGTACCAACTGGAGATGTAAGGATTGAGCTATCATCACTGGATGCCCCAGCATAGTCGGCATCATCAATGTCATTTCCGAGCTTGGGTCGTTTCCTTTTTCCCAACTTCGACGTCGCGCCTTCCCGCGTCCCCTCTGTGACACGGGGCTTCGCAGCAGCCCCTCCATCTACGGTCTTTTTATCAGGAACATTTGGCAACTGGTCATCCTCACTCTTATCTTCATGCTTGATGGATTTCCGGACCTTAGATGGCGAGTGGCCATCTTTCCCTGGCAATATCAGCGTCTCCGCTTCCGAGTCACTTTTCACGCCCAAGTCACCAGGAGAAGCGCTGGGAACATCTGCATCAGTTTTCAATTTATGTATTATCACTGGCGGCGAAGAGCTGATGCCGATCGGGGTACTGGCGGTCACGTCCGTCGCGCCAGCACCATCCTCAATGGGACGAGGGAGGGCGGTGCTGGTCTGCGCAGTAATCGAATCCGCATCATCTTGAGCATCCATAGCATCTACCCTGATAGTCGCCGAATCCGCCGCATCGTCCTGGGCTGGGTTAGGAGAAGACACTTTCGCAGTGTCGATAGGGAAGGACAAGGACGATCATCCGTGTCCCCGTTTTGACGAACAGAAACGCCGTGCCCAGCTGTCGCGCAAGAATCACGGCCAGGCTCGTGGAGCAAAGGGTTGGGAATGAGATGATAATGGGGTTAGAACAGTGCTGTGTGCTAAATGAGTGGTGGTGCTTGTTTGAAGATTAAAGGATGACCTTAGATCTTGAGGCTTGGATCAATTCAACGGGCTCGCTTCGTCTTGTGGCGATTATCGTCCCAAAGTGGAATGTCACGTGCAAGAATTCAACTGCGCCACCTCCCGTCAACTCCCTGTGGCGACAACAATGTCACGGATCGCTCATGATTCTTCAACAAAAGCAAGTTTGTCTTATGTTAATTTTCTTTTTCGCCTTTTGTTCATAAAAACTGGGAATGTTTGTGGCACTTCTGTGTTATGAGAAAAATTTGCTGGTAATTACTGACCATTTCAAGCAGTCTCAGTATGAATCTTAGATCCAATTATTTCCATGACTATTACTTCGCGGCCTTTAATGCTAATGCACGTGTGACTTCTAATCACCACGGCAAACATTGTAATTTGCTGTAGAAGCTAGACCTAGCTCTAACGTCGAGACTTAAATCACTTAAAGATGTGAAATTAAAAAGGACCTCTATCAGGCTACTTGGACTGTCACAATGAGTGAGTGAGAAGCCAAATGTTAAGAACTTCGACAGGTGCGTTCCGTGAAGCTGGATGTTCGTAGATACGGTAAGAGGATCGTGAAGGTGTTGCCATGAAGAGTGAGCTATGGTTTCCGTGAGCCCCAGGTACCTGAGATAACTACAATACTATCGCATTTGGTGCAGGTCAGGCTTACTGTTAGAATGGTGATGATCACCAAGCATCAAGTCGGAGGTTCAGAGTTACCTCGGGTTAGGAATACTATGCGGTCGTTGGAGATTGCATGGAGAAAGGCAACTCATTGATGTTACCCCCTCAGCAACTAGTTTGGCATTAAGAAGTCACGGGAAGCAGGGAAGCAGGGCGTAACTTCGTCTTAACGGCTTAGGCTTTTAGGAAGGACCTTCTGTTGTAACCCTTAAGGTTCGTCCCGCCATTTAGAACAGCACGGCCCGAAAACTCGGGCAAAAGAAAAAGGAAAAAGGAGTCACGAGGAGTCACGATAAAAGGACAACAGAAGAAAAGGCAGGGGGAAGATCGTTTCCAACAGAACATCGATAACCTTGTATCACATAGATGAGGGTGGTCTCGTAGCCGACACTCGAGCGTTTGTTGCTGTCATCACACCAACAACAGGAGAGAAGCTGCTGAGGACAACCAACAGCAACGGTTCCAACACTTTGATAGACGCCATGCGAACCCAACTGTTGGAACCTGGGTTGGTCGTCTGGCCATGATGATGACCACAAGGGAGCGGCCGTATCATGAAAACTGCAAGATACACACGGTCCATCACGCGCTCAGCGCTTAGTACGGCGAGAACGACTGCAACCCCCCAGTGGCCCCTACAACCTACCCACCATCCACATACCACCGTACAATACCCTCCTCTATCCGGACCACCTTCTGCATTTTGCCTAAGGAAGAATAATAATCGATGAGGAGGATGACAAGGGTTGGAATTAAAAAAAAAGAAGTTAATGTAAAAGGGGAAAACCCGCGAAAATGACCGGCCTTCCGAAAAATCCTGGGCCAATCGAATTTCAATTTTGCGAAAAGGGCAACTAATTCGACAGCCTCATTCTCACCCTCGACCTTTGAGAAGCCTCCTGGTAGCGCCGAGTATCAGATATCTGACATGGACGACTCCTTTTTTTCCCTTTTCTTTCTCCATTTTCTCGTTCTTTCTTGGTCATTCTCCACTTTCTTCCTGGTCCTTGGCCTGGTCTCACTAGTTCTTGTCGTGCTCCGCTCTGGTAAGATTATGTGCGATGTGATCATTCCTGATCACTAGTTGCTGTACGTAAGTACTTATCGAAGATCTGGAGGAAGGATAGGTAGCAGGTGTTGGGTTTTACAGTATTAGTTGGCGACTAGTGTTTACAAGATATTTGTATTGCCCTTAAATGGACAATTGACTGTATTATTGCTCCCGGCCTTCAGACCAAATTCGTGAGAGAAATAAAATAAAAGGAATAATAATATTGCACTGTAATGTGTAATTACTGCAAACTCCACTTATGGTACGGTAACTTTTAAAACGGCCTGGATGCTCACAGACTGCGGTTGCGCTCTCGATGAGATTGCGACTAGCGATACAGTACTGTACGTTTTCGGGAGGTGGTAATGCCATGATGAAGGCAGACGTCCATCATCGAGGGTTTGATGGCAGAAATTCCCGGGAGCAGTTAGGTCAAAAAAGCCACCTTGAGGAGAGGCTGAGGCGGGAGATGAACGGACATCTTTGGATGAGGTTAATGAGGTTACAGTCCAGTGCTGATCGACCAAGTCCTACTACGCTGACGAGGGATGGCCGCAGCGATGGCCACATCCATACTCCGTAATATTTAGGGAAGCATCTCATGGCTGAGGATTCTGCGGCCTGTTTGTTCCCTGCGGATCTGCTAAGACGGAGCGTAAGTGTACGAACTAACCAAACCGATACAACCGTACTCTCTCTCGTGGTAATAGCTGTACGTTATCCCAAGCCGTGCGGCCCAGGTTTGCTGCGGTGGAGGAGCATAGCGTGAAAGCCCATCTCCTACCTCTTTTCAACCCACCTTCCATCCTACCATCATCGTCTCCATCGCCAGGCGCGGGCCAGTAGTTGGCCCTTTTCTCCACCAGAGAGCCGTCTGCTCTGGAACATGGCCAGTCTGGAGAGACGTCCATCTCCAGACTACGACAGAGCACGTCCTGCTATGCCGGCACATGAGCAAAATGTTTCTCCTTGCTCATCTCCTTCTCATCTCTGTCTTTTCCGTCGTCATCGAGCATCGCAAGATCTGTTCATGCCTCTATTCCCGTCTTGGAACCACCACCGCAGCGCACTTCGCACTACGCCTGCTTGGGGCAATTATTATCGATCCTCCCAGAGATTAATACGCCATTATTATTCGATCCATTTCCGCAACGGCAAGCATCTTTTACTTATTTTATTTTTTCGAGTGCAAATCTTGACCAGTTGGAAGAGACCCGATGGCCGTGGACCATCGCTTGGACCACTCCCCTTCGATCCAAACGTCCACCACAGGAAGCGGCAGGCCAATGAAGAATTGTCGTGGGCGGTCCAATCCTACCCAACCTCCTCGGAATTTACGAACGCCGCCATCGATGATCAGAGGTCAGAAGGGATGATTACCGTCCTACCGCTGACCGAACGACATCGGCCAGCGCGCGCCCACTTGGGCAAGCCGCAAGCCGCAAGCCTCACGAAAAAAAAANTCTACTAAATGACGGACCATGCCAGTCGTGCCTTGCGTACCTGCCAGCCTAGGTTGGGGAGGTGAAGCCAAAAGACTCAAACCGGTAGAAGAGAAGAGAAGAGACGAGGGGACCAGAGCCTTGCACCGTTCGGGATATAATAGCAATAGCAATAGGGTGTGTGATGATGTTTGGTTGCGTGAAGTTTTTTAACCCAAAGCCGTGTGGGAGATTTGTGGTAGACCAAGGGAACGGGCCAGCGGCCACAGGCGACGGACGCTCGTCTCTGCCCCAGGCTGGGACCCCGAAGCTAAGGGTCCTGTATATTTGTACATTTGTACATGTACATGTACTGTACTGTACTGAACATGCAATACATATGCGGGTACAATAATACCCCGTAAGGATGCTTGCACCAGAGCTAGAGCAATTGCGGCCAGCAGAGAAAAATACCTGAATTACCTTAGTGGATGATGGTCGGTGGTCAGGACAAGAGCGAGGACCGCAGCACCGAAGTAACTCTACAGGCCCGACCAGAGCGTGGTAGAGTTGCACGGTGGCTGCTCGTCGAAAGGCTGAGATACAATCGTACCCATACCCATACCCCTCACCCCTGAGCATTGACTTAACTGTATTGCGACTTGGACTCGACTCGACTCGACTCGACTCGACTCTAACTGTAATCATACTTGTAACGAGTAAGCCAAAGCCCGAAAAAAGGTGGTACCCTTACTTTCTGCTCGGGTACTCGGCCGCTGCCCTACACGCTATTCGAAGGCGTCCTCGAAAGTCTCGACTTAGGGCCCCTATCGCCGCTCAGCAATCATCCTCCCCCTTCGCTCCTGGAAAGAGAGATCTACCCCCCAATGGCACACCCGGAAGAGGCCTTTGAGCAAACCAATCGCAGGAATCCTCCTCCTCACGATAATAGTAATGCTAATAACGAAACTCTCGACGATAATCAGGCACCCCGTATCGCCGTCGGTTGGCCGGGTCTCCGAAAAAAGCTGGTGTGCTCCGTCCAATGGAGCATTGAACGAGATCTGCTCCCGCCCTAGCAGTTCTTCCATTCAAACGAACCGTTTTTGGTGGTCAGTTGAAGTGATATGGGGGGCGGCGTCGCGGTGACAGGCGGCTGATGTTTGCACTTCCTCTCTCGGCGTCCCACGCTATCAAGCTCCTAGCAATTTGTCTTCTTTCCTTCTCTTCCTTGGTTGTGCGCGACAGGCGGCGGCGGCGCTGCTAGTTGTGGTGGTGGTTGTGGTAGTCGTAACTGTTTAGTGGTGGTGGTGATGGTTGTGGTGGTTGTGGTGGTTGTGCCCCTCGTACAGTACCCGCGCTGGTGCCCGTAGCAGGCCAGGCAGGGTCTTTTCTCTGTCTGTCTTTTTCTCTCTCTGGGTTCCTCTTCTCTCTTTGGTCTGTCCTTCTCTCGCTCTCTTTTTCTATATTATTACAGGTCGAAAGTTCGGCATCCAGGTACTAGAAAAGCCACAGGTTCTCCGCACCATGGGCTGGTAGCTGGTAGGGTGGTCGTTCTGCTGGTCCCCTGCGACTTCCTTCCCAACCACACCCACCACCTCCAACAACCCACAACCCACTACTACTCCCCCCCGTGCGCACCTGGCCGAGTACAAACACCCACCGCTGTGCTCCTCCATCCGGCACTCATTCCAACCTCGACGAGCCTCTGCAGCTTTAACTCGCATTTCCCCATATGCTGTGTGTGCGTGTGTGCCTGTGTGCGTTTAAGCAACCTTCGCGCTCAGCTGGCCCTCCTTCTTGAGTTTCCAACCTCCAACTGAGCTGCAGCGCTGCACTGGGGTGCTTTGCTCCTCCATTTGACGCTGCCTTACCCAGGAACACTCGGCTTATCATGCATGCAGTCTGCCGTTCTTGAGGGACAGCCTTAGCCAGGAACCACCACCACCAACTTGCTGTACCACCGCCGCCTGTACCGTCGCCAACACCAGACCGATACCAACATCTACATAACTGGTGCTTTGTGTCGCATAAGAATACTTGGGCACTGCGCTGCTGCAATCCCGAGAGATGCACAATTCGAATCCCATCATGGCTCAAGTCGGCATGGACCATGACACGCTCACGGGACAGGACAACGGCTTCGGCAACGATGGATGGGTAGATATCAACAATAGCTACAATTCTTCTTCGCAGCACCAGTCGCCGATACATGAGTATGGTGGTTATTCCTATATGGAGTCCATGAATAATCATGGGCTGCCTCCTGAACCGTCCTTCACCAGATTGGCACCACCGACACAATCAACTCATCAACAGCTCTTGCCTTTGATTATGCCGAGCCACCCAACTTGGCCGAGTATGTTGACGAATCCAGCAAGCTATTCAGCTCCTGCCCCAGTACCAGCTCCAGCACCTCCAGTCGCCATTCCTCCGGCATCAGCCTCTCTGAAGACCACCAAACTGCCAGCAATTCACTCAAATCCAACCCCAAGGAAAACCCTGACGGACAGTGACAGAAGGCGTATGTGCCAATATCACGAGGACAACCCTACTGTAAAGCAGACCGAAATTGGAGGTGAGGAATGACCGCCACCAGAGAATGTTTTACCTTTAGCTAACTGTGACTGTCCTAGCAATGTTTGGTGTGGAAAGAAGGTATTGACTCTTTCCGTGGCTTCCTTCCTTTTTTTACCTTATTCCTTTTCTTGCTTTTCTTCTTCTCTCTCCCTTGGCCATTTACTAAATCATAACTTTAGCACGGTGTCTAAGGTTTTGCGCCAGAGAGAAAAGTATCTATTTCCAGAAGACCGTAGCTCGTCTCCAGTAAAGCGTGCAAAGGGCAAGTTCCCCGATATCGAGAGAGCGCTCGCGAACTGGGTTAGGAACTCTCAGAAGCAAGGCATCCCCTTGTCAGATGCAGCAATCAAGGAAAAGGCGCGATTTTTTGCAACCACGGTTGGCAACAACGAGAGCCCTCTGAAAACCAACAGTGCCAGCTGGCTTGAGAAGTTCAAGCAAAAGAATGGGATTGGAGGTGGGAAGCTAACGCGAAGAGCCTCGGAGACCAACATTTCGGAAAGCGCCTCACTAAACCCCGAGTCAACAGGTGCTTCAACATCTCAAACACCAAATGGCCTTTCTCCAACCTCTCCGAATGGGCTTGCTTCTCCTTCTCCACTCTCGGCAACTAAGAGTGATGAAGATGTGAAGTCGGACAGCATCAACAGCTACCTCGAATTCGCTCAGAACGGCTACAGGCACTCCAACTCCCAGAGTACAACTTCTCTGTCAAGTGCATTCACGGATACTGCGCCTTCCTCGTTTTCTGCCGGGCCTACAAGCCCAACGGCTCCGTTTTCTTTCTCTCCAGACGGAAGCTCCGGGTCGTGGTTGCCTTCACAACAGGCACGGCTTCCTCCACCAGGAAACAACTTTCAACGGCCACGAAGTCAGACTTTCCCCATGCTTGGAATAGATCCATCATTCATCTCGAACCAGTCCACTGAGCCTATGACACCAAAATACAATATGCCAGTCACTGCACCATCCTCAGCGCTAGATTCGCCAGTTCACGAGATGGCTCCGTCCTTCGGTCTCGACTCAGCCATCTCCTCACCACCTCTACATCACAGCAGTAGCAACGGATCGATGGCACCTCCACCTTCGGGTCTCCAGTCGCCACCAGGCTCATCAGCCCCCGGCTCTCCGACACAGGACGACGCTCGCCGGGCTCTAGATACCTTGCTCACCTACTTTAACAACCAAGGAGCAAATGGCCTCGTCGATGAGAACGAATATATGACGGTACTCAAGCTAACAGAAAAGATGAGGTTGCAACAGAATAATGGACCACTCCCTGGCGGACTCCATCGAATAGCTGAGCAAGATTGCGAATCCCAAGCACTGAAGATTGAACAACCGATTACAACTGGATGTTAAGGATATTTATGAATGAAACCTATCATTTCTTCTACATCTCAAAACGCTTCTAACTTCTGGAACGGAACATCATCATCTCTATCTATCTACGGTCTATACTGTGTATATCGAGCGAGCGCAGCGGCGCAATATCGATCTCAGCCTCCTTTTTTTTTNCAATGCTTGTCATTTCTTACATCGAACGATTTCTATACCTTTTGATTTTCGACACTTTCTTCACCATCTTCTATACCTCTTCATCAACAGCAATATCATATACCAACTCTTCGTTTTACTGGTCTGGGAGTTGCAGGCTGGCTCATGGGGGGGAAGGGGGTTACGGAAAATACCATACGCATACATATACCCGAACAAGATCTCTTTTCTCTCCCGCTCACGCGGAATCGTTTACACTCTACTTTCACACGTCTCTTCTCCGGGTTTATATGTAGTTAGCAGAGACGGGTTATATTTGGGTCTTATTTCTTATCATTTTTTGCCCGTTAATATTTGTTTTTTNGATTTACAATGCTCTTCTTCACAACGCACATTGAAATGATACCCGAGTCGAGCTTGGGGGTTTGGGGAATTAACGACCTTTTCCCTTTTTTCCCTTTTTTTTGTAACCCTCTTTTTGTTATGGCAAGGGTTATTTTATTTCCTCCTTTTTTCCTTCTCTTTTCTTATTTCAAATTTTCCGCATTTGAATATCTGTTTTCCATCCCGCACTTGTCGGGTTTTACGAACCTTTTTTTNCCTGTTTTTGTCTCCACAGCACACAACTTTGGGGGTTTTTAGGGGTGAGGAATGCATATAAGGGATTGCGAGATCGGGGGGTTTCAGGGATACATTGACCCTTTTCAGGGGCTGGCAAATCAAGGTGTCAGTGGGAAATAGGGATTATAGGGATATTTTCTGGGCACAACGCATTGTCAAATTTCTGGCACACCTCCTTGGCTCAGTAGTGTTATTTTTTTTCCAATATATGATTGTTCAGGTGGCCCATTTGAATTTGGGCGGCCCTTCTGAAAATACGGGAACACAACACCGCATATGCACACTTCTCTGCTGAAGTTCCAGACTCGGTTGACGGTTACACAACGCAAAGTGATCGGCAATCTCAGAGACGTCACGGGAAAGCCGTAACACGTACAGTTTGCATTTCGAGCATTGCCAATGCAGTAATGCGGTTTTATGTTTTATTTCTTTTCTTGGTTCTTTCTTTCTTTTTTCGACAGAACTAACTTAGTCTCTCCTCTAGTAACTCAGAGATCCCCTTTTCAGCTAGTTCAGGCATCAATCGGAGGATGACTAGCTCGACTATTCTGTACAAGAGATGCTTATTACAGTAACTATCGTCAAAGATGTTCAGGAGCGTCTCCTCCACTTCCTGGACTACTCGGTCAGCTCCGTCGCTAGTACTAGCCCCGAAATATATCTCCTGGACCTTGACCGGAATCAGTAAGAGGATGGCTTGCGCGCAACGGCGTCGTATAAGGAGCTGTTCCGCCGGGGAGGGAACGATACGCGGTGGAGCGAGGGTGTTGTTGGGGAAGAGCGCAGCCCGTGCGTTTCGCAGGAGCAGGGGCAGAAGGGCTAGGTCGAGCACGTGCGTTTGGATGGCATGGGATAGAATTCTTTTTGATTTTGTCAGTCAATGGTCAGCCTGACCTTGCAGCACGGGTGGAGAACGGAAAGACGAATTAGGTAAATTGCGGGAGAAAAAAAGCAACAAGACAAGGAAGAAAAGAAAAATGGCCAAAAAGGGTAAAATTGGAAGGATAAAATCAATTTAACGAGAAAGGAAGGAGATGAAGGGGAAAAAAAGAAAGGAAAAGAAAAGAGGCGCCGTAGCCGTGTAGAAAATGGTAAGACTGAGAGAGAGAGAGAGGAGCCAAGAGATTTGACAGGAAAGGAAAAATCAATCGTAAGTTTTGCCCTCAGCCCGCCGCGAACTAGACGCTGTACCACGCGGATTCCCAAGAAAACGTCTGTTCGGAAAGGAGACAGCGGTAAGGGATTTAACAGCTGCTTGGCGCACGCTCGAGGCGCACAGGAGGAGCGGAGAACAGACCGGACATCGGCCGCAGCTCCATCGAGGGCTTGCAGAGTCCAGGACCGTAGTGGCATCTGGCTTCAGTTGCAGTACAGTAATATGGAAATGCAGGAGGACGGCGTAGACCACTGAGTGGACTGGAGTGAACTGGAGTGGACTAGACTGGAGCTCGCAAAGACTTTGGTCCACGGGAGGGAAGTGCGGTACGATGCGAGGCTTTGCCGGATAAGAGATGGGCCCTGCAGCAATTTACGCCGGGCGCGTAGAGGAGGCGGTCGTAGGGCTTGATGGTCCTCGCCTTCGCCCCCGCCCAGCAAAATGGAGAGCCGGGGTGCATGCTCCCGGGCTCCAAGGAAATACTCTGATTTGAGGTTGGAAAATAAAAGAGAAAAGAGGTATCGAATGGGGAATTTGCAATCTCAGCGCTTTACGCGCAACCCGTCTGCGGAGTATGCAAATTGCTGAGTTATGCCCTCGGATTTGGACAAAGAACTTCTTTGATGCGCCCCCTCCTTTGCCATTTTGTAAAGAGACCAACCGGGTGGAAGAGAAACTCAGCGATTTCGCAGACGGCATAATTATTCCACGAAAATTTCAGATTTTCAAAATTACAGTAAAGAAATCGCGAACTGCGGGGGTGAAATTTTAATTGAGTGACATTGCATCTCTGCCACCCCAGCCGGCGAGGTGCTCGGACTCGAGCGGGTATCCGCATCTCATATCGAGCTTCATGCACGCCTCAACATGCATAACAACAGCAACGGGAAAAGAAGGTTGTTCAACAATGCCATCATCCCCGGTCCCGAGCAGTCACAGAAACACCTCGTTGCTGCAACATGACTGGGACGATTCAGATCAAGTGACTGGAATCTCATGCGGCGTGACATAGATGCTTGTTGGCGCTTGCACACCAAGAACGTTGCAGCCCACGAGTAAACGACATGTGCAAAAAAGAAAAATGAGAGGGTGGTGGTGGTGGTGGTAGTCTCGGAGGGTTTTAAGAGAAATGTGTCAGCCCCGTACATACCTATCTATCGTTCCATCAGTATTCGCTATCTGCCCAGGCCCTATCAACGCTCCCCATTGCAGCATTGCTATCGTGGCGCTCAACCATGGCATGCGAGCGTCCAAAAGCAGCAAACTCGACAGGCAGGTCCATATCTTCATCTTAACGATAGGCACTTTTAACGGTGGTGTTCGGCCACCTGAGCTCGTTGAGCTGGTTTCCGTTGACGTTGACTTGGCCGCCCGCGACTCACTAGCCGACGACGATGTTGATTCTCCTCTCCGTGTGGATGAGGGAATACGAGAAGGGAGTGAGGAGGAGTTCGCTATCGTAATGATAACGAATCGTATCGCAGCAAATCCTACAAACAAATACTGTAGGATAAGCCAGAAGGTCTTTTGGAATGACCAGTTCTTTCCAGTCATGAAAGATTTACTTCCTACGGTAGCAACCTTTGAATCTAGGCCCTTTTCCGCCCCAGTAGTAGTAGTAGTAGTAGCGGCATCATGTAGATAATCCAGGTTCTTGGCATCCCGAATCGAGAGCGATTTCGATCTCCTGGCTCGTACTTCTGCCTTCGACTTGGGCATGTGAGCCTGTATCGTCTCCGCGATCTTTGTGAATGCTTCCCAAAGAAGCCACGGTTCAGAAGCCTTTCCCCCAATACCACCGCCAAGAATCATCTCCGAGAGGATCTGGCTCACGAGGGAAGTAAGACACTCGTTTTCTAAGTCTTCGGTAGGGAGGAGAATAGCCAAGACTCCTTGAACGAGAAGCTGTCTATACGCCGCTTCGTTCTCTGCTTGGTCTTCCACGATAGCGGGATCCGGATTGTGCTTGTCTGGGACGGGTGAGAGAGCGGGGAGTGGCCATAGACAATGGTATATCTGTCGTGGATTTGGTTCGATTGGTGGATGGCATTGATGGTGTGCTGTTCGATATGCTAAATTGGAAGTTAGCTTGTGAATTTATGTCATTAAAAGAAGTAGCCAGAATATAGAATCTTCTGAGTAAAAAAANGGGACACTCCAAAATAAACTCCATATCCAAAATCTGCAGTTTGAAAGGGAAAAATTGGTATCCACAGGACTCATCCAAAATCAACCCAAATAAACCATCCCAAGAAGAGTAACCAAAAAAATCCCCAAGAACATCCTATGTGCCTCCCCCTAAAAAAAACCTTANTCAACACTCACCTTTAACATGCATCTCCACCAACTCAGGCAGCTCGTCAAAAACCAAGCTCTCCAAATCCACCTTCCGCAGCCTCTGCTCCAGTCCCCTCGTACAATGCGCAATAATCCTCACCACCTCCTCCACAAACCCCTGATCAGGCGTGATCTTGCCATACCACGTATTCACAAACTCCCGGATTATGATCGCGATGAATGCGTAGAGCTGTAGATCCACGTCGTTACTGCTCGTTAGCGGAGGGAGGAGCTCGTCGATTGCTGTCGGTGCTGGGGTCGTGTTGTTGCGGCCTTTGTTGGTGATGTCGGATGGGTTGGTATTATTGTTATTATTGTTGTTGTTGTTGTGGGAGGAGGAAGGACAGAGGGTGCGGCGGATGAGGAGGAGAGTTGTGCGGTCTGAGGTGGAGGAGTTTGAGCTTGAGCTTGGGATTGGGATGGGGAGCAAGATTGGGATTGAGATTGGAGAAGGCGATGGTGAGTGTGAGGCTGAAGGGGGTTTGAGACGGGGTGGTGGGCGTGACATTTTGTCGCACAGGTGTTGCTGGCGATGATTGATTGCTATAGACTCGTACGAATATACATGGTTGTTGATAAAATGTCGAAGCTTGCTCGAGGCTGTACGAATTTACTATTGCGGAAACAGCGGGGGACGCTAACACTGTTTTCAGCCTCGTCCCCCACCCCCGCTATCCTACAAGGCTATGGTACCTTAAAACAATTAACGGGTGAGCCAGAAGAGGTTGTTTCTTATTCAAGAGCCACTCAATTTATCTCAGTCTCTAATGTGAGAGTTAGGTGAACAGGATTAGAATTCTCAGAATATTCCATCTCCTTCAATGCAGTCCGTACACGGATCGTTTTAATATGACATTGCGCAACCAATATTCAGCCCAATACAATCATGGGGTATCATCATGCTATGTATGCCCTCTCTTTGCCTCTTCTTTTCTGAACGCACGATAAACAAAATAACAGCCGTTTTATATGATCTATGCCTTGACCTCATCATACCTCATCCCTGATAAGACGCTGCTATTCAACAAATCCCACCTCCTCTTGGTATACCAAAACCTAATTCCATCCAATACCTGACCTACCGCATCTTCACTTATAATCGGTGCAAATCATCATTCCTATCCCCTGATCCTGTAATATGCCTCCCGTTGAAATTGCAGCCCGAAACCTTATTTTATATATTCTTCTTTTTGTCATCAGTCGTCGTCTTCTGCATCCATATCCAAACACCAAGGATGCTCTAGAACCTGCTCAATCGTAATCCTGCTTGAGACGTCGCGATCTAGCATAGCACGGATCAGATCAATGCTGTCTTCGCTCATCACATACGGTACTCGTAAATCTCGATCCATTATCTCATCGATGCTGTAGAAAGGGTTCTCTTTATAGACGATGGTGTATAATAGGATACCGAGCGCCCATACATCCTGCTCTTTACCTCGATATGGTTTGCCTGCTAGAACTTCTGGCGCTGCATAGTCTATGAAATGGATTAGTTAAATCGAGTTTTGGAACTATTGATAGTTAAAAAAAGAGACTTACCAATGGTACCAACGAAGACGTCAAACGGTCCACTCTTGATGTACGCAGCACTTCCAAAGTCAATGAGTTTAATATTTCCTTCGCCGTCCAATACAACATTTTCATCTTTGATATCCCGGTGTACCACAAGAGCTTTCGTATGAAGGTGATGGATAGCCCTAGCAACTTGGACGAAGATACTCCGACACTCATTCTCCTCCATATTCACGCGAAGTTCGATGTAGTCAAATAGATCCATACCGGGTAATCCGTGGGGTACCATTTCAATATAGTAATTAGTCTCATCTTCGAAAAAATCTGTCATCTCAATGATGTTTGGATGCTTGAGCCCGTCACGACGGAGGTAATCCAGGACATGGATCTCTAGAGGCACGGTCCCTAATCGTCGATCTCTTGTC
The DNA here is from genome assembly GCA_002812745.2 of Scytalidium lignicola. Taxonomy (NCBI): domain Eukaryota; kingdom Fungi; phylum Ascomycota; class Leotiomycetes; genus Scytalidium; species Scytalidium lignicola. The sequence goes on along the minus strand of NCSJ02000005.1, from coordinate 284,822 downwards.
CATGTATCAACTAGGATCCGGCGTTTAGTAACATATTTCAGTACAACCTTCTCGCTTGAATCTTTGTACCTGGCGAGTTTCACCTGCCCATAAGCACCCTGGCCCATCGCTTCGAGGATTACGAAATCATTGAGTGTCTTCTTATGAGGTGGCTCGACAATCTCAGGAATGGCTTCTGTGAGGGTTTTCTTCTTCTCGGTACTTGCTGGTGGTTCTGTGCTCGATGGTTTCTTTGCTGTCTCCCCAGCAGCTGCTTTAAGCTGCTCAGCAAGTAAGGAAGCATGGGACGACTCCTTCTTTGGCTCATCTGAATCCATTTCGACAGGACTTGCAACTTCCGTTTGTCCAGGCGATGGTTGATGTAAAGGCGTTATAGATTCAGATACAGCCGGAGTCACTGCACCAGGCACTTGCTTAGTCGAGTGGATGTGTCGAGAATATGTAATCCACAAAGCGTATACAAGCTCTGATTGAGGCTCTGGTATTGAGACACGTGCATCCCCCTTCGCGTCACTCTCTTCATCACTTCGCTCCTCAATCACATTTTCGTCAAATGTTGGATGTGGCTCTGACTTTACGACCCTTAGCTGAGCATCTATCTTGATCTCCGAACCGTCTCTATGTTTCGCAGGTAAACCATCTGGTCGTAAAAAGTAAGCAGCGGCATCGGGTTTGCCATCACGTAAAGCAAGGAACGCTCTTGCACGACGGAAACTGTGCTCGGGTATGACAAGACCATCAACAAGGTTGACTCCATCTTCTTCGGTGAGGACTCGCAGAATTCGGTCAAAGTCGGGAATAAGGTCAGTAATTGGTCTTCCATCAGGCTTCTCTTGTCCGAAGAGTGCTGCTGAAAATACCGAATTCGAACTGGTGATCTTGAGTGTCTCGGCGGACAGAACCATGATACCTGCTATGTGAGGAAAGCTTGATATCCGCAAATCGGTACAATCTGCCACTTTCTCCACAAGGGTGGGAATATTTATTTTTCCTGATTTCCGAGCAGTGAAATGTTTCCGCTTGGCAAGCTCTGCATAATCGATTTCTCCTGTCTTTGAATCAAAGCCTTGTCGAGGTAACTGTGGCAACAATCTACCAATGTCAATGCCTGTACGCGCAACGCCTTCTCCCCATATTGGTTCTGTAGACCCAGATACTTTTGTAATCATGCCGTCATCATTCAGACTTATAACAGCTACGTCTTCATGAATTTCCTCCAAAACCCATATCAAACCTCCTCTTTTTTCCTTAACCCACAAGCTAGCTGATCCGGTGTGGCCGTTCCTTTTTTGAATAGGCACTACATCTCCACATAAAAGAACACCTCTCGACTTGTTATTAGAATGGTGTAATAGGCCTTTGGCAGCCTTTTTCCTCGCCTGCGCTATACTTGATCCCGCTCCATCATCTGTTTGTGCCCTCCTAGCATTGTTAGCTGCTTGACGAGAATTTGGCTTACTCAGCAGCTGAGCCGTAACACCGCTTTTGCCCATAAGGAATGACGGTGAAATAGAGTTAGGTTGCGGGATGGGTCCGTCACGTGGAGACTTGGGTGTTACTCTTCCTGAACTTGCTACCGAGCTTGATATTGAGCCTGATCCAGGCGAACTGAGTTTCTCTTCAAGCCAGGCTCTCCTTTCTTCCTTCACCACTTCGAGAATGCCCATTTTCCGAACCTCAGCCTTTGTGACACCAAACACTAGGCAAGCAAGGTCGTTTGCCGCAAGTATTGTGTATGGAGAGGTGCTTTCTGTTGTAAAGATTGCCTGTGCTGCTGGCGCCCAGCGACTCGAATGTCCGTGAACAGCGGATCCTATTTGATGGGTGACAATCGAAGTTGTAAGAGATCCAGCATTTGATACTGTGGGGGATAATAGATTTTCATGAAAGGCGTCGCCAGCCTCATACGGTTGAGAAAGAGTATCCATGAGTGTCTGATGGATTGTTAGATGGGTAGTGTCTGTGAAAGTTCGTTTCAGAGTCTGCCGTCTGGTAGCAGGAGGTGATGTCTTGGCTGTCGTCCCACTTCCATTGGTCGTAGATCTTGAGGATATGTCGGAGTCCGGGTCTGCGGTCAAAGATGGCCTATCCTTTTCCTCTTGCGCCTGTGCCTGCACCTGCGCCTGCTCTTGCACCTGTATCTGTAATTTATGTAACTCACTCTGCATTCTCGAAGGAGGCATTGGCCTCCTGATACCGGTTGGAGAAATTGCCGGACTGTCATACCGCTCAGGGCTTTCCGTTCGTTGCATGAAGCTGTTTTCAAAAACATTTCTAGACTCTTCAGTAGCTGCTGGTCCTGTCAGAGGGCCCGAACCTAATGCCTGCCCTTGTCCTGGAATATTGTCGGCCCCTATTAATTTTGCCCTAGCTAGAAGTTCCAGCATATTCTGCATCTCTTGATCGCCGCTAACACGTGCTTGAGCACTCGCAATTCCAGGCGTTGTTGCAGTCCCCCATCCTAGCTTCTGTGACATAAACTCTACCGACCGCTTTAAGACATTTTGACGATTGTGTATGAATTCCTCCGAATTATGAGCAAATGAGAAAGAATGCAGGGACTCCGATGGAAATCTACTAAGATCTTCCGTAAAGTTCAGAGTTGGTGACGAAGGACCGGATGTAACGGAACCAGACGCCTTGCGGGAAGACGGGATAGGCAATGTGAAAATCATTGAGGACGATCGCCCAAGAGAGGGATTGCGTGATGACGATGCAGACGAAACAGGAAGGGTCGGAGCTCGAGCTGGAGGTTGTTGCCGTATTCTTCTTAAACCTGAGGCTCCAAGCCCATGTTCATGTTCTGTTAAGATGGGAGGTCTAGTATATGGCAAGTTAGCCTTTAATAACAGCAGCTTGAATAATTTTAGAGGAAAGAGAGTCTTGATGTGCGCCTTCCGTAATGATTGAACGTGACTCATCAACAGGAATTAAATAAGATGGATAAGCCCTCAAGGTTATTTGTGTTTAGACCAAGGCTAGGGGACGGGGCTAGCCTCGTGTAGCCTCCGCAGCCTTGTGGTGATCGAACCGCATGGTGGGGGAGAAGAAAAAGCGAGAAACGCACCTTGACATTGTGTCCATATCTGCCATCATCCCTCCGTCAAAAGAGAATCGTATTTTGGATCTATCCACAGTGCCGGATGCGGCATGAACGAGTAGGTTTCCAGTACTTCGGTTCTTAGGAATGAGTAGCCCGGGTGAAGCGGGTGAGTTTGCGCTCCGACCACGTTGCTCAATGATTTCCGGTTCTCTATTGTCGTCGCCTACAGAGTTGGTCAGTCAGTCAGGCCTTTCTAAATATCATGAACAGAATGTTGAAGGATATGCGTCCTGTCGAAAAGAAAAGTTGCATGCGCCGGAGTTACCAAGGACCAAGTTTGCACACGCCGAGCAGCCCAGCTACTGGCCTTTCCAACGCATAAAATGATATGCAGTTGGAGGGTGGAGGGAGGATGCTCACCATGATGGATTGTACCATCTGGCTCCAGCATAATGGAAGCAGAATTGTACCCACCCAAGTCCACGGCTCAGGAAAGAGGATTCGGGTGTAATGGCGGATTCCAACGGACACAAGGTGGGCGCTGTTAGAAACGCCGGGTTGTGGGAAAATATACCAGGCGTCAATTGTTTCGTTCAGGCTGTCTCGTCCCGGTAGGTCGTAATATCAATAAATCTGTATAAATGGTTTCCAAAACTATATTGATTTTTTCTGTTGGCGGGGTTGTATGTCCATTCGGTGTTTGTTCCAGTACACACACAACGCGTCGTCTTCGGAAGTGCCTTTTTTACGCAGTACTGTACACGCAAGGTAGTATGCCGTAGAGCCGCGTGCTAGGGAGGATGAAACCGAGACCGTGTAGGATCCGGTGTAACAATGGCAGATATCCAAGACGCCGGAGGAGGGGGATCAACGTGGACTCGTCCCAAGGTAAGAAGAAAATTGGAGAGTCGACTAAGGTAGATCCCATCCCCACACGTGAGAGGAGGAACGAGGGTTGGGATTACGTCGGAGGCGGGCAACTGCTGGTGAGTCTGCTTAGCGCACCGTATTCCGCCGTGTTTGAGTGTAGACCGATTAACAGTATTTTATGCTGAAAACTCCGACCCCAAAAAGAGAACCAAAAAAGCTTTACCAAGAGGTAATAAATCAGCAATAAGAGTAGCAAAGTTTGATTTTAGAAGTTGATGTTGAAATCAACAAAGGGCAGCACGTTAAGAAGCCTGGGAAATTGCTTGAGCTCGTACGATGTCGTGGCATTCTTCTGGAGGCGGGTTTGGTGACTCGATTTCAGTTCGAACTGTCGTTGCAGCTCATCCTGTGATCGTGTTTGAGGGGACTGTTTGGGGGGGTCAGGTGTTATGATAACCTTCTCTTTCTCAGAACATGATATGTACAGTAGTAATTATTACTCGACAACACAATAGAATACAGTAACTGCTCTTTGCTCCTCTAATATGACGGTAGAATTTCAATTTTAAATAATTAATAGCTTTTGAGATCCTTTTACATCTCTTTGTTCATGGCAGTGGTAAGTAGTGGAGTAGTTCTCACTGCTGAGAATGACCGGCAGCTGCAGTTGATCCTTCAATCGGCAGGTCATTATGCTGAGCTGCATCCACAGCTCCACATGTTGACCCCTAATTTCTATCTCGCTTGGGGAAATGGACTGGACTTGTACTGGACTTGCACTGTGCTTGTACGGCGCAGTCAACTCACTCTTAGAGGTATTCAGTGATTTCTCTATTCGGGTAGCAACGCCATTATCACTTCTTCCTTTCCCTTTCGGTACAGAAGAATACACATTTGCTCGAATATCCAGACTATCACATGCTAAACACATGGAATGGTGAGCCACAGGTTGCGCACGTGGTTCCACCACAGGAGGCCAAGATCCTGCTGAGGGTTGCTGAGGGCTGCTGTTAATCTCCTCAGGATGCAAGCCTGCTTCTCGAGCATGCGGCTTTTGAGATGGGGTAGGTATTTGGTCTCACAGAACTGCAGCCCTATTATTTACAGTATTCCACCTGGTGATCGCACAAGAATGAGGTACAGAGGTACGCGATACTGGCCGATTGCTTATATAGTGGAGTGTATAGTGCTTACGAAGCCGGGTGTTGTACATCCGTAAGTCTGTGTACATTTCAATAAAATCATAAAAGTTACTGTGTAAGTATAAATGAGCAATTTAATTAAGAGTAAACAATTCGCATTGTTTTATAAGTACATGAACTTGTAAACGGGGATATATACGTTAAGTTAACGTAATTCCCGGTCCACCGAAACATGTCTACCGGAATACTGAAATCTACTGCAAAATCAGCGAAAAGCGTATATCAATAACTCAACAACAACTTCATCTTGTGAGTGTGTAGTTATGTAGGTTGACTTTTGGAAAGGAAATTAAAACCTAATGGCAGCTCGAAAGCGTTATATCACAAGATTAGAGGATCTTTGTGTGTATGTTTCTGTAGTTTAGGTTTGTTGTGGTTGCAGAGAGAAAAAAGGTAACAAAGGAAAGATTAACGAAGGTTTGTTAGAATACATTAACGCTCCTTCCGTAATTAAGGCTATCTAACTCAAGAAATCAACTATTAAATACTCTCTGCTGAAAATTTACTGTAAAATCTATCTTTACAAGTTTCACTATCACATATACTGTAAAGAAGCAAATTCGTAAAAAAATTATGATTTCTAATAGCTTTACATCTAACTGCTTAATCGACTAACAAGTCGTTGTTTAATGGACAAGGCACTGTTGTGGAGTCTGAAATACGTCGACACCTGAGATCAGCTCTCAAACGCTGATGCAGTCAATTTTTATTTATTGCCTAGTCCCAGCTATGCATGGCACACGGATGTTATGAAACACTGTCTTCCTCAAGCATAAGGCCGTCTGGTGGCATTTACCACTATAATCCTCTTAGAGATACTCTTCCAACCAGTATTGTAGTAAGAAGGAAAACGTCGCAAAAATCTTTCTCGGACAGACATTGCTCTTGACATAATCACACCAGGAGATCGACAATTAGAAGCTAGTCCTACACAATCCCTATCTCTGATATCACACATTGTAATATAACACCATAACTCTCCTCTACCAGTCGAGACATATCTGTCGAGTAAATCGTGATTCGTACCCTTCCGAATTGACAACTCTTTGACTTTCTCACGACTCGACTCAATCTCAGCTCTATAGACACTTTATAGGTGCTATAGGTTCGTAGCTCCCACCACGTACAGGTGTTGAGTCCCAGGGAGCCAGCTCTCAAAGGCCACTCTGTTAAAGGTATATGATATCCTTCCATTCCTGTGAAAATGTCGAATGCTCTCCTCCAGGTATTGCTTGCATATTGGAGACGTCCTAAAAAAANTGTCTCCAGTTTGTCCAATACCATTTAAAACCATGTGGGTGAATACTGATTCACACGCAAATACCAGCCGTACTCGTAACATATGAAGTATATTTTTGGTTTTACGCGTTGTAGCTTCATCATTGGTGGCCCTGTCAGCGACGAGTACAAGGCTTTCGAAATCAAGTGCATCTCACACGTAAGAGAGAATCCAAACGATCGAGATACGATCTAGACTGTCAAACCAGAATCTTCGATGTAAATCTTTAGAATTTAAGTGAATGTCTGAGAATTGGGTTTGTCCAAGCTTAAATCTGTACATTGTAAGTCGAATATTCTTTAAGTGATAGTTAAATTGAATAACTTACATAACCTATTAAAATGTTTTCTTTAAAATAGTTGTAGTACTGTAATTATTTACTTTCAAGAGTTTATCTGTCATAGATTTGCATCTTCTGTCGTTGACTTTAAGTATTAATCTGCAGGTAATACACTAGTAACTGACGTATGAGTAACATATCCTTAGAAAACGAATAAAATTCGACAAACTAATTCTCGTTTTGTTTTTATGTTTAACACTTGAATAAGGCTGTCGTTTGCTGTTGATAGCGTAGTCAACAAGTTATCAGCTTCCTTGTATTTTGTAGATTGAATTCCATATCGAAGAAATTTGGTATAAAATGTTCTAGTCCAAGTGCTATTTTAAGTTCGTAGATCATTACTCATATTCCCCTTAAATAACCATTCGTCGATCTGCCTCACTAATATATCTTTTGTGATATCTGTTCTGGCCGAACCGTGAATCTGGCCGAATATATACATCCGTGCTTATGTGCACAACAATATTCACTCTTAATTGTGTTTACGACTCCAGCATACTTGCAGGCATTCACCCGTTTGGAATATTTGGCAATAAGAAAAGCCCTTTTTGTTCCCTTCGCACATACCGCAAGTCCCCTCTGGAAACTCCAGATTGCAGAGCAGAGCAACAGTTCTCTTTGGCTGCATCAACCATATGAGTAGTTTTGCCATTGATCTCACATCGATTTATTACAGTACAGTATTCTCGCCACCTCCTGGAACCTGTCGTGCCTGTTCATCTGCCCTGGCACAAAAATCAAGGACAATCCGGGTTTAGCAGCCACGGGACTCCACAAAACATGCCACCACGGATGATGATCAGTTCGGCCGCCGGAACTGCTACAAGCACCCTGGGTGCGTAAGAACAGTCGCCATTTACGAGGACTGATTTTGGCATACCGCCTTCTGGTTGCAGGGTGAAGCTAGTAGGAGATACTGTACAAAGTGCGGTCTAGATATATCAATTGTTGTCCAGTCAATACTCTCAATGACCTCTGCTTCTCTCCAGGTAACAGAACCATAAAAGCTGTGAGGTTTGAATTTGTTTGTGAACTGGACACGGCTTGTGCAATTCCCAGCTAGAACTAGATGGACTGAATGCTTTACAGAGTGGGTATACGTCGTATATCCTGCTGTCATTGGCTGTCGAGACTAGAGGAGCGAGCTTTCAAAGTAACAGGCCGAAGACAAAGACAGGCCACAAGTGCTACAAGCAGCATCTATCAACGGACAGTTCGAAAAGACTCCGGAAATCCTTCCAGCACTCTGGGACGCTAAAAGAGCTGGATAAACCTGCATTATTTGTGGCGCTTGCAACTTGTTTCTGCCCCCCTCAAAACTCTCAAAGCCCACCTTTCGTGACCCGGTGTCGGGATTGCCGCATAGCCATATGCATCAATTCAAAATGCAGATATAGTAGTCCCCGGTGATATTTCATGTAAGGAACACAGAAAGATGTGTTTGCTTCAGTTTACCTTGTTATGCCACCAGCTTACATCTGGATAAAACCCACGTGTCGCCGAAGATACAAACAGATTGGAATATGCCAGCTGTTCCTTTTCTTTTTCTGTTTGAGGCAATTCGTATCGTCTTTGTTTGCCACCCCAAGAAACGAACCGTGCAGGGCCGATATGCCGTGAGCAAAAGCCCTCCCTCAAGCAAGGAGCAAAACCAGTTAAGCATGGAGATAACCCGAATTCCTCAATGCGCAACCTGAATTATTGGATCGCTTCCTCGGTCCAGAGGCTTAGGGAGTCAAACAGGACCGCGGGTGTCAAAAATCAATTCTTTGAACATCCGGTTTGGGTTAAGGAGTTGTGGGCAGGAAAAGAGGGGAGGGGGGACGGATGAACTTGCTGTTGGCCACTAGGGGGTGTTTCCCCCAAGTAATAGCACCGTATTCATGGTCCACCAAGCCACGCTGCCACGAGGGGAGGTTGCTGTTCTGCTGTTCTGCTGGTTGTTGTTGGTGGAATCGGCCCCCCGTTTGCTGCGTACCCTGCATAAGGTGATTCGGAGGAAGGTTGGCATTTTGCGCCGTTCCTCGAACTAAAGGACCGACAGAATGGTGTGCGTCGTTGTTGTCGTCGTCCTTGCGGTACTAAACTAAAAAAACGTGCTTTGGCTTATCCTCTCTCTCAAATACTTTCGACAGTACCCTTCTCATATCTTTGGATTGAGACTCAGTCGTACTGTGTGGTATCCTTCATATCGTTACGGTTCTTCATTGGATCTGTTCCATCGGTCGCGTGCTCGAGTTGAGAGCAGCTGATTGATTGTTTTGTTCACGCGGAAAAGAGAATCAATTGCGATTGCGATAACGATAGTGGGAGTGTTTGATAAGGTCCCAATCTTCAAGCACTTATCTCATCCTCACACCCAACAACAGACGCCCTTGAAAAGAAGAAAAAGTTGTAAGAAACCTCCTCTGTTTTGGAAAATTATGACGACGGATCCAGTTGATTTCGTGGCCTTTCAAGTCTCCAGACAACTGACAGTTGACAAGAATAGCTCACCAGTAGTAGCACCCTGCTCTCTTGACATTCCACTTCAGCCTCGCCACGACGATCCCCACCAGGGCCAACACCCGTATCTGCACTCCTGTCAAAACAAGATTTGCACGTCAACCAAGACCTGTCGGACTCCTGAGAAAAAAACATCATATTACGTTCGTACACTCATATACTACTTTTCAAATCTCTCAACCGATCCTCATTTCTCTCTCACACCACCACAAAGAGGCGCCTGTGGGTCGGAACAATACAAGGTAGCGCGCGGGGTCGCTTGGAGTGAGTGTGGTGGTTGGCTTACCAGGAGCACCTCATCAATCAGTTGACGACAACACAACAAGTCTGTTTACTGCGCACAACTCCCAACTCCCTCCGTGCCAGTCATGGAGAGCGTAATTCCTGAGGTAGTGGTCGAGTTTGAGGATGTTCCTGGAACTCCACTCGAGCAGACCGACTCTCTTCCGACCGAACAGCCTGTCAAAGCAAAGGGACGGTCGAGACTACTCCACGGACTTAAACGCATCTCTTCTTCTCCATCTCTTGCACAAATAGCCCGAAGACGAGCACATAGCAACCCTTACCCGGGAAAGAGCTCCTTATCATGTGTTAGCCTTGCAACTGGACCTCCTGGGAGCTCTATTCAAGGTTCTAGCGGCACGTCCTCTTCCCAGTCATCAGCTGCCGCCTGCTCAACGGCTCCAACTTCGGTTCCAGGGACACCGGGACCCGATGGCGTCCATCTCCCAGTTAGGCTGGTATCAACTCCTGGAGCATCTACTCCTACGAGTGCTCTTCCATTTGAGGTACGGCCCGCTTCCAAAGGGGGCTTGACACAATTTCCCAGCTTTTCTACCAGCTCAGTCGTTCATGAGATCAGTGAAGGTTACTTCTCCATACCCGTTGCAAGGCAAAAACCTGCACGGATTCGACGAACGAAGTTGGATTTCTGGGGAGAGATGCCTCACGAAGTTGCATTAACCATCTTCTCGTACTTGAGACCGAAAGAATTGGTACGGATATCCCGAGTTAGCCATGGTTTCCACAAATTGTGTTTCGATGGCCAGCTGTGGACATGTTTCGACGCATCTGAATTCTACAAAGATATCCCAGCAGAGTCGTTGGCGAAGATAATTGTGGCTGCAGGACCCTTCGTGAAGGATCTGAATCTTAGGGGCTGTGTTCAAGTCGAGCACTTTAAACGGGCTGAAGTGGTGGTTAAAGCGTGCAGGAACTTATTGAATGCCACTCTTGAGGGATGCCGGAATTTCCAACGATCGACGTTGCACAATTTGCTGAAGAGCAATGAGAAGCTCACAAATCTCAATCTAACCGGTTTGACAGCTGTCACGAATGGAACATGCAGGATCATAGCTCAATCTTGCCCACAACTGGAAATGTTCAATGTTTCATGGTGTACCCATATGGATGCAAAGGGCATCAAAGCCGTCATTCTCGGCTGTTCCCTCCTGAAAGACCTACGGGTTGGGGAAATCCGAGGATTCAACAACTTAGAACTAGCTCAAGATATCTTTGAGACAAACAGGCTTGAGAGACTGGTCCTAAGTGGTTGCGTTGATGTTAACGACCAGGCCCTCAAAACTATGATAATAGGCAAAGACCCCGAAATCGACATCCTAACGAACCTCCCTATCGTCCCATCACGAACACTCCGCCATCTAGACTTAAGCAGATGCAATCGACTCACGAGCGCTGGCATTAAATCTCTCGCCAATCAGGTTCCTAACCTTGAAGGCCTCCAATTAAGTGGCTGCACCGCTCTCACTGACGCAGCTCTCTCATCCCTCCTATCAACAACCCCACGCTTAACGCATCTCGACCTGGAAGGGTTATCCCAACTAACCAATAACCTCCTCTCCGAGCACCTTGCGAAAGCACCCTGTGCATTAAGTCTCAAGCACCTCTCCATAAGTGACTGCGAAAACCTAGGCGACACGGGAATGATTCCCGTCGTGAAAGCCTGTACCAATTTACAAAGCGTCGATATGGATAACACTCGAATCAGTGACCTTGTTCTTGCCGAAGCAGCGTCAATGGTTCGCAGTCGCTCCTCACGCGCCTCATTGATCCATCAGAGACCTCGAATCGGGTTGCGCATGGTAGCCTTCGACTGTCAGAACGTGACCTGGACCGGAATTCGCGAGGTCCTCTCTCGAAACTCCGAAATCAGAAAACCGATCTCTCTTCACGCTTCTGTGCCTGGTAACGGTAGCAGCGGTGCACAACAAGACCTAACCTACCCAATTGAAATCATCGGCCTTAAGTGCTTCTACGGCTGGCAGATGACTGTCGATGAACACACTAAGCGCGTCCTCAAAGGCGACCTCCCTGCTGCGGGGCGACTAGAGCGGAAATGGGTCGAGTATATGATGGCTAATGAGGAGGCTGGTGCTGGTGGAGCTGGGGCTAGACGACGGAGGAGAAGAGCGCGCGAAGCCCAGCTTTTGCATGCTGACGAGGAGGAAGGTGGAGTGGGAAATGGAGGCGGAGGAGGTATTGGGAGGAGAAGGAGAGCGAGAAGTAGTGGGTGTGAGATTATGTGAATATGATTATGGAATGAGTATGTATATGGGGCTATTGGATGGGCGTTCATTTAGATGCTTTCTTTTGTCTATGGGTTTCATACAAGCATCAAGACGAGCATCAAGGGTCCTGAAGGTTGATTTGTCTTTTTGGGGTTTTGGGTTTTGGTTAGGTTGAGTTGGGAACGGTTTTTGCTTTGGTCCAGTGTTTTATGAGAAGGTGGACGGCCCTGGTCTATCTTTACTTGGCTTCCTCTGCCAGATGAGAATGGAGGGAAACTCCCCTCCTCCTTCCTTTCACCAAATGAAATGAGCATTCTTAGAAATTAGTGGGTCTATACATCTTCTGAATTTCAGTATTTAGATAGTCAGATATGCACTCAAATGCATGGATTATGATATCAATTCAAATAGACCATGTGTCGTAAATCACTTCAGTCTATGACGATTATATCTCAACTGGTTTTGTTGGTTCTCTATTCCCAGAGTCTGTCTAAAAGAGCCTCCGCTGATTTTGTCTTTACATGATGAGGGCCATACACTCTTTTCGTATCTTTAACTAATCTAATCCCAAGCACCCGCGCTTCATAGGGGTTATTTTCGCTCAGGAGAATCTCGGCCAGGGCTATTTTGCACCGTAGAGTGTCTGGATGCGACGGTCCAAATACTTGTATCATCGCAGGGAGTAGATCGCTTAGCATTGTATTGCACTCAGCTTTACTCCCCTGCTGGCGTATGATTTTACACATCCGGAAGCGACTTTTGAGTGTGCCTGGATGATTCCAGCCCACAACTTTTGACTGAGTAGCAATAGCATATTGACATATTTGTTTAGCCTCATGAACCCGATCCTGTTTAGCCAAGAGGATAGCGAGAAAGCTTTCAGTATCGAGTGTAATGGGGTGTGAGGAACCTATGATTTTGAAATATAGATCTAGTGCCTAGCGCAAGATATCCTCAGCTTGATGAAGGTCACCATGGCAATATAACACGATTGCCAGCTCGACTTTTGCAGCTGCAAGTCGCTCATTGTCGACCAGTGAAAAGTGGTTTGATGCTTTGAGAATGTCACGCAAAATGGATTCCTCTTCTTTAATCCGACCTGAGAATCTCATGGTCGCAGATAAGGCTATCTTTATGTTGAATAACGTGGGATTTGTTGCAGGCAAGACTGCCGATGCCATTTCATTAAGAGGTCCAATGATCTTTTCCGCTGTGAGGTACCTGCCCTGATCTATCATGACCCATACTAGATTTCCAAGACGAAGCAGCGTTTGTTCATGCCGGTCGCTGAAGAAGGCTTGACATAACTTGATATTCTGCTTGAGGAGCTTTTCTGCCGAGCTATGTCTCCCTTGAGAATATAGCACATCACAGAGACGAGTCATAGTATCTATTGCAGCTGAATGATGCTCGCCAACGGTCCGGAGAAACCCATCGAGCCTTAATCTCAGGTGCCGTTCTTCCTCTTCTTTATATCTCTTGGTATTAGAAACAGAGACTTGTGTATGGTCGGAAGTTCGCGAATTTTGTATTGAATAAGATGCCAGTGATGAAGTAGTAGTGAATGGAGCAGGACTCTGACCCTCAAATTCATCGCTATCTTGATCAAGAAGCGTAATTATATCAAATACGTGCCGTGTTCCGACGGACTGACCGCCCGCCCCATGTTTATCCTCGTTGATGGAAGTGGTAGGAGGAATATACATCTCACCCTTTACTAAATTGGGCACGAATTGCTGTTGAGGCGAATGCCCTACCATCACTGCCTGTCTTTGCAAGGTAGGAGTCCTTGAATGATTCGATGGCGTGAAGCAGCTGATACCAGATAAGGTAGACTGTGCACCTGCATCTTTTAGACACCAATATGATCACTGAAGTCCTTCTAACTTACTTGATGATATATTGCCAGATTTTATTACCCTGTTCTCGGATTTTACGTGTCTTGACTGCCATCTGCGTATTTTGCGATCCACTATTTTGCCTCTGACTCTGATGATACTGTCTTTGCCATATCTTTTTCGTTTCTTGATTTTCTTGGAGATATACCGCATTTCATCCTGAGTAATATTTTTGTTCAATTTCCAGTCTTGTATTTTGCGCTTGAGTTGTCTTTCTCTGTAATCAGTTAATGTAAGTTTCTCTAATGTTGCATACGCAACTGTAAACCCTTCTCCTTCTGTAGAAAAGAAATTAACAACTTAACCGTCATATTCTCACTGGAATATACTTCCTCGATTGTTGGTCTTATGGCATTCCATTCCGAGTCCGTATGCCTCTTAGAATGGCTTATAGACGGGTGTGCATCACGACTACCAAAAAAACTTACACCACTGAGCAGACCAAACCATCTACAAGTCAGGGTCGACATCTACAAGCTGAGGCTGGACCTAGTCGCCCTCAAGTAGCCGCAGTGGTAAAGGGTAGTAAAACTACAACAATTGCAGAGGTGCCAAAGAAGAGCACTAAGAAGTACTGAGTAATTGAACAAGGCCTAATCACTAATTATGGTCTTTGTTGTCGGTTGACATACATCACTAGTCAGTATTAAATCTATGATGCTGGAGACAGGGGAAACAGAGTAGTAACTGTATTAATAGCCAGAGTTCCCACCTAGGATTCAGATAGTTACACTGTAACCATAAAGTATAGCCAATTGAATCCGGCTTCCTCTTCGTGCAATTACCAAATCTTCATGATCGTGTTCGGGCGCGTTATGTCGACGACGAGAGGATACTCGATGATAACCTAAGTCAGCCCTTATGGGCCAATTTTCCAGCGCGATGTGATATGCCTCTTGAGGCGAAAAGTAGCAAAAAGTCTGTTTCCATCCGGCCGCTGCCATCGCGATGTTCCCACCAGAGAAATCAGGGTTTTGTCCAATATCCCCTACTAGTTGTTCACAGTTACAGGGATGTGAACGTGTTTTCAAAACATGTTCACATCCCTGACGAAAACGATCAACCACTGGATAGATTGTCAAGGTTTTGAAACCAAAATATACGCCTCATACGGGCATTGTTTGCGTGAGTATTTGAAAAGGTATCATCCCGAATGTTTACTCTGTGCTCTTGTTAATAATATATTCAAGTAATATTTTAATATATTACTTACAATACTCATCTAAGCAGATGATCAAATCTTGGAGTTCAATCATTTTGTGTACCGAGTACGAGTAGTATGAACGTAAAAAAAAAAAGTTATAGAGTGTATGGGTGTGCTGGCGGTGCCATGGAAGACAAGGCTACAGCCTTGTCTCTACTGGTATACATAGTTAGTTCCGAATATTGCAATATTTACGTTTCCATGTGTAGGTTTGTTTAAAAAACTATCACGAACAACGGGTTGTGATGAATCTTGCGTGGGGCATGATGGGGGTAATCCGCGTCTTTGTGCTGAGAAGTGAGGAGCAACTTGAGGCATTGCTGGCTTGATGAAGTACTTTGTCGCAGCATGGGGGTCATGAGCAGCTGAGTTGCAGGCTGTGGTCACAGCCACAGAAATGCGCTAGCAAAAGTACCATCTGACAGCAGTTCTAGTCCTTGTTCCAGATCGTTTGAATGGTACTTTTGCTAGCGCAGCTAGAAGTCGGTATTCTCGAGTTTGGATCTTGTTTATGGCGGCCAATAAACTCATAAATCGTAATTATCCAGGACTGAATAACCCAATAGCTCATTATTACGAAGGCAGCCTGTCAACCGTGTTGTTGCGAGGTTTCGCCAATGCAAAAGTACCATTCCTGCGCCGTCTCTGTTGCGCTTCTCGCCACATCGTGTTGTCGCAGTGCAAAAGTTCCATAAGTTCTCGGCCAAAAGTACCATACTTCGCAATACAAAAGTACAATTCTGCATAATGCAAAAATACCATAATTCAGATGACGTGGCATTCAGGGACTATCCATACCTTCAATGGTGTTAATATAAATTCACCTTCCTTTGAAAGCTCACCAGCTTCAACATGCTTTTAATTCAGTCAAATGAAAATCCCAGAGCGCGACATCTATCTACATTGTTGTAGTCTGAGGTGTAAGTTGATTCGAGAATGTAGAGCAAAGTTGAGGCTTACTGTCCTCAGTTTATCCCGTTGGTCTCTCAAGATGCCGAAAGCAGCTCATAAATCTTCCAAGAGAAAGACTGAGCATTCTGGAATGAGTCGTAGTGGCTCGGTCAAAACAGCAGCACCGAGTGACTCAGTCGCAGAGTCGGTAAGAGGAGACTTTTGATTTGTTAAGAAACTTTCCCTCTTGGAATGTATAGTATCCTAATTTAATTCATAGAGAGGAAGTAACAGTTCTGTGGTTGAGAATTCTGGGCAGTATATTCAAGGAAAGAGGAACTGGCCGAGCTCCCATTCCTCCTGGGAGATGTTGAATGCAGGAAAGAGCACTACTCGGGATGAGAATCTCTATACCATCGGAACTTATTCAAATGCAATGACTCCTCTAGACCGATGGAGGAATGAAACTCAGCAGCAGAGCCCTTGGAACAACATTAACTCCGTGGTGACCCAGAACCAGAATGGAAATCACAGCAGAGAAGGAAAAGAAGCAAGTAGCTGGAGTAATGAGGCAGAAAATGGCAGTTCGAGTTATTGATACTCTCGTAGATGTTTGAATTAGGTGTTTCGGGTGTGAGATATATAATCTGGCAAAATAACCAGTTGGTGTATTGGGAGTTTAAAAGGCAGCTTATTAAATAGAAATTGAATTGGAAGAGATGCGCAAAAGAGAGAGAACACGAGAATTATTCTCCAAAAGTCATTAATCTAATAAATGTAGATACTCTTGGTGAAAAGAAGCGCACAAATGTATCCTAGCGTAAACAATTCGCATATTGATTACAGGTAGAAAGATTTTGTGGTGTTTGAGTCTTGCTGCATATGTTCAATGTCATGAGGTTGTTGAGGCGAGAAAGATGGAGATTGTGGAGTCACCGCCACCGTTGCAACCAGCCATTCTACTCTAAGTTAGTGGCACTTCCTAGGCTGTAAGACGTCAATGACCGATAACAGCACGGCGCTTCGATAAGCAGGCAGATATGCAAATTCATAACGAATGAAAAATATATATAACGTCTCCCAAAGATATAATCTAATCTCTTCATCTGCATTTGCTGCTATTTTGCTGTTGAATAATACCTTCAAATCATTGTTATAATACAGGGAACGCAATACACAGTATGGAAGAAGCTTGTTGTACATGTGCGACCCTCTTATCGAAGGTCTCGCCGATGTACGATGAAAAGACAGAGAAACCCTTAGCACTCGATAGACGATTGGAATGCTGCAATAGAATAATATGCGGGAACTGTATACATGTATGTTTGAACCAGAACCTAAGTTCAGCGTCGGCTTCTAATACCCAGAATAGAAGAATCCTAGATTTGCGACATATTGTACGTCCTTCAACCCCCCGAAGAAGGGCATCCAAATTCCAATGTCCTAATACAAAACCAGGTCCCTTCTGCCAGATCTCTATAACGCCATCACCACTACCACAAGGCCTCCGTGATCCACCAATCTATGCGCCATCGTCATCATCCACGATCCAAGTACAACCTACCCACGACCCATCAAGTTACACCGAGGAGCTTCCCTCCTATTCTTCCCTTTCACAATTACCACCAAGCTCCTTATTACCTGAAAAATCAGGAAACCCAAAAACGCTGCCCGCTGACGATGTCCTCCACTTCCTCGACCACGAAAACGACACACTCACATCCCTGTCCCTCCGTTACGGAGTCCCGATATCCGAATTACGACGCGCGAATGGTATAACCTCCGACCATTTACTGCTTGCGCGGCGCACAGTTATAATACCTGGTAGTCATTACAAGGGGGGAGTGAGTTTGAGTCCGCGTCCTGTAGAGGGAGAAGAGGAAGAGAGACGGAAGGGCATTATAAGGAGGTGGATGGTTGCCTGTAAGGTTTCAGAGTACGTTGACATGAGATTTCTCAACGTTTGGTTTTAATGTGAATTTGCAGTGGATGGAAACAGTTATGCTAACGTACAGAATTTGACAGCTATGATATTGCATTGTTATATCTTGAGCAATTCGACTACAATTTAGAGGCAGCCATCGATGCATATATAGATGACGAGAGATGGGAGAGAGAACACCCATTAGTTGGATCTGTGAGAGGCAAGAGTGGAAAACGACATAACATTGGCAGAACAAGATTTTTGGGCCAGAAGTAACAAAGTGGTAAACAGCAAATCTGCATCTTGGATATCCTTTCATTTATCGGCTTTTCTGTACCATAAACTACATAACCGCTCATGAACGCCATGACATGTATGATTAGAGCATCATGTACATACTATACAATATATCAAGCCCAAAGTACGCCAATTAATATGCCGAACGCGTCCGAATATCCTAGAAATTATTTAGTGACAATAGAGCCAGGTGAGCGTGATAAGACTTACCGAGATTTTCCTCTCTATTTCTCTTACAGACCGATCCAATTCCCCAGCTATCATTTGCTTCTTGTCTGTAGGCAAGAGGGTGTACCGTTCGCACAGATCGCCATCTATAACTCCTTTTACTGGGACATAGTAGCTTCGATAAATCAGATGATCCCTGCCAGCCAGCGGCGGATCTTCGGATCTCATATGCTGCTCTAAGGTCTGGAAGAAATCTACATCTTCTCGACCAACGAAGGGAATTAGGATACCAAGAGTACCTTGTAGACCGCTCCACAAGAGGCAATCTCGGCCACCGGCAACAAGACTTGTTTTCTGGATGCTCATAGGTATGTCTTGAGGATAGTAGTGTGCCATTAGATTTAGCCTATGAGCGGCACCTTGCAGGTATGACCGTTCATGGAGTAGGTGTGCACCCGATCCTTCTTCATCTGCCTCCTCGCTCGCCTTTGTAGGACATCGAACGAGCCAGAGATTGCCAAACTTATCACCCCCAGCAACAGTTTCATAATCAACCATTGTGGTGCAAGTTGTCCACCTGGCTATCATGTCATCCACGAATGGGATGAGCTTGTTCTCCTGGAATTTGTAGACTACGTAAATAACACTTTCTTGAACGTCGCTAACTATGATGCGACTTCCCTGAGTCTGCAATCCAACGATGAAGTTTGGCGCAACTTCCGCTTGTGCTTTCCTCAAGAGTTGTCGCATGCCAAGGTCGTAGATTCTTAGATCCTTTCCGACGCCAGCAAGAAGTCTTCCCTGGAAGGCAAGCAATGCCATTGGAGGTTCTTCGACTTTAGTCTTATGGATAAACTCAATTTCTTTCCCATCCTCATGAAATCGATATACGTGGATAAATCCGGCACTCGATGATCTTGGGCTAACAATGATATCTTTTCCGGTACCAACAACTAAAAACACCTCGTCGTCTTGACTGGCAAAGGAAACAGTTGCAATACTAACGGCAGCTTCATTATCCTCAAGTTCAATCTTTTGAAGAACTCTCTTCTCTGTGACAGGATCCACAATAGAGATGCATGATGCCCAATGGCCTCTCCCACGTGGGTATCCAAACTCCTCAGGAGGGAGTATGGCAGCGTCACCATTCATAACTGAAGGATCCTCGAGCAATTTTTTCTTTGTGGTGGGCGAAAGAATGTTGTTATCAGCCTCAATGGTATAGAAATACGGGTGTTCCGGATGGCGCACAAAGCGACGAGGGGTGTAACTTAGTGTGATCGACTCTTGTAGAAGGTTGCTGGTGAGCTTCTCAATAGAAAATATCCTATAATATGGTTAGTCTCTGAGAGCATAATATCATCTTTGACCATAATAATGCTTGGAGGATATTTTTTCAGAAGGAACAATTGGTATAAAAATTTCAAGCATCATAGTCTTTTGACTAAGATTTAACGAAAGGACTCATCACATAATATCCAATACTCGTACAACACAGAACGGAATAACATACCTTAAATTTTGTCCAGATATACCCACCATACCCTCGGTGCATTGCTCGCTACTGAAATTCCATCCCCACTCTAAGGCAGTATAGCTCAGAGGAGTGAGCATGAATCCTTTGGTCACAGGGTCTGAATATCCCAGCCAGGGTCTGGAACTGAGAGCTAAAACAGATGTTTGGCCTTGAACAGATACTTTGAACAGTTTTGCTGGTTTAGGTCCAAGGAATCGCGTTCTGGTGTCAGATAGTTCTCCTGTAATTTCATCCAGAACGGTTCTTAAATAAACACCAGAATACAAACCGATATGAAGATATAGGGTGGAGCCACCGGACGAAGAATCTACCATCGACATAATTGACAGAGCTGATGGTGCAGATGTAAGAGCTTGGACGGACTTGTTTTCGAGCGTCGAATCTGGATCCAGACTGAGAATACGTACGGTTGAGTCGTCACAACCGACAGCTAAAAACTGGCTTCTGACTCTGCCCTCAGGGACGTCACCGAGACTGAGGCAGGTTACAGTTCCGCTCATCTCCTTCCTCTCATCATACTCTGCAAGTGATCCATCCGAATCCATTTCGAAATAAACAATCTCGCCAGAACTGAGGGCGACCGCAACCTGTCGTTCATTGGTTGTTGCAGCTACGATAGAGCGATGCTGGGGAGCAGCCCATTCGTTGACTCTTCGATCCGCCCGAATATGTCTTATACCTTTGGGATGAACTTGTATTAACCCATCTTCGCCGAGTTGTTGCACGGCGAGTGTGGACGTAGAAGATAAAAATCCGGTATCTGTAACTTCTTCAACAGTTTCACCTATACTGAGGACTAGAGTTCCGTTCGAGAAAGAAAGGATGATATAGGCATCGTATGTATCATTCCGTGTGAGCTTTGTGGTCCAAACTGCAGATGGTACACCTGGTAGTTCCGACTCGACAATTTCGTTGACTTCAAGACCGTGTTTCAAAGTTCGGAATGTGCTCCGGGCTCCAGTACCACATACAGAGTAGATTTGAGGGGCATCTTCATCTGTAAGATTGGCCACCTTGCAGTCCATCAAAGGGTTCATGGAGTCTATATCTTCGACTAAGCTCAGGTTTTCGGGACCCCTAGGATAGAAGTAGATTGGAGTATAAGGTTCGGTTGGATCAGTTGGGAAATCGTCGCTGCTGAATTCCACTTCCTCGTCATCATCTCCTAACTTCTCGAATTGATAGAACTGGTGGTTGCCAAATTCACTAGCAACAAAGAGAAAGCCGCTCTTCAGGATGCAGAGACTAGAGGCAATAGCTACAGTATCAAAGTACTTGATCTTTAATCGCTTTACCTCCCCAGTAGGCTGGTCATTCTCATCTTCGACCATTTCGATAGTAACTTTAAATAAGTCGCCGTCCTCGCTCTGCAACAGGAAGAAGAAAGCACCAGCTGCACCCTTGAGTTTATGCATCACGCCAGCTACAATCGTTCGCTTTCGTTGAGGGTCTTCGGTTGCACCACGTCTCCTAGGTATAGCAACTCGAAAAGCTTCTTGATTTGAATGCCTGTAAGTGATATTATCTTCTCCGCAGACTAAGACACCACTAGGACCATCTGTCCCGCCAGGGACCTGGAAGAGCATCGTAGCAGTTCGATCTACCGGATCTGCCCATTTGCGTACAACATGATTTAATCCTAAATCAAGCTCATAGTAGACCAGAGTTTTCTCAATTTCTTCATATGCCTGACCAGTGGGGTCTTGATCAGAATCTCCATAATCGACTTCAAGTGCTGCGAAAACTGGGTTTGCATAGCCCACATCCAAAGCTACTAGCGCAAATACCAGTGTTTGGGGTTTATGGGCTTCTAGAGGAGAGGATATCGTAAGCTCTGCCTGCGTGTTACGGTTCAGGACATATACAAGCTTATTCTTTTCAACGGAAGCTATAAGGCAAGCTCTGCCTTTCGGGTCAACGGCTAGATATTGTCCGGGGATAACTCTTCGAACACCAGATTTCCCAAATGTCTCCAGATGTAACCGGCTGAACTTGTTTTGGGAGGGAACAAACTCAATAATCGTAATGCGGCCCGAATCAGAGGTGATAATAATGTAATCTAAAGAATCGTTTAGCCAAGATCAGTTCTAAAGGTTCCATACGGAGTACTACCAGCAACCATAAAAGATCACCATAGTGTGATTATGCTGTAGCTAGCGCTCCGAATCACTAAGGGAAGTTCAAAAGGACAAGAGTTAAAGAACTTACCCTTGTTACTTCCTGCCAACCTAAATGCTGCTATTCCCCTAATAATCCCAAACACGTCGTGTGACAACGCTGGAATGATCTTTCCTTGAGAAGGGTCTGGCCTATGTAGCGTAAGGCGAGATCCTGATGCAGTGACTATCTGCTGTTCTTTCGTACCAGCAAACTGTCCAAGAATGGCTTGAGTAATAGCAGTTGGCGGGGTGAGCGTCAAGCTATACATGAACATCGAAGACGTCGTCGCCATCGTGAAGGCTTGCCACAGTTAGCCTGGGCAGCTTCAACAAATTAAAATGTCAACCGCAATTGATTTTGAAGAATGTTGGAAGGCTGATGGAGCTGACCAAGCAGCTTGTCGCGCACATTGAATCCAAATGTAGCCTTTTTGTAGCTAAACAATGCTCGAAAATCGCGAAAAGTTTAAAGATTCGGCGCTAAACCAAATGCGGAGCTTGCGACTCCATCACCTCATAAACTCGACGTCGACCCACTAAGAATTTCATCACACTTAGAAGCCGTAGATACTGCCTCCAAATATGCGGACTTCGGCATCCACTACTTGTCAGAGGTGCCTGCACTCTCTGAGGAGTACATCGCGGACTTCTCGGATCCACCCAGCTTCAACTCGATTGACTTCATTTTCAGATGTCGTGAGCAGAAGATCTATATTTACGGGACAGAAGATTGCGAATATTCCTTCCAAGTCACAACAAAAACCCAATGGCATAAGAACAGTTTCTTCAATTGGACAGCAGGGACAGACGGTTAAAAATGAACCAGTTGAATATAGGTCACCACCTGGACTAGACAGTGTCCAGATACCTGAAGTTGAAGGCCGACCATTATTGCTACCGAACAACCTCTTTCACCCGTTATCAACTTCTCCTTCTCCAGATATGAGGCGCCGCGCTGCGTTCATTAAGCAGCATGCCTGGTGTCCACACCCAGAACATCGTCAAACTCGAGTAGCAACGAATCGAGACGATTCGGAAGCGAAGGAAGCAGTGACTGGAACTCTCCCTCCTGCACATGTTAATTTCGAGTGTCCTGATTGCGGGATACCAGTGTCATGCTGTGAGGAACATTGGGCAGATGATTACGAATCTCATCTTGAAATATGTGATACCTTACGAGAGATAAACGAGGATGATCACGATTTAAGATCTGGGCGATTCTTCCCGGAGTTTGAGTACCCGGGTGATCAGATTGAAGAAGCTATGGTCAACATGACCAACTGGGATACATTCTTATTCTCGAGAGAATTTAGAGCTATTAATGACGAGAGAAGCCTGCGTCAGGCTACTCGTCTCCTGACTTATCCTGTCACTATCGGAAGCATCTTGCATGAGCTTAGCCCCTACAGCATTAAATCTGGTGGAAGATTGACCGTTGAGGGGTTGAAAAGCTTGAGCGGTATGTAAATATAACAACTATGATAACTAGGTGGTACTAACGTAAGACAGCTCTTCGATACAGTCTACATCCACCAAGAACTGGAGCAGGCACAAGCATTAAAGGTCTCAGACCAAATCCGCCCCCTGTCAGAATATTCATTCTAGGGGCTCGTGCGGAGTCCTCATTACCAAGAGAAGTTTGGGTCCAATTATCGTATCTATTTCCTCGCGTTCCTTTTCATTTGATCTTCATAGGTCCAGAGAGCATGGCAAACAGAGATGACGAATTCCCGCTGCCACCAAGGACACCAGAAAATCCCTTCGGGGCCGTGGTTGAGGATCGAATAACAAGCAATCTGAAGATCAGCACCTTTGTGGAATACTACCATACTCTTCATAAGGCTGGTTATTTCTATCCCTATGACCCGTACTTTGATTGCTTTATGCTCTTTCACCCCGGATTAGGGCATCCAGCCAGTTCGCATGAATGGGAAGAAACCATCCCACAGTTATTAGAAACTAAAGTCCCGATCCTAGTAACTGGATACACGCAATTTGATATGGAGCGTGATTTCGAATGGGTGAAAAAGACAGTAGGCGGAGAAGTGGACTTATTAATGGAGCCTGGAGAAAACCGCTTCCGAAGCCTGAGATGGGATCTCAACGATTTAGATCCACAAGATATTAGCTGCGGCAACTGGGGTGTGTGGGGATTCCGAGGCAAGAGGTATGTGGTGATAGCGACGGCTTTTATCCTGTCGGAATTACGGACTCTACTGACTTGGGTACAGATATGAAACCACCAGGAAAGATACTACGTAACTGTTTCTAATACAACAAGATTATCCCTTAGAGTGCTTAGGGTTTAAGATTAGCACATGGGTCTATCAAGCAGAAGTTGACTAAGATAGACAACCTGTACAATAATGTTGGACAATATCCTGTATAATCCTGTATATAAATTCCCGCTCTAATGTGCCCCATGCTTGGAGTCTTGATAAATAAATAGAGCTACTAAAAGCCAACATTTAACTACGTTCCATGTATAATAGAGCTAAATTTACTTACTTAGGTTAAGGCCTTCTAGCTTTTAAATTGTACAGCGCCGGGTTTTAGTTGTCCATCGTTCAAAAATTGCCAAGATAACATTTCAGCCACAGGGCTTATCGCTGTATCATTCAACCTCGGTTCAGTGATAATCGTTATAACTTACCTTGGATCACCGATTTAGTACCGACTGTTCACACAAGGTCACAAAATGAGCAGGCTTGAAGTGATATACGTGACAAGGCATGGTGTAAGTGGATAAATTAATTCCTACGAGTATAAAATGATTGTACTATACCAGCGCTAAATCCTGACCTAATTTTCCAGTTTCGGTCCAACTGGATGGTAGACCATCAAACCGGCGAATACACCTCTTCAATTAAATCGCCCACTGGTATCCCATCAGATCCAGCTCTGGCAGGAAAGGGAACACAACAAGCTTGTGAGCTTGCAGATCATCTTGTTAATTTAGACCCACCGATCCAGCGTTTCTACTCAAGTCCGTTTTATCGTTGCATTCAAACGATCAATCCTGCGGTTGAAAAGCTCGCGGAGAAGATTTCGGATCCCGAAACGCATAAGATCAGAGGAGAGAATGGGATTGGTGAATGGTTTGGCTCAGCACCATTTGACCATCCTTCTCCTGCTGAGCCACCACTTCTTAACCAGCTGTTCCCGAGATATGACGTGGAGTATAAACCAAGTACTAGACCGAGTGTAAACGGAGAAACGATCGATGAATTACATGATCGAACTGCGTATGCTTTGCATAGGATTATAGAACGAAGTGATAGAGAAGGCGTAAGGGCTATTATTATATGCACTCATGCCGCGACACTTATTGCAGCTGGGAGAGCCTTAACCGGCCGAATGCCAGACGATATTCAAGAAGAGGATTTTAGGCCATTCACATGCGGGCTGAGCAAGTTTGTAAGAAGACCTGCCAAATCCAACGCTGTTTCACAAGTTCAAGAATGGAATGGCATTGGACAGCCCCTTCCTGATACTTCTTGGAGAAACGGTAATGGTGTAGGTGGTGGGTGGGAATGTGAGCTCAACGGAGACTGCAGCTTCCTTAGTGGTGGGGAAGAAAGAGGATGGTATGTTTTACTTTGTGAGTGGACAAGAGATTTGCTGATTAATTGCAGGCGTTTCTCTGGAGATGAATCTTTTGGTTCTGCATCTGGAAAGACATCGGGTATAGATGCCGGAATGGGTCTTGGAGTAGTGATAGAAGGGAAGAAGCCACTGGAGAGGTTAAGTCAATCTCGCCTTTGAATCTCATAGATCTCTTCAAAGAAAATTACCAATCACATAGGAAAATGTATATAAATACCTACTTCATAGAGCAAGCTACAGTCAGATAGAAGACCATCTACGATTATTGTTATATAAGTTATCTATCATTGGTCTAAGATATTCAATATATCTTTGTTTATACCGTTTAGTGTGGGTGAAAATAAATTATTTACCTTATTCATACCTAAACACTTCTTGATTTACCCTTAACACCATAGTCGAGTCTAATTTGCTGCAAAACATGCGAATTATAAAATATATATCAATAACCAGCCGGCTCCACAACCGCAGGGAAGGGAGGGGTGTCCATGTTGCTCCTACAGCCTGCTTTCCAATCAGATGGAGTGAACTTGTCAACTATTCTTTTGAAAGCCTCCTGTTATACTAGTTAGCACATGGAACCGCCCCATTGATAGAAACACCTACCAGGGTGCAGAAAGTCTCGTCTCCTTGCAGATGGTTTCCTGGAAGCCCGCAGCCTGGAACCTTCATGACTTTGTCATTATATCTAAGTCGGACATAATAGTTGTCTAGCTTTGCCTTCTCTGATTCTTTGAGATCATCTATCTTTCTTCTAGCGATACCTGCATTGTTGTTGGGTTCTTGGGCATTGCGGGTAAAGATCTGCTCGAACCATCCTTTCTTGGGTTCTGGAATCGGGGTAGTTTCTTGAATCTTTCCAGCTCTCCGATCTTTGAATAGTTCGAATGCAATATGGCTGGTATATGGTGGCCACTTTTCCCCATCAAAAGCGCCGAGACTGGCAAGGGTTGCCGCCAATGTTGTATCATGGCATCCGCTCAGACCAAGTTTGATCCCTCCTGAACTTTTTTGGCCTTGGACTCCAACTTCCAATTGGCCATCATTAGTATTATGCTCTGCGCTGCCTACCATACGCGATACTACATCTCCCAGCAATCCACCAATTCCAAGTGATCTGTACTCCTGGGACTCTTTATACCCGCTAAACCATTCTTCAACTCCTATCTTCTCAATAATTTCTCGACCTTTCGGATCATAGAACTCCTTAGGCAGGCGTGTCTCTGAACCATGGGAAATCGTTGAGTTGATTGTGTCCATGATTCCAGACAGTCTGGGATGTGAATCTACTGCCACTTTCTTGCTATATTCAGGCATCCACTTGCCTATCAGCTTATTCAAATAGTCCATGTCACTTGTATTATTCCAGCGATCGGCCGTGCGCTGAGCAAATGCTCTTGAAAGCTGTGCGAACCGTCTACAATTTCCATCATTGGGAAACAGAGTTTCGTCTGAAGGAGCTCGGGTGATTATGTGAACAGGTGGTAATGAAGGTGAACGATATCTTGCAGGATACAATCCCCAGAATGCCTGCTGTAGAGATTCAAGCGCTCGTGGAATTGGCGTTGCTCGCAAATATAACATATCACCATACTCGAGAGTTTCTGGGAGGAAGCCTAATTGGTCTACGTAGAGGTGTCGAAGTCGTCTGCCAAGGGCAGAAGTAGTTTCTCTACCTTTGTCTGTCAATTCTCCCAGGTTACATATCGCATCAATTTCGCCTTGGGGGCCAGAAGCTATGACAGGTCCGTTGTCTTTCCCAAAGGTCTCCAGCCTTCGTCGCCACTGTAAAGAACTCCATTCGGAATTTTTGGTCTCTAGTGTCGAGCTGACCATAGAACGGGCGACAGCACAGTATGGCCAAAATGGAGCAAGCCCTGCATTTTGAAATCGAGGAGAAACTGGACTTCGTTCACCATGACGGAGAAGGACTTGGACAAGCTGCAATTGCAATTCTTCAGGATAGAGCTTCTTGAGCTCCTCATTAGAATAAGGCCCACGAGGTTCTAAAGTGGCCATTTAAGCAAAGTGGCGGATTTCCGGACACGCCGGAAATATAACAGGTGTTTCTGACTTTGTAATTAGGTGGTTGAAAGAGTCGTTCCGCATTCTATGGGGTCTAGGAGCTTCAATCCGTTTCGGGACAAGCCGTGCAGGGGTCTGAGCTCCGAGGAACTCAACGCCTTAATTTTAGGATTTCAATGAGAACTTCACATTTTTCTACCAAAGTTCTCCAGGATTATAAAGCTTCAACTTGGGCATGAATACCTCTTATATATGCTCAACGTGCCGACGTAAGGCCAGCCAAATTCGACAGCAGAAGCTGCTTCAATGGTCTCGACGATCTACTTTCGTCTCTCTTAGTGACCAACCGCAACCCAAAACTCACGACAAGTCGAAAGATGATCTTCTGGACATAGTGAATGAAAAGGATGAAAAAACAAGGAAGATTAGCACGCAATTGCCGGGCCCAAAGAGGAGGATACGGCGATCTCTAAATAATGACCCAGGAGATTTGCTAGAGTCCCTCTTTGAGGCCAGTCTCAGGCCCCCGACTTCAACTGTAAATGCTGTCCAGCGGCGCCTCAAATCTTTGGAGCCCTACAAAAATGCAGAGACGCTTAGCAACATGCTTGGAGATAAAGATTGTCCAATAGGCGATTCGTGGGAATTCTTTGTTCAACACTTTGGACCCGAGGCTTGGGAAAACGGGTCAATTGATCAAAAGTCATGTCCATCATACCTGAAGAGCTCAGCACGGATACTACTGAAGCGTATCATAAGTGCTAAGGCTGATAAGTCGTTTCCGGAAACGTTGCCCACTGTTACAGATGTGACACAAGTGTATGGACGATTAGGGATGTTACGAGGTGTTGAATGGGTGGCTTTGATGGATGGGCTACATGAGAATTTGNCTGAGGAGTATATCTGGAGACAGTACTCTACCTATGGAAGGTCTTATGTCAGATCTGCTCTGTTCTTGGAATTTTTGGTGTCGGAGAAGAGGATCTGCTCTAAAGGTCTTAATTCCGGGAACTGAGGAGTCTCCGCTTGACTGGTCGGATATCCCTTCATCGATAACAAGGGAGGCTACCTATAGATATGAAAAGGGAGGAATAGGAGATGCTTTTAGTCTTTTAATGCCTCAATTGCCCTCTATATCACAGGGTCTACCGGGCATAACGCTTGGAACTTTTACCCTTCTTTCGGATGATCGTACTGCTGATCTCGCAATGGTTAAAGAAGCCGCGCCACTCATGTTGACATTGGCACGCATCTTCGCTATATGCGATCTTCAGCCGGCCCAGATTGATGGCATAATGAAACAAGCTCATCCTGATGTTGCTGGATTTGTGAAGGATCGGTGGACCGTGGTGAAAGATAAAATAAATAACATGGTGGAGCTTAATGTTGAAGAGTCACGATATCATTCACCTTCAGCAAATGTATCGCGAATACAAACAAGCCCGATATATAAGCAGTTACGCGATGCTCTGGGAAGAAAGGACATGAGCAAGGTTGATGCTCTATGGTCAGAGGTTACTCAATGGCCGATAGAAAAAGAAACAATCATGATCCGCAAAACCTTTGGCCAAGGCGAATCTAGCAGGATCGATAATAACACATTATCCTCCACACTTTGTGATGATTTCATACTAGCCTACATGACGCTGAGACACCCGTCTGGAGCAATAGATGTCTGGAATCATATGGTTAAGACTGGCCTTGAGCCTTCATTGGCCTCTTGGAATTCAATGCTTATGGGCTGTAGAACTGGGAAGAACTGGAAGGCACTTGAGCAAGTCTGGGCTAAGATGACGGCTTCGGGAGTAAAACCAGATGTTGTCTGTTGGACTACGAGAATCAGTGGTCTGATTGAAAGTGGAAGGTTTGACAAAGCTATCCGTGTTCTTGATGATATGGGCCGAATCTGGCTTTCGGCTGTGAAGGAGAAATATGGTACTCTAAGTGCTGAAAAGATGAAAAGAGCCACCGATATCAAAGGGATTGCCAAGCCCACAATAGAAACAGTCAATGCCGCAATAGCAGGTTTCCTTCGCCAACAACAGATGGAGGCCGCTCAACTAGTCCTTGCATGGGCAGGAAAGCTTGGAATTAAACCGGATGTCATTACGTACAACACCCTCCTCCGCCCGTTGATTCGAAGTGGAAACCCAGAACAAGCTACATTACTGCTCAAAGAGATGCACAAACAAGGAGTCGAAGCTGATGTTGCCACATTCACAACAATTCTCGATGAGTCCTTCCGCGCTGCAGAGCCGGTCAGCCCCCATGAGCAAAAGGAAGTTGTCAGCAATATATTTGCAGAAATGCATGAGGCAGGTATCCAGGCCAATCTTCACACATATGGCAAGATTATCTATCATCTACTCGAGAACACAAAAGGGGACATGAGAGCTGTAGACTTCGTCATGGAGAGAATGGCTCGGCAGGGTCTGAAACCGTCGACGTACATATACACTATACTTGTTGAACATTACTTCGCACGTGAGCCTCCGGATCTTGATGCTGTCAAGGCGTTAATTGATCACTCGCGAGCAGAAGCCGGTAGTGTTGACCATATCTTCTGGGACCGAGTTATTGAAGGTTACGCCAGTGTTGGAGAAACCGGATTGGCCATGGAAGTGTTAGACAATGTGAACAGTGGTCATATAACGCCGAGTTGGCTTACTTTGAGGACATTGCTAGCAGCATTGGTAGAGAATCGGGAGTGGGAAGTTGCTAAAGCGTTGGTGCGAAATGTGAAAGCTGATACTGGTGGCCCGATACCAGACCATGAACGGGGTAAGGAAGGGCAGCATCGGTTTTGGAGATTTGTAAGAGAGGTGGATTTGTTGGATTCTTAATGTGTATAAAGTATAGAAACCACCCCAGCCCCTCAGGTTTGTGTATAATAAATAAACAAGATATTTGTATATGCTACCTGGGAATGCAAATCTATACTGTGGGTTTGATTATAGCTCCATCTTACAGATATCACAAGGACACTAAAATTATATGATTTGCCGGTTTTATTATACATGAACATATTTGATGTTCTTTGATAGGAGATAAAACGTGATGGGTATCCTAAATACATCTAATCCAATAACCTACCGGCCAATAGTCCTACCAAATGCAGCCCGCCCACCCACGCCATTGAAATGATCCAAAACACACCCTTCGCAAGAACTCCAAAGACTGCAAAAACCCAAACTCCTATTAAGAATCTTGGTCCATGGGATCCCCATCCCTATCACCACCTTCATTTTCACCTTCACCCTCCTCACTACCACCAACCATCGCCACAACCCTCTCCAAATCATCAACCTCGTCCCTACCCAACTTCCTCCCTTCACCCTGCCATTCCCCATCTCTAACCTCACCCATCTCACCCAACTCCAATCCCCGAACATTCTCAAGATGTTTCCGAGTCTGAGTCTCAATAAACTCCAACCTCTCTTTCCGCCAACTTTTCTCTTCTTGACCGGCTAGCACAGCTTTCCTATTCGCATTTGCCAATTCTTGCAACCTAGGTTTCAATCTTGCTAGCAAGGATTTCAGAGCTGGCATTTGGGACAGCGTGAAGGAAGTCGTGGTGCTTATTGGATGGGAAACGTCGCCTGTGAGGTCGCCTTTATTTTGGAGGAAGGCTAGGGTTGGGTAAAGAGGGTGTGTAGATACTTTGTCGTCACCCTTAAATCTGTTTGGGGAGGATGAGGCAGGGGATAGGAGAGATTTAAGAGCGGTAATTGTTGCTTCGTTTTTTTCTGTTTCGGAGACGAGGAGGGTGTGAAGTTTCTGGGTTTCTCGAAGCTTTTTTCGTTGGAGTGATATTGACTCTGGTGTTGGAGCGTCTGCATCAGTCGTGAAATTTAGTCCCTGGATTACGAGATCAGTAAGTTCTGGGCTCTAAAAGTAAAGCAATGGTATCCTTATCCATTGAAGAGAGGGTAGAGGCAAGTGCATACCTCGTAATGAGTCAAGCGCATCCAATCCCTCACTTCCAGCGGTACATTCAAAATACTTCTGAGTGCAATAATCTCTAGTTTATCGAAGTTCAGGTCGATCTTTGATTCAAGGAGCGTCTCTAATTGGTGGACACCATTTTCAATCTCATGCTTGATCTTGGTTTCTAAGGCCGCGGCCGCTGCTTCTCCTTCTTCGGTACTACGATCTGGCATTCGAAACCCAAGGTTGACAGGATTGGCGGAGAGGAGGCCATTTTCTACGGCATCTGTTGCTTTGAAGGCTAATGTGTTAATGCTATTTATTATGTCGTCGATTAGTGCCTGTGACAATTCTTAGTTTCATATGCTTCATGTTACTAGCAATGACTAAGTCCGTATACTGACTGCTGGTCTATATGTAAGGTGCTCCGTCAAAAGCGCAGTATCTGAATTGTTCGTTGCACTCATGGCTGCTTTGGTATATGCCCCTCCTCCAATTTGCGACAATTGTGTTTACTCGACAAGTGGAAAGCAAGAAGGGTCAATTCTTTGGGACAACAAACAGCAAATCTTCTTCATCAGAGATATTTTGGACGATCGCAAGTTAGGCCATAAATTAGAGAAAATTCTCGTAATGCTCGTCCTGGTATAAATCTTAATCGTTGGCAACGATAACGCGTCTGTTGGTTAGCGCGTTTCTCGATCACGTGTTATATGTTCCCCCCTTCGCACCCCCCNATGCTTCCGGTGATTGGTGAACCATACACCATCCTAGCTCTTACAAAAATGAACCTATAAATATTATCTAGTTATTTGACAAGAAATCGCCTGACACGCGCCTTGGTATGACCACATATTTGGAAAAATAAGTCTTAAATCCGAGCACCTAATTACTCTTTTGTTGATTTGTTTCGAAACTTCTCATTAAAGCAGAAGGTTGACCCCCTGTCTTCTCGCAGTACACGAACCTCGAGGTTTCAAGATCCAATATTTCATGAATGCATGTAACCGAAATTTCTTTGTTTGAACTTTATTTGAAACTTTCCCTTCGGGAGAGTATGTCAAAGATCCTGCATCACTTCAAGTTACACAATCTAAGGGATACCGGGGAAAGATTCATCCAGCATGAGCGATGTGTGGAAAAATAGACTTTTCAGTTTCTCAAATGGAAAAGGTCACAAAAGTTACGAGATGACGATAGTAAAAGAAAATAAAGTTTGTTATTAAATTCTGCCAGGGTCTCATATTATATAACCCAAATGAATGGGAATAGCCTTAAGCAGATAAGAAAATTACTTCGTCAAAGCCTGAAACCAATGTATTCAATACATTTTATCTACCATACTCTCGGATAGTAGAAATAAGGGCCGTGAAGTGAAGAGGAAATAAAGGAAAATAAGCTCAATCTAGTCTAAAGCGGATCATCTCTCCCTTCGAACTCTGCGCAATTTAGTGGCTGTAGAACCAATACCTGCCAAAATTTGTTAGAATTCCGATTTGATTCAATCAGGGAAATTGGAGGGAACTTACTCAGCGCCGTACTGAACCTCAAATGTGCTTGGCATGCCGGCACAAGTAGGAGGAGGGTTTCCACCGGCCGTGTTAAGTCTGTAGATCTCCTGTAATCCACCCGTTGCTCCAGGCTTGGTCACAAGCTTCAACCAAGCCACAGCACCAAAGCCAGCGTTATTCTGTCCTATTGGTGCGTTTGCTGGGGCACTGACGGTGTTATTCTTTGAGCAGGGAGCCTCACCGAGGGACTGGGCCGGAGTGTCTAGGTTGAAGAAAGGCGTTGTGGTGGTGGTGAAGAAATGATGGCCGCTGATTTCGAGGTTGGAAGGGATCAATTCTCGTTGTGTGGTGGATGTGAGGTTGAATTCCAAGGCGACCCGAGGTAGCATGGTGAGGATATCTGCATAGGTTGATGCAACACAGCTGGCGTTGTAGAGGGTTGCAACGGCACCAATCGCAGCAGGGACAGTACTGCTGTCGCTGGTTGCGCAGGAGTAGTTTTGCGTTCCACGACCAATGGCGACATGTTTTAGCGTGAGACCTGCCGATGGGGGAGGGAGAGGTGTGGGTGCTGACATGGCTGTTAGTTCTCATATGTCTAAAAACTAGCTAGAGAGGTAATGGATGAACATACATGCTATAGGCATGACTGCTTTGCTGAGATCACAAACTGGTGGAGCTGCACCCTTCCCTTCTTGAACCTTCGACCCGAGTAATGAGAAATATTCGGAGAGGACTGCCATGTTCGTAGCACCGGCGGCCGAATCGGTCTTGAAGGGAAGAGTAGGAGCGGCGAAAGCAGCAGCGCACAGCGCCGAGGCTACCCAAATAGAAGACAGCATGATGTTGGAATATTAGAGGAAGAGGATGAGGCGGTTGAGATTTTTATATAGGGATAGGATGGGGGTCGTATGAGGATAATCCGAGAGATTTAAGAGAAAATCCAAAAAGGAAAAACCCAAGCAGAGATAACCCAAAGAGTTAAGAAAAGGAAAAGCAAAAAGAAAAAGAGACGAGATAGAGATGATTAGAAAAGGAAACTCGTTGAACAAAGCACACTGGTTGATCAAGATGGACCTACGGATGGGTTTTGGGACAGGTTTTATACAATAGAGAGGCCGGCCTCTTTCTCCAGTGGCCCAGCCATTCTAATCATGGTAACAGACTAGAGAGCCGCCTTGCTCGAGCTGTACGACACTCGGGGACCATGTCCATTCAATCTCTCAAATCTCTCCCCGGCCAAGCGCAGGCCACAACCGAACGCCTAGTGCCACCGAAAATACCTCTGGTGGCGGCTGCAGCGACTAGGTCTTGCCCAAAGGAGGGAAAGACTTCATAGCTGGAATAGCCGGAGCGTTGCAGACTTCTTGAGCACCAAGCAAACCTTACGCGCTCATTTGCTCGGCGGACAACGACAAGGGAGGATGGTCGCCAGCGGGGTGTCGTGACTGGCTACAGGCTAGCGTGGCTCGTTACGTGTAGCGAGCGGCAGGGGTCCAGCAGCCACGCCACGCCACGCCGAAGTTAAACGCTTTGGCCGCGCTGTGGCCGGCCGCTTGTCTGGCGAATCAGGAGCGGGCAGGAGGAGACTTCGAACTCTTGGAGGTTGTCGTGGGGTCCTGCATGTAACTGTACTGTACGGATGTACACCTCATCAAACAGTACAGAAAGGAAAGAGGCAAGTACAGAGATAATCGTAGTCTGTTGAAGATCATCCCGCGCAGATGGTCCAACATAAGCTATGGGGATCTTGTAGATCTATTCAACATGTCACCCAGCCTCGTGGCTATCAAGCACGTTTTACCACAGACTGTTACTATGGTCTGGCTCCACTGACTCGGGAGGTTCCTGACTACAGTGAGTAATCTGTCGGACAGATACTGAGTGCTTATGGCGCTCCACAGGCGGTAACGATACGCTATCCAAAAATCTTCAGTAAGACATCCGATGCACGATACCCGATAGGCAAGACTTATCAATAGTTTTGTGTATCCGGGGACTGCATCACTGTACGTATCTAGGCCGCACAAGTGTATCATGTGGCTGCTGCTTCCTGTATTCATCCGAGAGCATCGGTTGTGCAACTACAAGGCAAAAGGGTCGTAGCTCCAGTCGCGCATTCCAAGCTCCGAGGTTTAAGATCCGTTAAATCTCTATAGACATCTCTCCACCTCTCTCTTTCCAATGGCCCATAGCCGCGATGTCATTGAATTCTTAATTCTCAATAGCCTCCCTATAATTGCGCGGTTAGCAAACCGACTAATAACAACCCAAAGCCTGCCAAAGTTTATTCATAGCCGTTTCGAAGGCGGGGGGCGGCCGGGGTAGACAAGATCGGATATCGTTATTGGTTCGGGCGCGTAGGTGTGTATTTTTAGCTGCTGCTTTCAATAGTGGGTAATTAGCTGGAAAACCTGACCGACATCCTTTTCGAGATCTAAAATGATTAATTATCCTGGGTTGTTTTTGCGTCCGGGCGGTTACGTAGATTTGACGTGGAAAACAACAACCAATCAGTCAAGTTCCAACCACCTTGCTAGTCAATATTCGAGATCTTCCTTTTGGAAGCTATGGAAGACGCGTCCTTGGTGTTTTTAAATAATAACGTACTCTAACTATAGCTCTTGACTGCTTCATTAGCGGTAAACCCTCAAGAGATCTCGCGGCTCTATGTCATGCTACTGGCAAAGGTAATACTTTCCAATATCATGTGAAGTTGAAGGTGGTGTCTAGCAACTACACAAGCGTTCCCTGCCTAGCCCAATGGTAGATATCAGGTCGTTAATTTTATCATACATGACATTTAGAAGGGGATGTCAACCCTTTGATCGCTTCTATTAAAACATATGATACAAATATTTCCCATTATGGCATCGCTCCATGATCGAACCCCTCCTGCTGCCAGTCTCCGTGCAATGAGTCTGATCCGGTATTGGCACCGGCTAGAGACCCTGCTGCAGCCGCTGCGACAGCTTCTCCCAAATGACTGCCGTGCTGCTCTACATCCACTGTTCCCAGCCAATACAACGCGAAGAATACCAGGAGATGCAATGCCACGCAGTAAGCTGCAAATAGGTTTCGACTTGTGCGAGTTGCTAGTACCATTCTCGTGATCGAGAATACTATGCGCTCGGGCAGGCTCATTCGCTTATAAGCCCGAGCGGATTCTCGCCCTCGGAACTGTGCAAAGGGAGATATATTGGACTCATATGCGGAACGATATCGATCTAGTGCAGGCCCTGATGATGTCCCTGACGACATCTGCACAGAGGCCACCCTCGGATTCGGTGCATAAGCGGAAGCCGATGTCTGTCCACCCCGATTATAGGAAGATACGTAGCGTGTCTTCTCATACAGATTCAGGTTGTCCTTCTGCAGCGAGGCAACTTCCTGGCGTAGCGAGGATATGGTTCGGTGACTCTCCGAAAGCTCATTCTCTAGCTGGCTATTTCTCTGCTTGAAGCGATCCCGTTGGGCAGTGATCATTGGTAAAATTCCCGATCCACCACCAACAGGCTCTCCAGCTCTCAGAGACTCTAGACTATGGTTGGTAATCGATGATCGTGGATCAAACCCAGATATAATGGAAGATGTAGGCGAGGACCGGCCTTTCCGTCCTGCATATGAACTTGCTGCAAGATTCCCAGAAGGATACCGGCTAGTATATGTTCCAGCAACAGACGCACCTGAAGGAAATGCATTAGTTGCCTCACTCTGAACGTTGGCAAGATCATTTTCTAATGTGGCATTCAAGTTTTGAGAACGTTCAAGTTCTGCATTGGTCCGCGACAGTTCTTCTTGCATATTCTGTAGCCGACTTTGCAAGTCCTGGTGGGAAACCCTTAGAATAGTGAGCTCATCACCAAGCTTCTTATTGCGCGCAAGTAGAAGCTGCTCTAAAGAATCCCCCTTCCCTTTGTTTGGGTTCCCATTTTCGGGAACTCCTTCACCATTAGGAGCTGAGCCTACGTTAATAGGTTCGTCGTCATCGCCAGTGGAAAACTCGATACTCTTCAAAACTTCGAGCTCCTGCTTGATGTCTTCATAATTGGCCCATTTCTGAACCTTGGCTTTTAGTGTATCTCGCTCCTCTTTAAGCAGGCTAATTTCCCTTTCAAGAGATCGGAGTTTAGCTTCTAACTCGCGTTTTCGAGAATCTCTTTCGACACGGGCCGCATCTAGTTTTCTGAGGAGAGAAGAGTTCTCAGAACGCATCCGCATATATGCTGGATCATCCTCTATATCAACCGAAGGCTGGCTTGTCACTTGCGCAGCTGATTGTGCAAGTTCTATTCGCAGTTGTTCGTTTCGAGCCTCAACTTCTGCTAACCTGGCACTGGTGCGCTCAAGATCCGAGTTTACCATTTCCAATTCTGCACTGGTAACATGACCACGGCCACTCTCTGATTCGTCAGACTGGCCCAGTCGTTGCGTGACTTCATAGCTGGCCTTGATTTCATTCAACAGCCTCTCCTGGTTCTCCACCTTCTCTTCAAGTAACTTCTCCTTCGCGTCCCAGTTATCTTTCTTTTCTTCTAAGACAGCTGTCCAAGATGTTTCAACATCCTTAACCTTAGTCTCAAGGTTCTCTTCCAGGCCCTTTCTTACAGCCCTTTCTGCTTCGAGTCTTGACTCGGCCTCTTCCAATTGTGATGTCAGTTTACTCACAGTTTTCTGTAGATGTTCGTTCTCCTCAGTGACCTTCGGTAGGGTATCTTCCGACAATAACAAAGAATCAACCGACGCCTCTAGCAGAGGATATGGATCTGGAGCTTCTGATAAGGAAGAGTAGACTTGGAGGAACGCGGAATTGATAGACTTTGAGTGATTCGTTAAAAGGTCGATGAAGGTTTGGTACGCTGGGTTTGAATAAGCTTCCGTATATTAACTCTTCCGAGAATTTGCCTACCTTTCAATAACCCTTTAATCTCGACTAACTTCGTTGCATCATCATATTTTCTGAAATCTTTCGTTTTCTGTGCCAAATCTTTGCGCTGGACCGTAGAATCTCTTTGATATGCGACAACTTCAGAAGCAGTGTTGTCAAGCGTCGTAACCATGGAAGTTAAGTCAATATCTGGAAAATCTATTAGCAGGTGTTACAGTATTCTAGAAATCCGATGCATACTTCTCCATGCCGATATTGCTTTTTGAAATTTGTTGTCCCCTTCATGATCGTCACCTACATCCTGATTGACAGGAGCTTCCACCTTAGCGGCGCCATTCGACTCCGTTGCTTGTTCTTGAGAGTCCGCCATCGTCCCTAGCTTAGGACGCTCCCATTAGAGGAGCTTCTACTAGTATAAGATTTATCGGTAGTTTGCTACTAGGAATTGTGCCTCGTTGGGATGTATATCGAATAGTAGTTCGTTGATGGTTGAACGTGTCCGTTCCTTGGAGAGGCTAGGTACGGGAACACGAATCGATCGGCACGGGGTGGCTCAGCCTTGCCTGAATCAGGCAGTAAGCTCTCCAGTTACGATAACCGCATATGAACATTCGAATCGCGATTCTTCATGGATGAAGGGAACACTAGGAACTGGAACTGAGAGGATGATATCGTAATGATCGAAATTCAAGGCCGCAGCCATGGCGTCAACCAATTCCGAGGAGCAATCTGGGTTACAAGCCGCGAGGGGTACACTGGAAACTGCTCCATTCGTTCTGCGCAGTTTGATCGAAGACCTACCATTGTCAGCAGATGGCGATAGGGACGATATAGAGATTAACTGCGTTGAATACTTAGGTAAGAATTATCATTGAAAGTAGAAACAGCTGCTTCAGCGGAGTTTTATTATTAACATCTAAAAGATCATAACCTATATATCGGGACCTCGGCATCCGAGTTACTTCATTTTTTTGAGATACCCTCAGACCCTAGCGATATATCTGAGAGACCTTCATATATTTTGGCTTCGAGACTGTCCCCGGCATACAGCTCCTCTAATGCAACAAGGCCTGGAGTCCAGCAGATACTACTTCTTCCAAGAGTCAATAAGGCATGTATCCTGTGTAACTGGACTGTGACCTTTTATTCTCTACCAGAGCTCAGTCCGGTATTCAACACAGCTCAGGTTACAGGATGTAATTGGATCGGTGGATTAGACCTAAATAGGCCGTTGAGCAGCGAACCTGATGAACCAGATCCTTTTGATATTGTTTTATTATCATTGAGAAGGAAGCTCAGGGTAATTAGAATTGGCGAAGAACAGCCACGCTCACTCAAGGTAATCCGGATGTTAGCTAAGTTGAAGTGAGATGCAACGTTCTAACTATAATAGACAATCGACTTTGCTGGAAGCATAACATCTTTGCGCCGCGACTCTTTTGCCTGTGTTGCCGATGCTCATTCATATGCTCTTCTTGATGTGGACCGTCAACTCAAAATTCCACTATTTCCTATCTCTTCACTTGATGAATCCCAATCAGATATTATAGGGGGACGAATACAGGATATATCTGGCCATGCTGGTGGAATCTCACGGAGCTCATCGTCAGCCCAAAGTGCTCCATCGCGATCGGCTGTAGACGATAGAGGCCATGGGCGAAGTACAAGTCTTGGAGCCTCTATAGCACCTAGTTCTCGAGGAGCAGATAAACGTGCTTCAAGTGGAGACAGGTCAGGGACACCGGACCTTCTTCGGGAAGCTTCACCAACATCAACTAGCGATGCGAATCGACTATTAAGTTACCATGCCGCCCAGACTAACAAGCCGTTACCAGATCCACCAACAAAATCTACAGCTGCAGACTTGACACCGACGAGCACATCGACGACTTCCACGCCAGCATATCTCAAACCTCACATAGTATCTCCAAGTCCCGAAGAGTTCCTCTTAGTTACGGGAACTAAAATACACGAACCAGGTGTTGGTCTGTTCGTAAATCTGGAGGGGGATGTCACAAGGTCAACTTTGCAATTTGACACGTATCCTGACGAAGTTGTTGTAGATGGCCGAGGTGTTGGCATAGAACTTACTCCTACTACTCAGGAAGAGGAAGAGGAGGGATTTATTCTTGCATCTATGGGTCGAGGTTCAGGTAAAGATCGCCAGTCCGGCATAGAGATTCAGCGGTGGGATTTGGATCCCGGTGAAAATCATGCATCTAAATATTGGTTACAACCGAAAGGATCGGATGTATCGAATCGTATTGGCTTGAGATCTACGGTAGAATCAGGAACTGTCTATTTCCAGGAAGTTACTAATAAGCTCCGTCTAAGACGATTCAAACCTTTCGCAGTCAAATCACGAGAAGCCTCAACCTTGTCTCTACGGAGTGCTGATTCTAGAACAGCTGCATCTTTAGAGAGGGTATCTGCTGAACGGGCACTCTTTGAAAGCGTGGAAGGTATGCCTGAGGGCTATGAGGAGCGCCGGATGGAAGAGGAACTCCAGTTTGCTCAAAGATTAGGGCGTTCAAAAACGCACATTGTAGCTTGGTCGAAAAAGCAGATTTGGTGGGTTGTGCGAAATCCACTCGCTCTCAGGCTAGACGCTTCACTCCTTCCGGTTATTGAGCATGAAATAGTCCATGAACAGCAGTATGCTATGTTGGATCGGCGAAAAGCTATTGAAGTTATTGATTATTTGCGCGGAACCGAAGCAAAAACAGAAACCGAGTTCCTTAGCCTAATATATATGAGGCAGCATGCTGGTCTTCTGCTCTTTATGAGTATCCTAACAGGGCCGCCTACGCAGTTTGCAGAAGTTGAATATCGGGCTGCAGAAGAAGCTCTGCTTGAAGGTGGCCTAGATCCTCGTATCATTCTTGCTATTCTTCCTTTGCTGCGAAACGAGATCATTGAAGGAAAGACAGGAATGTGGGTTCATGGCGGTATCAAAGATGCCGCTGATAGCTTCATTCAATACAAAGATGTCACGAATAGCAATGATCCGCAGCAAGACATTGTACCTGAAGCCGTTCTTCTTCTACTGAAACGCTTTTTGACAGCTTGGCGCCGTAGGAAGGGTTTTGGGAGTGTTGCAAATGAGAGCGAGGTTTTTAGAAGTATTGATGCGGCGCTCTTAGTTGTCCTTCTGCGACTAGATGAGTCGTCACCAAGAGGCCCCGCGGAGAAAAACTCCATCAGAGCCGAGTTGAATGAATTAGTAGATCATGGGCTGGATTGCTTTGAAAGAGCGGTCTCTCTCCTCGAGTTTCACCACCGTCTCTACGTGTTGAGCCGCCTATATCAAAGCAGAAGGATGGCTGAGGAAGTCCTTGAAACTTGGCGACGGATCCTTGAAGGGGAGATTGATAATGGTGGCGAGCTTCAGGATGGAGAACAACAACTCCGCGAATATCTCTCGAAGATCAGCAACCCTCAACTCGTTCAAAAGTACGGAGTTTGGTTGGCGGCTCGAAATCCTAAGCTAGGGGTTCAAGTTTTCGCTGAAGATCGGAGTCGAATTAAGTTTGAGCCTACTCAGGTCGTCCAGATATTAAGGGAAGGAGCTCCTAGTGCAGTGAAAGACTATCTTGAGCACCTAGTGTTTGGCAAGAACCACACAGAATATGTCAACGAACTTATAGCTTACTATTTGGATATTGTCATAAATAAACTTGAAGGATCCGAGGCTACCAGAAATACGTTAGAAGAGACATATGCGGCATATCGAGCATTGCGGCCTCCTAAGCCAACGTATCGACAGTTCATCACAGATAACTCCATTGACGAAGAGTGGTGGCATAGCCGACTTCGTTTGCTACAATTGCTTGGTGGCAGTCAAGGATCTGCCTCGAATTATGATGTTGTAACGATTCTCGAGCGCTTAACCCCCTTTACCACAGAGCTAGTCCCAGAAATAATCATCCTCAAGGGCCGACGATCCGAACATGCAGAAGCTCTTCGTCTCCTGACGCATGGACTAGGAGACTACGACACTGCTATAACATATTGTCTCTTAGGTGGATCAAGCATATATCATCCTATTTCAGGAACACTTGCTCAAGAACTTCTCCCTACAAGAGAAGAGCAGTCGAAAC
Organism: Scytalidium lignicola; assembly: GCA_002812745.2. Lineage (NCBI taxonomy): Eukaryota > Fungi > Ascomycota > Leotiomycetes > Scytalidium > Scytalidium lignicola. Next base: position 242,920 of record NCSJ02000005.1, on the reverse strand, counting down.
TTTTTNGGCTTTTTACTATTAGAATTCCTCAAGATAGAGGATGTTAGTGACCGTGTTGAACAAACTAGCAGTCTCCTCGAAAGGTTCGGCGGCTGGTTTGATGTGTATTATGTCCTTGGTTTGATACCTGACAGCTGGTCGGTGGAAATTATCTCTGGCTTTCTGGTTAGTGCTCTAAGACGCATTGTTCAGGAAAGAAGTGAGACAATGATCGCGAAGGCGTTAAGCGGATCTGAGAATCTGAAGACCAGTGCCGATCTCATTGAAAAGATTAAGGAGGTTGGGCCTTCTGTTGAAGCCTAACAGTAATTATCAAGAAACATAGGATTTAATGACTGTTCTACTTCTGTTGATGACGATATAGTGTAGAGGAAATGTTTTATGAAGTTGGGATGTCATTGTTTCATACATTCCTCTTAGAGGATTATCGTTAACTATTTGTTACCTCAAGGAGTTATTACCCCTAACAAACTGGATATCGAGAAGTCGTTCTAGTTGTACAAATAGTGCCCATATACTATACAAGTTATCGTTTCTACCAGGTATTATCAGGTCAAACAAATCAGACTATTGAGCATCGACCCAGCCTAGACGCTCGCCCATTTTAACCCTCTGCCCCTTTTCGATGGCCCAATTCCATCCACCTTTCCTCTTAGTCTTCTCTCCCATCCAGCCTTCATCGAGACTTGGTCTTTCCCCTTTAGGAGCTTCGAAAACAAGAACAATTGTGCTTCCGAGTTGGAACCCTCCCATTTCTTCTCCACGACGTAGAGCATGTCCATGTAGAATTGGACTTGCAGCTTTATATGTAGCTTCGCTAAAACCAATGTATTTCTCACCCCGCTTAGCAGCTTCCTCTGCCGCCTTATCAGCTTCTGTGTCAGTAGTTAAAGAGTTCGTTCGAAGTTCACGGTCGAAGTTTATTACGATCGATCCAACATTAGTAGCACCAACAGGCGTAAAGGAGAAGAACCCCCATCGCCATCGGCCTAGGAGTACGACCCGTTCGTTGAGAGTGAACAGGCCAGGTAAGGTCCGTTGAAGATAAGGAGACACACTATACAACTCTCCAGCGAAATGGCGTCGCCTTTCCGCTACCCATGCAGTTGGTGAGTGGAATCGATGGTAGTCACCCGGAGCTAGATATATCACGGCATAATATAATGCAGTACGGTTTTCCGACGTAAGGCGTGCGTACCATGGTCTCTCAGACCTAGCAAGGTCAGATAAAACTTCTGCCTCCGAAGCTGGTTGCGACGGAGTAGATTTATCTTTGGCCGCATGTGTAGATGAATTCTTAGATGGTCCGGATAGCAGACCTGGTAAGGTATAGGTGATACCATTCACAGTAGCGAACTCTTCGTCTGGCTGTACAACTTCTTGATTGTCTTTGTTTTGTGTAGAAGCCCCACGGCGGGGTACAGCTTTAGATGAAATCAGAGGGCCTGGAAGTGGCGATGGGCTAGTTTCAGGTGTGCTAGTTCCAAGCAAGGCGTCAAGACTATATGTCATCCCCTTTACTTGTTCTATTTCACCGCTTTCAATTGATCCAAATTCAAGAACCCTGCCGTCTGATGGTGATAGAAGAGCATTCGGGTCTGGATCAAGAGGTCGAACTCCAGGTTTTAATGTCCTGTAGAAGAAGGCTGAAAGATTTGGATATACATGAAGGTCGGGTTCTGAGACATCCGATAAACTACGCTGGTCAATTGAAGTCAAGGAGAAAGGAGATAGCCATGATTACTTACGTAACTCCAAAAATCCAAGAATACAATTTAAACCCAGGAACACGTAGATAATATGGAATCTCAAACTCATTGAATCTCCCCCACAGCCTTGATATAGCCTTTAATGGAAGAGTAGACATGACTTGCACCTGCCTTTAGAACTGTTAATGAACAGCCAATGCAACTTTTACAAAGGCATATACCATGGTCCTGTCGGTCTGATTTTTTCACGTTTCTTGGGTCGCTCGTGTCTTTCTCCATCTTCTTTCTCCTCGGCCAATTTCGCCTTCTCCCGCTCGTTGACTCGGTAGAACTGAAGAACGCCAAGAAACCCAATTCCTAATCCAACTGGTATTTGATACCATTGTATTTTGGTGTTGCGTAAAGCATTCCGCAGGCGAGTGCCGAAATGCTCCTTGTGGTTATATTTTTGTTGAAATCGTTTTGAACTAGACGAAAGTGGTCGACGGATCTGTCGATAACTGCGAGAAAGGTAAGGTGACGATAAAAAATGAGCGCTTCCGAAGGTATATGTAAACGCGGCGACCTGGGGCCTCGCACGTAAAACAAAGGTCTGAGCCACCATTTTTGTTTAAGAATTCTCAGTTAATACATTGTCGTTGTTGAAGTGAACGAAAGGCGCATTGCTATGATCAACATGAGCTCACATATCAGTAACTTTTGAAGCCCCGAATAACAAGAATGAAATGACGTTAGCGGGCAGGACCCGGGACAATGTATATCCGGCATTCACCAGCTAGAACACCTCAAGATCGATTATCAAAACAAAATAAACCCCCCGTTTTGAGTATGCGACACAGGAACTAACGATTCATGATCGGAGGTGTGCTTAGGCAAAGGATTGAAGTAGAATTATCTAGTGAAAACACGGAAATTAGAGTTCCAATGTCCTGATAAAATAGTCACCGCAGCAAACATTGCTCTAACTCGATATCTGTCAACTTTGAAGCTTGCTCACACTTGCTCACCCTCACCATGTCGCAACCTCCAGCAATACCTATTAGAACCGAAAGTCCAGCCATGGCTGGCGCTCATTCCTTACCTACGACCTTCACTCTCACGATTGTATCTCCGTCTGCAGGAGTTAATGGGCCCATAATTTTTCATGATTTACTCACATCGATCACGGTTAAAGAGTTGAAAGCTAGGATCCGCGAAGGTCTACTGACAAAGCCCTCTGATGAAGCCCAGAGACTTATACATAGAGGGCGTATGTTAGCAAGAGAGACAGAGACAATGCAAGACATATTTGGCAAGGAAGCAATGGTAATAATCTTGGAGAGGTTGTGTCAATATCAAAATACTAATGGCAGTTGCTATGTAGTTAGCAGGACCTCAAACACTTCACCTGGTGCTACGTCCTACCACAACGGATGCTTCTTCAAGTCAACCCCCTGCTCAGAATCCTATTCCTGTACCTACTCCAGCTATAGGAGCCCAGCACATACAGCATCATCACCATCTCCATCAGAGCAATCACCTTAATCATCAGCTTCGTCAGATGACAAATCAAATCCCAAGTCAGACACCAAATACACTCCCTACATTGAATCCAAATCTTCCTGCCGAGATAAGGACTCTTCAAGCTCTCCAGGAGCAACAACTTCGGGGGATCCAAATGCAACAGATTCAGCGAGCGGAGCATATGCTTACAGCTCAGCGAATGCAACAATTGCAGCGTGAAACCAGTCGTATCTACCAAGACCTTTTGGTTTTAGAACAGCGTCATCCACAGATTTTCGGTAATCCGCCTCAGAATAGTTACACTCAAAATGGTCAAACTACTGTTACTGATCCTACAAACCCACCAACACTACCGCAGTTTGGCTCAAGACCTCCATTAAACTTTCAAAATCTAATCGCACAACAACAGAGAGACCGAGCTGCTGCTGGTCAGAATGGGGTAAACAATGCCAATGGCACTGCTACACCGCCAAGCCAGCCAGGTCCAAGCATGTCAGGGAGAGCAAGTCCCATCATCCATCCTCCTGAACAGTCCAGGACGTACGTGCGGGAAGGTGTTGGACCCAACGGAGAAAGATGGCAAGTAACCGTCAATGAGACTACCACAACTTTCCCTATAGTTCGGCCGAGCAGCACGCCAGGTGTACGCACTGAGACAAATAATCCTGGTGGGCAACTAAACCTGCAAAATTCTCAGGGCCCATCACCTAGAAATAACGGTTTCAACCATCACAATGGCTTCAATCAAACACCAACACAACCTTTCCAAGCAAATACTTTATCCCCAGGATTCCTTCCTATGCAAATCCCCCCNTATTCTACATCCTCCAACAAACTACACTGCCCCATTGGCAGACCCATCAGCAGCCTCTTCCTCTATTGATGGATCCGTGGTCTATATTCTCTCCTCACCTACAGGCCCACGGGCGCTTTTAGTTAGTAATTCAGATACATTTTACACCTCACAACAACCAGTTAGGACTGGGCCTAATCCTGCAGCCTATATTCCCCGGCACTCACAACAGGGCCATGTAGTAGTTGGTGGTGAAAATGGAGGTGATAACAATAGGGTGCATATCTTACCACAACCACATAGACGTCATCGTCATCGCCAAGAAAATGCACAAGAGATTCCAAATATTATCCACGGCGGCGCTCATCCAGGAAATCCAGGCGCAGGTGCTTTTGCTGTCCAGATCTTGCCACATATCTGGCTAATTATCCGACTTATTGGCTTCATCTGGTTTTTCACTTCTGGAAATAACAGCTGGACCCGGCTATTAACAATCACAGGACTTGCAATTGTAGTATTCATTGTGAACACAGGAATACTGAATGGAGTCGCGGATCACCTGTGGGGCCCAGTTCGCAGGCATCTTGAAGGTCTTCTGCCACTTGCAGGTCCTGAGGCTGCTGCGATTCCAGCAGCCAATGCAGCTGTGGTACCACGACAAAGAGAGCAACAGCAACAGCAACGGCAAGGAGGAAGAGGTGCAAGGGCTGAGCCAGATCCTGCTGAAGTAGCAGCGCGATTACTAGAGCAACACCGACTTGCAAATGGAGGTTGGCTAATGGCACAAATTCGGCGGGCGGAACATGCAATGCTTTTGTTCCTTGCCAGTCTTGTGCCAGGTGTAGGTGAAAGACATATTGCTGCTAGGGAAGCTGAAGCAGCGGCAGCGGAAGCAGAGAGAACTCGCCGTGAGCAGGAGCAGGCTGAAATAGAGGCGGCAGAAAACAACACCGGAGAGGCTGGGACTAATGAGAATGCAGAAGCGGCTCATGGAGAGCCAATTCCCGAAGCAGAGGCTCAAGCTCCAGTGCTAGAAGCGGCAGCTGTTCAGCCTCTTATAGATATCTGAAGACAGTTAAGTTCAGAGCGTGTACCAATGGGGGAAATCAATTTTCAGCTTTTCGGCGTAAAGGGAGCAATTCGGCAGACAGCATAATGAGTACCAAAATATTCGAGCGTTTAAACTTGGGAATATTAAAATAGCGGTAAGGTGTATGTTAGTGAGACCTTTGGTCTCTGAATATGATTCAATTGCAGTTCTAGATACATGGTGTGTGAGCTGCCTATTCTAAACGTAGCAATTTACCAAACCCCGGGGCTCCATTCTCCGTATAGTAACCTATTCTAGGAACGCCTATGCTTATCATATTAATATTTGAGTCTTTTTTTNCAAGAATGGTGCACCACCCGAAACTTAAAATGAAAATATTCCCGTCAGGGAGTCTTAAGAGTATGTCAAGTGACAATTTTGGAAATTTACTTAGCCGATCCAATTTTTGGTTGGCCATTGGTTAAACTGGTATGCATCTATCTCACAGATAAATCATCGAATCCGAGTGCCTTTCCCTGATCAAAGTGGGAGGTATTATTGTGGAGTCGATTTTAAGTCACACATAATGACCAGTAATCCGAAGTCGAATGATGCTGAATATACCTGTTGTTAGATGTCGCCCCAACAGGAGAAACAAGGGAAAACATTTGGGGTATTTCACACGAATCTAGCCAGCTGCTGCTACAGAGGTCTGCTGCCTCTTCGTCACAGGAGCCGTCACCGAGTCCTGTTTATCGTCAGCATTACCATATCGACTATACAGAGTTGTGATAGCTAGCTTCAATAGGTTTCAAAGCTACCAGAAACACTATAAAAATAGTGTCACCGTTTCACCTAGCTCCATGACATACTTCAGTTGCGGCCCGCTTCTTCGGCATCTCAGATGCCGCCTTCTTCTTCTTCACTGGGCGAGCAGGCTTGACTTCGCCCTCTGCAAACACATCGTCCGGTAGATCGAAACTTATACAAAAATTAGTAGGATTTTCTAGTTTGATTGAAAGAGGCCCTCACTTCCGTGTGTGGCTGACATTCAGCGCATTTAGCTCTCCGTTGTACTTGTCCCAAGAACAGCACATTTTCTTGAAATCTTCAACCTGCCAAGACAGGTCAAGTGATTTGGCACCTAAAATTATCAGCAGCTGAGTAGTTGACAAAATATCGGTGTGCTTGAGTTAGTAAGGCCTTAACAGATTTCACTGTTTGCATTGCGGAATTATCAAGCAGTTTCAAGATCCTAGAATTTACAAGAGGCGTGCCTTGCTTACCTTCCGTTAGCTCTAATCCTATGTAGAATGTTGTCGTGTATATCTTCGTATGATTTTTCTCCTCCTTTGGGGTCTTTTCTCCATTGGCTTCGCTAGCTTGGCCAGATTGTGTGGTAGTAGCTCCATTTGTCTCCTTGCCAGCTGTGGAATTTTCTATGGAAGCTTCATCAACTTGGTAGTCCATGCTTCCACTCTTCACTTTCTCAATCTCTTCGTCGTTCTCACACCTATGTACTCTTTCAAATCCTTTATTGAAAGGGTGAGCCAACGCGATCGAGTCGTGAGCTTCAAGATTGACAACTAGAAGTCTGACTTTTGACTCTACCAAACCAGACCAAATCAACTGTGCTTCCTGGGTTGTACTTGCTGAGATAATTGACAGATAGTATTTATACCCATTTGTGAAAAAAGTATGTTTAATGAATAGTTCTTTCCATGGCAGTTTACCATCCATAATCTGATCCATGATCTCACCCCCGCGTTCAAGTTCTCTGCGGATAACTTCTTTAGTTGATCGCGTAATATTGTGTGTTGCACACATCTGGGGATAGGCGGGAGTGATTATTGGCATCAAGTGATAGGCATCACGCGGGTAAAGCTTTTCATTATTAGCTTTGATACAGTTATAACTAGCAATATAAAGGCAACTTACCTTCGGGTTCCACACTCGAACGTTTAAGTCTCCTCTTTCCATGTGCTTGAGCATGACAGGCTGGGGCCATTGCCATCTTTCCATGATACGGAAAAACTTTAACAATATTGTGGATGCTGTGGCCTTGGGGTACAGCTGGCAAACCCGAGCGACGAGCATAGCCCATGCGACACCTCCGGGGAATCCCATGATATTTGCATAAATCGCTCTTCGTTGCGCCCACAGTTTGATACCACGCAGCGCCGACCTGAAAACTGCCTTCTGCGGAACGAGTTCAAGTATCTCATCTGTGACCCTAGTCCCGTTAACGCAACGAAGCTCCGTCTCATTCAAACCCCGTAACAGTTTCGTATCCTGCAACGTCAAATCCTTCCGAATCTGGCTCAATTGTAGTCGAGAAAAGATAAGATCAATGCTGATATTCGAGTATTCAAATTTAATAATCGGCACAAAAGCATCCACCACCGGAGTGAGATCCGTGATAGCCCCTTCAGGTGCCATCTCAACAAGTAAATCTGGGAAGTAGTTGAAGTAATCGTCACGAGTGATATGGCTTGGCACCAGAACAAGAGCATCTATATCGGAGCCAGGGCCAACGACTCCAAGTCGATAACTGCCATATGTAAATATTTTGCCGCCTGCGGAGTTGGCAACATTATCAGCCTTTCCTTGTGCTTTACTAACGCGTCTAACGAATTCTTCTGTGATTTGTTGTAACGATGCTAAAACAGCGGCTCTAGAAGCGTACAATGTGAGATTCGAGGTTATCAAAGGCAGATAAATGATAGCAAGAATATATAAAACAAAACTAAGACCACTGTGACTTAACTTACCTCTTGTTGGTTTCAGCAGCACTCTCATAATTGTTCTGTCTACGGAGCTCTTCGACGAGAGCATTAGTAGCTTGAATCTCATCATCCGTTGGAAGCGCCGTCGAAAGAGGAGGCGTAATACCATACTGCTTAGAACCAGCCTCCATGGCTGAAGGCAGATTCAAGGATGCAACTCAGTTTGTCGTGATGCTAGAAAAGTGAAGTCGTGGTTGTAACGCGGAGATGTATTGACAACCCTGTCAAGCGGCACATTTGAGAGCGTTGATTACTCAGCATGTTCAGCCTTGTCCAAGTATCGGCTAAGAAGCACATCTAACTACGGTTTAACTCACTGTCACCGGAGTGTTATAGAAGGTTTTGGGTTTTACGTGTTTAGGTATTCCAAATTGTATAGATATGTCAGAGACTGAATGGGATGGCAATGAATTCGAAAATGAAGACGAGGAAAGAGTCCTGTTTGCGGCATTAGATTCATTCTTGTAAGTCTTGTCTTTTGGATGATTCTCAACTCATCATCCAAAGTTCACAACGTATATTTTTGTGACCAAGTCATCAACCTAATAGGTTATCCTTGGTATTGAATTTACTTTTTGTAATATTTTATAGTCGTTACTATTTTTCTTCATTTTGTTGTTTTATCACCTTTTCAACATTTTTGACTTTTCTATTTCTCTTTCCATTTTATGGGAAAGGACACGCTAAATATGTTATTCAGTCAATATTCTAAAGTTGCAAAATATAACACCACTCATTTAAGAAGGCAATCATTTTATGCACTACCAAGGCCCCACTGGGAACTTCTTGCAGCACCACCGTTCTCATATCTCGATACCCTCAATGCCGTCGATGATGCCATCGACAAAAATGCGGAGTTAGCACATGCGATACTCCACTGTGGACTTCACTCATTTGGATTACCGATCCGACCAAAGGGTAAAAATGGTGAAGAGAAAGACCCTAATGACTGGCGAGGTACAGCCACTTCCAGCGATATGGAAAAGGCCCGAAGCACAATACGGCAATTCTACCGCGATTGGTCCGAAGGGGGAGCCGCTGAAAGAAATATATGCTACGGCCCTGTCATACAAGCTTTGAAAGATGAGCGTGCACGACGACCTTCTTCAACACCACAATTGAAGGTCTTAGTTCCCGGAGCAGGACTTGGTCGCCTTGTTTTTGATCTCAGCAGCGAAGGATTTGACGTGGAGGGTAATGAAATAAGTTATCATCAATTACTTGCCAGTTCATATATCCTGAACCACTGTCCTAAAGTCCAAGAACATACTATATATCCTTGGATCCACTCATTCTCAAACCTCAAGAACCGCTCAAATCACCTGGAATCTTTTAAAGTTCCAGATGTGCATCCTGGGACGCTAGCTGGTGAAATTAAGGGGGAATATCCACCAGGACAAATGAGCATGAGTGCATCGGATTTCTTGCTTCTCTATGAAGATAAAAATCACGAGTCCATGTTCGATGCTATTGCTACGGTCTTCTTCCTGGATACTGCGCCGAATATTATTCGGTATTTTGAGGTAATAATGAAATGCTTGAAACCCGGTGGGTTGCTGATTAATATGGGACCGCTTCTTTGGCATTTTGAGAACAATGCACCTGGAACACACGGCAAGGGTACAGATGCTACTCCTGATCCTCATAATACAGGTAAATAGGCCATTATTCGCATTTAAAGCTGCTGCTAATAATACGCCTCAGGAATTGCAGAGCCGGGTAGTGTAGAACTAACAGATGACGAGGTTGTAGCATTGATAGAAAAAATGGGATTTGATATAGAAAAAAGGGTATCAGGGATTACAGCACCATACATCCAAAATCTCGAAAGCATGATGCAGAATACATATAGGGCTAGCTTCTGGGTCGCAAGAAAAAGATAATGAATGACGATATAACACATATGGTGCAACGAAATCTCATTCAAGTGATTATTATTCTCTGCCGAGTATAACATCCCAGATGTCTATAACTTTGCCTTGTTATCGGATGGAGACTCCTCCGCCATAACCATGCTACCACGGTTCCAGTGCTCCCCACCGTCAACAGCTATGCAATCGCCATTGATATGTGAGGATGCTCTACTACACAAGAAGACGACAAGTCCTGCAATATCTTCTGGCTTTCCAAGTCGTCTATTGGGGTTCTTTGCCGCATGACGCTCCACCCCACCAGTTAATTCAATCAATCCGCTAGCCATTTTGGAAGGGAAGAACCCAGGAGCAATAGAGTTCACCAAGACACCTCGTGGTCCCAATTCCATGGCCAGATTCCTTCCCAGGTGGATAACTGCGGCTTTCGAGGCTGAGTACCCAAATGTTGCATTCTTGCCAAGAGTTCCAACCCCAAGACCGGCAACGGATGCAGTGATAATGACCCTGGATGGATCCTCAATAGTTGCATTCTTTTGTAAAAGGGGAGCAAAACTGATCACGGCTATTAGACAAGGAAAATATTACTCATGATGATAATTTAACTTACAGTCGAACCGTGTTAAAAACACTCTTGACATTCAAATCCATCACCTTTGCAAACGCGCTGTCAGGATGGGTATCGAAAGATTCACCCCATGTGGCGCCGGCATTGGCAAGTAAGATATCGACATGATCTGTAGTCTTTGAAACCTCTTTAACTAAGCGTTCTACATCGCTGAACTTGGAGCTGTCTGCGGGAACGGAAATGGCATGTGCGCCTGGGGCGAGATTGGGGAGCGCATTAAGTGCTTTAACCGCTGCGTCGCATGCTGCTGCTTTTCGAGATGTTATGTAGACCTTTGAGCAGCCGGCTTGTAGGAGGCTATCAATTGAATGTTAGCATGTCTGCTTGATGCTATGGAAGCAGCTGAAGGTTGAGGTACCCAGAGGCAGCATGTAGTCCCAGCCCTCGAGAGCCGCCAGTTACGACGGCGACCTTCCCCTTTAATGAGAAGATTGAAGGAAAGTCATTAAGCTCTGTATCGTATTTAAGAGACATTGTTAAAGACCTTTTTATGTATGAAAAAAGTCGGCAACTTTTGGGAAATGTAGAATTGGCGACTACTGTACTAATTAACGTAGCTATTTATTTTAAACCCGAGTCTAGAGCTTCTAATCCGAGGTTTCAGTAATTAGGCATAGATTACGTCTGTACTGTACTTTCGTACTTACGTACCATTACGGCAAGCTAAGTGTGGGGTAAGCGTCCCGGACAACCGTTTTTAATTGATGAGCCGAGGCATTTCGAGTAGTTGCAGTACTGTCACATTTCCAGGCTCACCGAATGGGTAGATCTCACAGTAGCCGTGGGCCGTTATGATCTCTCAACATACGCTTTCACCTGCACACTGTAGTGGGGTTGTAGAGTAAGATACCAAAGAAGTGGTCCTGGAAATATTGACTATTGTAATGAGAAATTTGTCTATTGCACTTCCAATTACCAAACTTCCAAAGCAAGTTAATTAAGAGTATTTAAAGCTGGCTATGACCACAGTTACACACCGGGGTTTTTTAGATTATCGCAGAGCTATTCTATTATTCTAATACAGATTGCTCTAAATTGATTATGTTCTTTTATTACCCAGCCATCCTAGATTGACATAGGATGCAACCCGTAATATAAAAACCGTCGCATTCCACAAACGTGCTAGATCTTCGAAGTCTATGTGATTCATGAGCATACAAGACGAATCCAAAAGTAATCATTGTCCCGCTACCTTATGGTTAATAAGCTCATCTATTTTCCCTGAGTTGGACGCCTCTTCAAAGTCTGGTCGTGTAAGTTCCATCCCTTCACTCACTCGTCCGTATGTAATGCCACCGAGTCTACTCATGGGTTTGAGAACCTGAAGAAGGATTTAGAATTCATATACTATATACCAGAGAGTCTTTGAAAGACTTACCGCTGGGTCAATCTTGTCTTGCTGTTCGTTGAGCGCATCTTCTCGTACCCAGAACCTTGTGCCTTCAATGGTTACGAGCACGCCGGTCTTCTTCCCCGGCTTGGCTCGACTCTCGAATTCTCTCGTACTTTCTACCTTCCCTTCAACGGAGAAAATAGCCTCCTTGACGCGGCTTGCCTTCACAGTGGTAGAAGGAGCAGGTGTGAGACCACTGATACTCCACTCACTCACTCCATATGGAGTATTAATTGAAGCAGCGTTAGCAGCTTCGATATAATGCTCTGAAATGATGTTCAAAGTACATTCCTCAGTCTCTTTTAGATTTTTCAGAGTATCCTTTGCATGATCAAACCCTCCTGCTATCCCAAGGATGAACAATGGCGGATCATGATTGATAACCTGAAAGTATGAAAAGGGGGCCAGATTGGTACTGCTTCCATCTTTTGATCTTGTGCTGACAAATCCAATTGGTCGCGGGATGATTCCAGATATCAGCAACTTATAATTCGATACAGAAGAGCGACCTTCTGCGTAAGGATCGATTTCAACGTGTTCTTTCTTCAGTGACTCTCCGCCATCATTGGCGCCATCGCCGAATTTCCAATTAGGATCTTTGGTTTGTTTTAGGTTGAAACTGAGATTGCTGTCCCATGGTTCTCGACCTGCTTCGACTTTCTTAAAATCTCCGTGCGGATTGCGGTTTATCAATTTCTCAATACCCGCCTGAGTCAGGTGGGACATCGTTCTAGGTTTTGCAGCGTTGAAAGATTTGAAAATATTGGAATAATGACGGGAGTTATTATATAAAAAGTTCAAATTTATGCTCGAAATCAGACACACAAAACTTGAAAGGTGGGGTTATTTAAACCTACCTCAGTAGATTAGGGAGAGGCGACGTGCTTAGTGATAATTGTTTCATCATTTATAACAGTTATAATATAATTCATTAGCGGCCGCGGCATTTGAATTTGAACGAAGTTTTGTTTTATTAGTTCGGACTTGCCGACGTTATTTTGTATTTTAAATTTCCGATCTGTTATCGACCTGTATCTCCATGATAAAATTTAGAAAACCCTCATTCCATGAGGAAACCAGTTCATACCCCCATTATTTTAGACCACACGGGCACACTTCAAATGATACTGAGTTGAATAGGGACTGAAGGACTACAGTAACTTCGAGCGCCGGCGTTATTCCTTAATCGATCTTGTAGAGTGGCGGGCTAAATGCACACTGTTACCGTACATCCTGCTCGTTCGACAACACCAATACAGTACAGAACGTGCTAGTGCAAAGGCTACGTATGAAATAACTTCTTACACCCTTTTATAAACCTATTACTTATTTTACCGGTAGGTTGAATGATGAAATTCACCGGCAACAGGCATTCACAATTAAGCTAGTTCGTGACTTGCCTGAAAGGGGAGATAATCCGAAAGATAGAAGAAATCTAGCTCCCTTAAATATGGAAACTGGGATATCCGCTCATTTACATAGAACTTGTTCCTCCAAATGCTTAACGCCACGTAAGATGCTGCTTGTGTAAATACAAATGTAATTGACGAGTCCTTCACATCGACTACCGCCTTCTACTAGGTTTTCCCTTGGCAATCTTTTTCGATGTCGAGGTCTTTTTGCCTTTTTGGTGCAATAATGCTCCCTTTCCTTCGCGCTCCGCCTTTCCTTTCTTCCAAACCTTGCCTTCAGCCCTCACATCTCGGTCGTCCAATTTCTTCTTGTCTTTGTTGCTCAATTTGCCAGGCTTCTTCTTCAAGACACTGTCAATTCCATTTAGTTCGGCCGTCCCCATTTTCCTCGCCTTCTTTTTTTCCTGCTCACTCTCGAACCATGTTCTCTTCGGCCTGCCCTTAATCTCATCTTCGTGTGCTATGAAGTTCTCTCCTTTTCTAACCTGCATCTCAACCTGGGCAAGCGCCTTCTCCTCCTTTTCATCCTTGAGGATCTCTTCAATTTCATCCTCCATTTCTACAACCTTTCCCGCCCACTTATCTGCCTCGGCCACTTCCACAACTCGGCTGACAATCTTCGCCCCTTGTACACGGCCGGCCTTGACAGCTGCCTTCACCACTTTTCTGTCTGGTTCAGCTGCTATTGTGCATGCCCGACCTGATCTACCAGCACGTGCAGTACGACCGACCCTATGCAGGTAGATATCGTGTGATTGTGGTGCCTCATAGTTGATGACAGTGTCGACACCTTTGATATCTAGACCTCGAGAAGCCAAATCAGTAGCTAGCAAGAATGGTACTTTGCCATCTCGGAAAGCTTCAACGCTTGCAATACGCTGGAATTGTTAGTTTGATTCTTGGTATCGGGATTGGTAGGAAACTCACTTGTTCTTGACTCATACTACCATGTAGCTCTGCAGACTTGAGCCCAGAAAGGCCAAAAATTACTCGAGCTCTGTGAGCTTCTTTCTTCTGCCGGAAGAATATTATAACTCTGTCGGTGTACACATTCTTACAAAGATATAGCAAATAACCCATTCGTTTACCTTCCCGACCAGGTCGTAGACGAATAAATTCTTGTACTAGAGTGCCTGCAGTCGATTTCTGCGAATCAACAAGCAGTCTCACTGGTCGATTAAGACCAACACGAATTAAGTTATCTACCGATGAAGTCATTGTAGCTGAGAATAACATTGTCTGTCTTGATTTCGGAATCGTGGTGAGAATCTCGTTGAGCTCGTCCGCGAAACCGGCCTCAAGCATTCGATCAGCTTCGTCAAGGACTAGAATCTCAATGGTATCAACGGTGAAGCTGGCTGAGTTTCGCATATGGTCAATGAAACGACCAGGAGTTGCAATGATGACGTCCGGACGTAAACGAAGTTCAGCTTCCTGCAATTTAAGGCTAAGACCTCCAACTGCCAGACAGAATTTAATATCGGTGTGACTCGCAAGTTTTGTAGCTACGGCGTGACACTGGATAGCTAATTCACGAGTTGGCATAAGAATGGCAACTCTACTAGTTGGCACCTTCTTCGGTCTATACAACAGACGTTCGAGGATGGGAACGATGAAGGCAGCAGTCTTTCCTGAACCAGTGACAGCTCCACCAACAACATCTTTCCCCAAGAGAGCTACAGGGATAGTTTTTGCTTGAATGGGAGTGGGCTGCGAGAAACCAACAGCGGCGAGGCCCCGAAGAATAGGTCGTGATAGTGACATGCTTTGGAACGTATTTGGTACAGCAGCTTTAGCTCCCTTAGCAAGTTTTTCTTCTGGTGCGAAGAAGGCCTTTTCACGGGCTAATTCTTCTGAGTCTTCTTCATTCTCTTCTTCATCACTCGATTCGTCAGCCCTTAAATCGTCGGGATGAGGTGCAGGAGAGGCAACCGAATCGTCGTCAGAATCCTCCGCTGTATGCTCTCCACCTTCTTCAGATTGATCTTGATCTTCAGCACCAGACTCCTCTTCATCCGATGCTACTCCCATTCCAAAGCCATCCTCTGCCATAAACTCGTCCCCTGAGCTCTCGAGTTCAGCATCAAGGTTAACATTATTTTCCTCCCTATTCTCATCGTCGCTATTGTCTTCTTTCTGTTCTTTGTCCGAGTCATTTGATTCATCCTCTGTCTGGGCTTTCTTGGTCCCTTTTTTTGGCCGCAAGCTTCTCTCTTCTTCGGGCTATTATTTCATCAATGTCAACAGCCTTCTTATCTCCACTGCTTTTGTTATCTAATGCAGCCTTCGCGCCCTCGAATCCCCAACCATCAAATTCTTCAAGCCCAATATCGACGGTATCTATAGCAAACTCAAAATCCGAATCCATTGCTCCATCGTCCTCATCTTTTGCGCCCCAGATACCTTCGGTAGGATTCTCTGCTCCATTAACATCTGATTTCTTTTGTTTCTTTGATTTCTTTGTTGATTTCTCGTTAGAATCCTGTGTCTGCCTCTTGCGTTTCTTGCTTGGAGGGGATCCAGGAAGCTCTTCGTCATAATTTGGTACGGAGTCCTCCTCGTTATCAGAAATTGTTAGAATAAAATCATCTTCTACGGACTTTTTNCTTCTGTGGCGCCATCTTGTGATCAATTAAGACAAACGTAAATTCGGGGCTCTACATGTAAATATTTTGCTAGTGGTGGTGAAGGTTGAAATCAATTTCCTTGACCGCCTTAATTTTGGCGGCAGAATATTTTATCTTTCGCCGTAAAAGATTTAGCTTGATCTTCCCCTGGACAAGTACGTAAGGGTACATCACCTGTGGAATTATTCACCCTTTAAGGTGCAAGAAGTTTCAAATCAAATATATTCTAAGCTTGTAATTGCAGCGAGGCAATTTACTACCAGTACAGCATGTCCTGAAAACTAGCCTAGCAGAGTTCCCAAGGATCAGGAAGTAAAGCTCACTCCATATTCCCTGTTTGAAAATGTTACAAACTAGTGTTGCTGGAAAGCATTTCATGCTGAACCAACTAAAAGAGGTTGAATTAGAGTTAGGCGTTGGAATAAAAAGGAAATACCAGTGAAAGAAACCCAGAGATGTTGGAAGACCCAGTGCTATTGTGTCTACGTATCGTATTTGTGTAATTCATTGGTCAATGGAAGACCTAATTTCAAGTTTGAAAATCCCCGATAGATAGAGATGATCGACTCATATTGTCCACGTACGGATAGGTGCATATCATAATCCGGTCCTTCAAAGTAGGTGGAAACTTGAGCGTATAACTGTATCTTCGCCGATACAAACACTATATATAAGGATCGAACTCATCGCCGTGCATAGCCTCGCACTGAAAGATGGCGATATCAAGCCAGTTGGCTACCCCCTTGTGGATAGGACTTCGTGCAACAGAGATAAGTTTGGCCTCTTCTCTGAAATAGAATTTTTGAAGGAAGGCCTTAACCCATCTATAATTTGGGTCATCTTTCTTCAAGCAAGGCAGCTCGATAAGCATCTGGTGACACCTACCCACACCTCCAGTCATGTAAGTTGAACGATTCTCCGGGTTAATCCACGAATACCCATCTCTGGCTGCGTATCCAGCCGTCATGATCTGAAGGAGGCGGTCCATTAGGCTGCGGCCGACACCTTTTCGTGTAAACTGATGATGGGTGAAGAGATGTAGACGAGCAGTATACCGGGAGCGACCATTTCGCGCACCAGTTATGCCACAACTATAGGGTTCGGAAAATGCAAACCCGATGATTTGCTCAGGTTGCAGCGGATAGAGTACATGCTGAACGTTGTATCCTGGACTGAATTTGGCTTTCTTGTTAGGTGGTGGGCTACCCTTGACAGCAACAATGATTGGAAAATTGTCTTCCTGGCAACTCTGAAGAAGAACCTTAATGTCATTTTCCTGTACTACAGTTTGGTCCTCTAAAATATGCGAATTGGTAACATAAAAGTTGTAAATATCCGTGATTCCAGTGATATCACTATTAGTTGCTGGTCTTAGATAGATATCTATAGCAGGAGCAAATGGATGGGGCTCCGGCGGAGCATTTAGAATATCTAGTTGACGTTCCCACTCTGACTGCATTGCTCTATAGGCTTTGTTCCGGCGTCTTTCCTTCTTTCGAGTCGTGCTGCAGGCTTCTAGCTCTGATGTCTGAGTAAGCTGCTTTACTTCATTCTCAGAATGAGCAAGATCTAGAAGATGTCAGCTAAAGTCTCACTGAGAGAAAACAGGATTAAACTGTTTCCCACGATATGAAGCAGGCTAGCCTACCTGGGATTGTGTGTGGTTCTTTTGGGTGAGCCATAAGCGTTCCATCAGTGTCAATTACAGCCGTACCAAATTGAAACCCTTCTGCAGACATGTCAAAAACTCCACAACCTGGCCAATTAGACACATCCTCAGCCCATTCATAGATATAATCAGGAATATAACTCGTATCAAGCCAACGCTCGCATTCTAGAGGGGCTGGTAGGCCAGTATCACCCCAATTAAGTTCGATATTTGGATCTCTACCTTGATTCGCTCGCACTACCTCTTTTGAATTCTGCAGAATGCCTGTTTCTCCAATATTGTCATCAAAATTCAGACTCTCACTCAAATCAAATGCACTCCTATCTCTGCTTGACTGGCTACGAATGTTCCAAGGCCTCTCATTATTTGGGGTGAGAACCTGTGGAGATTGTTCGTCTTTAGCATTCCACTGAGAAGCAGCAGATAATTGACGACGGATAGGAGTGAGTTCTTTGGTTGACTGTCCTTGCCCATGCTCGTTCTTGTTGGTTATGACTCCGAGGTGGGGCTGATCTTTGATTTGTTTCTGAGAAAGAACTGCTAGGTGGGGAGGGAGCGAATCAGTTTTCTTTGTATTAAGATTGTCATGAGTAGTTGTGCCCAGCTGAGTTAAGGTGAGTTGCTGTCCACCCTTGGAGATACTTTTGGCACCGTCGGTTTTCAAAGAAGTCGGAGAGCCTGTCCAGATTTGATCGGTGCCCTTGGGGTGATTGGTGGTTACCTGCTTGCTTTGAGCACTCTGCTGTATATGAGTGGAGGCGTTATTGACTTGTTGGTTATCAAACAAGGGATTATGATTATTTTGTCGAGCAATAGGAATGTCCTCTTGATTGACGGTTGCTGCAGGGCCCATATCCTTTAGAGAATGACCTTTTGAGCTTGAACCAGTTCCTTGTTTTCCCCATGCATTGTCATCTGTTAAGTGCTGTGGAATTTCTGCATTCTGTGTTGGTGAAGATGAAACAATCCGACCACCGGCCATTCTCAAACCTATCAGTTTGAAATACTCGTCAGATGAATTGATCAAAATGGGCTTTGGATGAGCCTTTTTTNAATACTGTTGAGCACGCGTTCTGTTTGTCTCTTGAAAATGTCGCCTGTTCTACATCTTGGTTTGTGCTGTGACTTTTTATTTGGCCAACGTTAAATACTGCAGTCTCAGCATGGCGTACTGCAGCATTGACGTCTTGTCTCGACAGGCTCACACCTCCAGCTCCGTTTGAAGATACCGGAGAACTGTTTTGGTTGTAGGTAAGAGAGGACGTGGCAACTGCAGATGGCTTCTGTGGAGAAATCGAACTATGCACCTGAAGGTGAGGAGGGAGAAGAGATACTGTGGTTGGTTTTGGCTGGGGTTTCATTGCGTATGGTGTAGTCTGAGCCCACCGTGAGCCGGAGAGACCAGTACCCAACACCCGAGTTTTACGGTCCGAGGAGACATCTTTGGACGATGGCATGCCGTTGGATTTGATGGGACGTGCACCTTCATCAAGAGCCCAACGTGAAGTTGAGAGACCCCCAGAGGCACGACGAAGGAGGTCTTGAGGAGTAAAGAGTAGCTTGGCAGCTTCTGGTGGTAGATCTGTTCTTTCACACCTAAGTCGTGTCAGTTTTGTTCGATAGAATGATTTTGGAGAAAGTACAAAGGAGTTTTGCTGCTTGGAGTTCCCTCTTGTGCAGAAATGCAAACCTGTTTCTTTTGATGCTCCACAGTATCTATCCTTGAGTGGGACATTGAGACCTAATATAACTAAGAGTAGAACTAGATGCTTTTCAAAGAGTAATAGCTTGCAAACGTTCTGGAGCCGCGAAACGACTGAGAGTTATGTAGTAGGTGCTTAACAATATAACAAATGAAAGGCAAAGTCTTACTTCTGCTTAACCACGTTCATTCTCGTCAAAAAGACACGCTAATTTTGTTTGCTAATTATCTCTGTTAGGTTTGCTCTATGAGAGGTAGCGTAATCTGTTAATGTGTTCGAACGGTGGTTGATAATTCCACTTAAAGTTGGCCTTTAGACTTTGAGGACCATGTGACAAGCCAGTTGGTGTAACATATCAAGCTTCGATATTGTATATCACATATCACACACCACTCAAGATCTTAAAACTGAGCACACAACTAGGTATTCAAGGGAAATACCTAGCTAAGGTACGTTAGGTTTCCAAAACAAAAAGAAACCTCGTACTACTCTTACCTAATAGTACTAGATACTAGGTACTAGATGCTCTAGACAAAATAATATCCATAATAATGTATACTAAAATAGTTGTCACATCACAGCACCGAGAGCTGCTAGGACACCTAGGTCACGTGACAGTGCATTTAACAGTTGACTTATCTGAATAATATTTTCTTTACGAGAGTTTTTACACGTTTGGTTAAATTTTGGCGACCGTCTTATCTTCAACAACGTGCAAAATGCTATCCATATTGCGGAAAGCAAGGTTAAAGGATAAGGAAATGAGAATCTTGATGCTGTACATATCCTGCAAGTAAGGTGACTGAGCTGTGCTGACTGAGGCCTCACCCTGAAGCGGGCTTGACAATGCAGGAAAAACGACAATAGTTAAGAGAATAATGAATGAAGATATCAACAGTGTTAGCCCCACGCTTGGGTTTATTATCAAGACCATTGAATATGAAGGGTAATGTGTTCAAATTCTGTTTGAAAACATTGTACTAACTTCGCAAAAGTTACCGACTCAATATATGTAAATGAGTAGAGCTAAGGTTAGTTGAGACATCTACTCACTATATTCATAGGGGACGTTGGAGGCCAAAAGACGCTTCGCTCCTACTGGAGGAATTATTTCGAGAAAACAGACGCTTTGATATGGGTGGTTGATGCCACAGACAGATTGAGAATGGATGATTGTAGAGAGGAATTGCATGGTCTCTTGCAGGAAGAAGTGAACATCCAATATCTACTACCATCTTCACTGCTAACACATTTATTGCCAATAAAAGAGACTCTCAGGAGCGAGTTTGCTCGTCTTTGCTAATAAGACGGACGTTAATGGATGTATGGATGAAGCAGAGATCGAGGAGGTTCGACAAAGATTCCTTAGTCAGCAGCGGAAGGCGCTAACAAATAGGCAGGGGCTTCAACTGAGGGCAATCAAAACACACAAGTGGAACATTCTCCGATGTAGCGCTATAACCGGCACTAATCTACAGGAAGGACTTGCTTGGGTTGTAGAAGATGCTAAAGCGAGATTGTTTCTCTATTAATAGGAGGTACTGCAAGTGGTTAAAGGTGGAGTCAGAGTGATATTACAATAACGGGATCTCGTAATTCATGGTGATCAAAGCGCGCTCAGTTTCGACTACTCTGTGTGTAGTAAGCGTGTGNTGGGGGGGGGTAAACAAAGATAGAGAGATGCCCGACCACAATCGCCTTTCTTGAGATCGCATAGTTAAATCCTTTTAACAGATCAGCCAACCAGGTGCAGAGTAACTAACTAGAGAAAATAAACAAGGCGGCAAGGGAATGCTGTGTTGAAACGCTTGCTTTGTTGGTGAGACCTAAGCTGAATGAATGTGTTAAGTGCTGTGTTACTTATTAAATCAGCACAGCCAAGCGATTTCCGCAAGTGACGCAGGCTTCCTGCAGTTAAAACTCGTCATCGAGCGGGAATTGGCCAACGACATCTATACCCTAGAGCCGGATGTAGATTATCTTTCACTGCTAGAGTGGCTGTGTCTGGTTGGTGATTAAATATATATAAAGAGAGCTTGAAGTTTTTCGACATGTCTTCTACAGTAGTGGACGGGTCCGAGGATGTCAACGACTTTTTGCAACGGATTAAGGAGCTTGGAGATAGAAGAGACCAGGAGGATGAAGAACGCAACAGGAAGTTGGAAGAAGAGATCCTAAAGGGAAAACTAGAGAGACAAGCACGCCGCGCTGGTAGGTTCAACACGGGAATAGTTTCTCTCGGCGCGACACCTTGTCTTGTTTTGCTGACCATCTACCGACTTAGAGCGCGCCAGATCTATTTCTCCTACAAAATCTTCTCCTGCAAGTACTCCGACGACGAGTAGGACACCTGTTCAGTCAATTGCTTTACCTCCTCCGGAATCTTCTAGTAGCGATAGACGAAGCACCATAGGATCTCGACGCGACGACTCAGTTGACAATGCTCTAGAACGACTGACGGGCCCTTCGACGCCATTAGATAAGGAGAATTCCGGGTCTGCAAGCAAAAATAAAGAAGAAAAGGAGTCAGACGTGACAATGAGCATCTCATCGAAACCATCTCCTTCCAGTGCCATGCCTTCAAGAAACTCGCCATTGCCGTGGCAGCGACGGCCATCGGCCGATCACCCACGAAGTAGACCGCTGTCAATGGTAGCAGCAGAGAATGCAGCACGGTCTCCAAGAGCTACCCCAACACCTGAAGCCTCATCGGGGACCGAAACTACGTTGTCTCGCGACCAGATTGCACAATCACTAGCTTCTAAAGATCCGGCTTGGTTCCGTCAAACCGCAGATAGGGGTAAAAATTCCCCAGCATACAGACGAAACCAGGTTGAAGATGAGGAAAGGTCACACCATGAATCATCTAGTCCTGTGCAACTACCCGGCATGTCCCCCAATTCACCAGATGTTGAGAACAGTGACCGAGCCTCCAATTTATCACGATATGATGGTGCGTCCGAGGATGGTTCGGTGCCTTCACAGTCAACATCTTCTGGAAGGCTTCGTTCATTGAGTTCTGTAGCACCATCCATTAGCTCTCAAAAACTGGATCCACCTTTCGAGTCTCGTGGCCTTGCTATGTCACCTTCACAAGGTCGTATCTCACCAGAAAGACTTGATAGACCTGTATCCCCTACGAAAGGAATGGGAGGCTTCGTTCAGAGCGCTATGATGAAGAGATCTGATAGTGTTAGCAAAAGATGGAGTGTCCAGGCTCCCCCCGGCTTGAAGCGTGGCAATTCAATTTCTAGTAAGCGGAGTAGTCGTGATGTACCACCAAGTGGTCAGAGTGTGGAGGAATCTCCAAGACCCCCTTCTAGCCAGAGTAATTCCAAAATTATCCTAGAAGAACATCGACCAGACACTTCAAATTCCATGAAGAGTGCAACGACATTTACAACTAATGATGGCTTTGTCAAACCTCCATTACCTCGACTGCAAGGATCTCAAGATAGTCAGGAGAAACGGCAAGTTGAGAAGCTGAACCAGAGTGACTCTACACCACCAACAAGCCCATCAAAGACTATGGATTCTAAAAGGTGGAGCCCTACGAAGTCTAGTTGGCTTGAGAGTGCATTGAATAAGCCAGAGTCTCCTAAACCAAAACCGCTAGCTGTTGCTCAACAACAACCTGCTTGGATGTCTGATCTCAGTAAGACAAAAAGAGCAAGTGTTGATTTAGGTCGTCCACCCATAGTATCTCGAAAGCATGAAGTCAATATCGGTGGTCTACTTAGATCACCAGCGCCAGGTGGGCTTACTCAACCCATTAGTGTTGGCGGCCCCTCTCCGAGTCTATCCTCCACTAGCCAACTTAAGACCAATATGGGGAGAGGCGAAGCTCAGGATATTAGTCCCACTAAATACACAGAGACCTCAGAAATACCAAGAGCAAGACCTGACTCTGTTGGGAAGTCTACCTCAATCGATAGTAAGGTTAAGCCCGAAACTCCTCCTAAGAAAGATTTCAAACCTGGGTTGAAGCAACGCCAATCTGGTTCTGGAGATGCTGGAAGCGATGAACCGGAATTTAAGAGCGTATTTGGTCAACTTCGACGAACAAAGACACAGAATTATGTAGCCCCAGACCCACTCAAGGAGAACATCACTCGTGGTAAAGCTTCTCTGAATGCGACTGGGGGTCCGAAGAAGGCAGAGCGCAAAGATGAATTCAAAGATGCGATATTGAAGAAAAAGGAAGATTTCAAGAAAGCCCAAATTGAAGGCAAAGGCATCACTCGAGCTCCGACCACAGGGAATGACATTCTCATCCCTGAAGCAATAGCAAAAAGACAAGCACTCGGGAGATCAAATACTATTGTTAAAGATACTGAGCCGTCAGTACCCAATGAATCAACAGCATCTCCAAAACAACCTAAACCGATCCCGCTGCAGAAGGAGGTCAGCGCTCCAGCTCGACTTCAAGGCGGAAAGCTTGCTGATAGATTCAATCCAGCTCTTGCAGGATTATTAGCAAGAGGTCCACCACTACCCAGCGATGGCCCTCGTCAGGCAAGCTCTACCTCAAGTCAACGTACTAACAATTTTAGCACTTCGGGGGGGGACCTAGATGCCTCTCAAACAGGGCCACAGCTCACCCATATGACTAAAGGACGCGCGAGAGGGCCAAAAAGAAAAGCGCCTACTCAGATTGCCGGAACAAAACCAGCTGGTGAGGCAGCAGATCCCTCTGAAAATGCGCCGTCAAAAATAAATTCAGACATAAGGACTTCTAGTGTGCATCAGGCTCTAAGAGGCGAGCCTTCAAGATCTACACCGACGCAATCCTCTTCAAAGGAAGAATCGGTTCTGGAACCCTCGTCCCCTCGCAAGTTAGATATAAAAAGACGATCTCAATTTCTTCAAGAAGTTCCAATTATGTCTAAGCAATCAGAACTTCAGACAACAACGCTAGTGGCCCCTAAACCGTTGCAAGCTACTAAAATCCCAGCGCCAGAAATACCAAGGAAAACAGCAGAAATGAATCCTGAGGTTGCTACGCAGAGTCCTAAATCAAAGCCTAGTACCCCGAGCAAATCGCCTGAGTTAGTGTCTAAAGCATTCATAAAAGCAGTGGGAGTAAGTGGAGTGCTACCCACAGAGACTATCAAGTCTAGTTCTATACCGTTCTCTCCCACGAACACGAATATGACGGCAAAAGTAGAGCCGGAGCCTGTTGTGTCGGTTAAGAACGTGAGAGCTGTGTGGAATAGCCCTATAAATGGGCAAACTACAAATGCTCCGCGACCTAAACCTCCCGTGAAGTTACCGACACATAGAGACGAGGATGCAGCCATGCAGGAAGCGGGTTTGCACCCTAAAGCTTCTTTGAAGGAACCGATTAACAGCCTTGCTTTCCGGAACGCTACATCTGATTCAAGTGAGAAAGAGTTACCAAAGATACCTGAGAAATTTTCAAGTATAGGACTATCAACCCCTCCGCCGTCTTCTACTCTTAGACCATTAGTACCTGCTAAGAAGATTGATCCTCCTGCCCAACAGAGCACGGAAGCATCGAAACTATTGACAGGGTTCTTTACAGATCGAAAACAACCCTCAAAATACACAGCCGATACTTTAACAATACTGTCTTCGAATACAAATGCGATTCCCACGATAAAGACTCTGCGGTCGAGCT
This sequence comes from Scytalidium lignicola, assembly GCA_002812745.2. Taxonomy (NCBI): domain Eukaryota; kingdom Fungi; phylum Ascomycota; class Leotiomycetes; genus Scytalidium; species Scytalidium lignicola. The sequence goes on along the minus strand of NCSJ02000005.1, from coordinate 218,155 downwards.
TATTTCAATTCTCTGATGATGGTAAGAAAATACCGGTTCCAAGTCATCAGGAGAGGATTCTGTTCGAAGGTAACATGTATCTCGGATTTCACACGTTCGGTAATGCAACGGGCAAGAAAATGTCAGAGGTCTATTTCTGGGTCGGGGATGATGTACCCTCCCAGGTGGCCGAAAACGCAGAGAAGGTCGCTGAAAGAGAGGCAAAGAATTCTAGTGGGGTTCTAATCAAGATTACTCAAGGTAAAGAAACACCAGAGTTCGTTCAGAGCCTAGGTGGCATTATAATTATAAGGAGAGGTACTTCTAACAAGTACGATTCTCTCGCTCCTCATATACTCTGTGGACGACAGTACGTCGGCCAGATCGCATTTGACGAAGTAGATTATTCTCCAGAGAGCTTATGCTCTGGATTCCCGTACCTTATTTCTACTCAGACTGGCAAATGCTATCTCTGGAAAGGCAAAGGCAGCGGGATTGATGAACTTAGCTGTGCTAGACTCATTGGAATGGACTTTGGACTTACGGGGGAGATTGAAGAAATTGAGGATGGAAGCGAGCCTGCATCATTCCTTGAAATTTTCGGTCCTATTACTAAGATACCGAAATCTGCAGATCATTGGCGAATGAAGGCAAATTATACCAAATACCACGGTCGACTGTTCTGTGCAGATTCTGCGGTAAAGGGTCAGGTGTGTACAGCCAGAATGTGCCAGGTCTCAAGTTGCTAACTTTCAAAGGTATATGAAATAAGCCCGTTCTGCCAGGCAGATGTGTCTTTCTCCAACGTCTATATTCTAGATGCTTTCTTTGAGATATATATCATTGTCGGGTCTCACGCACAGTCAGAGTACGAATCTTTCAATCATGCTCTGTTGTTTGCCCAAGAATATGGTATCCTTGCATCAGGCGCAGAGGATCGACCATTTGTACCTGTCACAAATGTCGTTTTAGAAGGTGTTCCTAGAGACATGAAAAGTGTTTTCAGGAAGTGGAGAGACGATCTAGCGCCTACTGTTCTGCGATCGCCAAAGAGCTTACAGAGAGGGCGAAGTCTAAGAATCGTACCACTTACGGCTGCCTTGGAAGCAATGAGAAACTGAATTATGACGGTATTAGTTGATGATAACATGGGGAACATCCATATCATGATAAGATGGTGGTTTTGTTTGCATTTAGCTTCTCTGTAGATAATAGGGTAGCTATGGGAGGGATCTCTGTCCTAGCATGGTTGGAGTCATAACATTATCGGTGATAAAGAAACAATGAATCTAACTTCATAAATTGGAGAGTGTGGCTTGTAATAAGAATACTAGGTGCTAGTACTTGGTTAGAACATCCTCATTCCTTTATTTACGCAGGGCTGGCGTCCTCAGCCTTGCGTATAGCGAGGCTGAAATATAACGGCCGTGCTAACCAGATATGTACTAGTGGGCACCACCCCTTCTGGACTTTTGGAGACCACATTTCATCTTTGAGTTGGCGAGGGCTGATGAGTAGTATAATTCCTCGACATTTCAGAGGTAGAACCCTTAGCCACATTCGTTTCCGGGCTATCAATCAAAGGGTTGCATATCTGGATATTATATTGGTGAACACTAACTACTGGTCTGGAACCACTTGTGATAGTCTGCGCGCAAGGTTCTTGAGTGGAGGTCTTCGTGACCTAAACACCTGTCAAGATGAGTGGCACCGACTATTCGTATGATGAACAGGTATACTTTTACTGTTAGATATTATTGAAATAATCTGACCCGTCATAGGGGCAATTCTTTCCGTTCTTCATTCTCACCGTTGTCGGAATAGTAACTATTCCTTTGACATATTCTCTTCTTAAACCTAGTTCAGATCTCGGAGCTTCTGCGCCTCGAATATCGTCGCAGTTCCGACCGGAGCATGCAGATTTAATTGACGCTGAGAAAAAAGCTCAAAGAAAGAAAGAACGAAGGCTCAAGCGGGGAATCGCTGTGGTGGTAGGATGGGCAATAATAGGATTTATGGCATATTTGATTGTAGTCACAGCTCGAACAACGCCTAAAATATGGAATCCTTATCAAATTCTAGGAATATCAGAAGTATGGCTTCTAGAAAAACCTCGATACATAGATCTGGGCATAGGCTAACGGTGCAAACAGTCCGCGGATGAAAAAGCAATCAAGTCGCATTACAAGCGTCTCTCTTTGAAGTTCCATCCAGACAAGATTAGACCTGATCCAGCAAAAAACCAGACAATAGATTCTCTCAACGACTATTTTGTGGAGCTTACTAAAGCCTATAAAGCCCTTACAGACGAAGAAATCCGAAATAATTTTATTCAGTACGGTCATCCGGACGGAAAGCAGAGTTTCAGTATTGGCATCGCCTTACCCAAATTTATTGTCGCTGAAGGCAATGGAAAATATGTTATTCTAGTGTATGCACTATTGCTGGGGGTTCTTCTACCATATTTTGTAGGCACATGGTGGTATGGTACCCAGCGGATGTCGAAGGAAGGTGTGCTTATTGAAAGCGCAAACAACCTATTCCGAGAGTATGAAGAGGGTATTACAAGGGGCGGCATATTGAGCGCCTTGAGTACGGGAGTGGAATACCAACACAACTTGAAGGGCGAAAAAGCCGACTCTGGATTAGGTAAACTGGAAGCAAGGATTCTTGCAGATGGAGAAACCACGCCATTTCGTGCAGGACTATCTGTGAAAGACCGAACAAAGCTAGAGGATTTAGAAGGAGGAGCACGTCGAAAAGCTCTTGCACTTCTATGGGCATACCTTGGTCGAGTAGATTTGGAAGATGCTTCCCTTAATCGATCGAAGTTTGAAGTTGCTCCTATTGCAGAAGTTCTCAATCGATCCTTCACAGCAATATCCCTCGCTTTTGGTTCCACAGCACCTATTATTGCATCATACCTACTTGGTCAAAATTTGATTCAAGCAATACCTCCTAAAGCATCAGCTCTTCTCCAGCTTCCATACTTCACGCCTATCATTGTAAATGCTGTGGAAGGCGATTCGAAAACGCACATGACTTTACAACAGTACATAGACCTTCCCGAAGAAAAGAGAAGAAGTTTGTCCATAGGCAAGGGTCTGTTGACGGAGGCGCAATATCAGACCGCCATAGATGCAGCAAAACAATTACCTAGATTTCAAGTGGAGAAGGCATTTTTCAAGGTCACTGGGGAAAAATTCATTACTCCAAGCTCCCTTGTGTCCTTCGTCGTTAAAGGGAGAATTATCCCTCCTGGGAATACCAATATCCCGGAAGTCAATGAGCTGGACCTTGAGGATATTGATGCTGATGAAGGCGATTTGGACGCTATTCTTGGGCGAAAGAAGCAAGGCAAAGGTGAGGCTGCTAAATCTGACCAGCCTATTCTACCACCGCTTGCCTTCGCCCCTTACTTTGCGAGAGACCATTCGCCTAGATGGAATGTCTTCCTTACAGACAGCAAGCAAGGCAAAATTGCTGTGCCTCCATTCACATTTACAACATTCGACAAGCCTATATTTGACGCCAATGGCAAACCTACTTTTAATATGCAAACCTTCAAGGCTCAATTCCAGGCACCGCCACAAGCGGGCCACTATACGTTTGTGATGCACTTGATTTGCGATTCCTATATTGGCTTCGACACAAAGATGGAAGTTACTTTAGTTGTGGACGAGGCAAGTAAAGCAGAGACTATTGAGGCAGAAGACGACATTAGTGAACCTGATGAGGGTAAGTACCTCCAAGATCTTATTTAAGTATATTTACTTACTGCTGCTACAGATTCCTTAGCTGGTCAAATGAATGCTTTGAAGACCGGAGGCTTGTCAGCTACAGCGGCGCCCAGGAAGAAGAAGCCAACTCAGGAGGATTCTGACGATGATAGTGACACAGAGGAGGACGATGATACCAGTGAGACAAATACAGACACTGACCCTGACGAATGAAAGAACCATATTTCTCTGTTCATTTTTAACATCTGTACATTAATGACACTATGGGATGGCGTCAAGCACGCGCATGTAGCATGAGGGGTTTGGGGTCAGAGACCACGTTACAATGGTAGTGATATTCATAAAAATAAAATTCATTCCAACTACTACCTAGAAGAAATTTGTAACTCCCTATCCCCCCAAACTCCAAATTAAACTAGTCCCCTCAATTTTAGCAAATTTTAATACCACAAATATCCACATTCCTCCCTTCAACTTGTGCTCGCACGCCAAAATATTCTCGTCCAATAGCTTCAATAAATAACTTATCGTTTGCACTCCATACATCTAGACCCATCCTGGTAACATCCATACTACTTACGTACACAGCTGGTCCACTTCCTTCATTCTCGTTAGCCTCACTACTTGGAGTTAAAGCTTGATCTTCACGGTCGTCGTCTGAATCTGCAGAGTCAATAATATCAGACAACGTACTAAGCATCTGCGTTGTAAGTCTATGGAAATAAGCTACGATGGCCATCTCCTGCTGTGCTGGAACATTGGTCGTCCTGATACTTGATATAGAGGGGGACGATTCTCCTGGTGTCTGTGGAGAATGGGTAAGATTTAAACCAGAAAGAAGGATCGCATCATTTTCAGCTTCTTCGTCCGTCTGTAAGCGTTGCTCTCCAGCAGATGCCCACCACATGAACCCTGAATATGCGAGCGCAGACCAGGAGAGTGGCTCAACTATACTGTCAGTGTCGGGAATATCCAGAAGAGGGTCATCGCGAGTTCGAATAGTGCTTGCTGAAGATGTGGCACGTGGCCTAGTTGATCCCTCCCCACCCGGACTCGGAGGAGGAGAGGGACGGCGTGATAAAGCCCATTTTAACGCTGTGTAGCGTCGTAGATCTCTCTGGGTAGCTTTCATTTCTACCCCTTGGGGCGACTCAACCTTTGGCCATACCTTCTCTTTGGCACCTTCCGAGTATGGCGGTGGCATTGATATTAGCACATCATAAAGAGAAGATTTCATGGCTAGTATGCTGTCGGTGGTGCAAGCTATCCACCCATGACCCTTCTCATCTGTCACTTCAGCATCAGAATTTAACGTAGTAGATGATGCTTTTGCAAAACGTAGGTCTTCTTCCAAGAATGGGATGTCATGAACCCCGATTGAGAATAATGGTCGCAACCTCTGTGGTAAGGCTGAAGGCGATAACAGATCGCAGACAGCCAGGGGAATATTTGAGAGGATAGAAATGTCATATACTGAGAGTCACCATTAATATGGTATCACAACAGAGAGTCAATCTTACGAACCAAAATTACATGTTTCATGTACTGGGGCATGTCCAGTTATCAAAATTCGCTTTCGTAATAGCGCAGCACGATGAATAGGAAAGATCAATGGCCCAAAAGTGTCTAATAAAAGTGGAAGGCTCCAAGCAGGATGATGGGAGGAAAGATTGTGACCAGGAGGTAAGGGAGCTGCGCCATCGGATGCTGAATGGCTTCTGCCATGATCTGGCTTACTTTGCGAAGGCCGAATTGATTGAAATGTCAGGGAAGAGGGAGAGTCGAGTAATAATGGATCTGATTCCCTGCTCATGATAGATTCACTTGACTTATGCTCCTCCCAGAAGTCCTCTAGAATCTTTGTGTTGGATGTATCAACGATTAATTCCCTGCTCAATTTCATGTATTAGCTTAACCTATCTAAGCAATAATATAACCCCTTGGAATATACCTTGCTATTTTCTTCAGCATATCTGCATGTTTCCAGCTTCGTCCAAGCCGCCCATAGCTCAGAGGGACCATAACACCCACGGCAATCATACGTGCATTCCTCGACTCCTCATCTGCCGGCGCATTGATAAATGCACTAAGGCCAGCATGGTTCTCGTGAATGAAGTATATTAAATCCTCACTAACAGTATGTAAACCAGATGGCAAACTTTTGTATTCCACCACTCCTTCAACCCCTACCCCAGGAAGTACCCGTTTCCATGAAACTGTATAGCCAGCTTTAATATCGAAATATATGAGGAATAAAGCGGAGATTGGTGGGAGGTCATGGTTAGAATCGGACTCGGGGACGTCGAGTTTTAGAGGCTCTTGGCCACGCCGTGCTGCTGTCATTGTTCAATGGAAATTAGTTGCATATCAATTAATATGCTATGGGATGGAACCCTTTCACAATTCCAATGCTCATTGCAAGGCTAACAATTGCACGTTCACGTTAGTTGGGATGATACTCCGTATTACTCCACGTTCGGCAAGACAGGCGGGTAGATAGGGTCGTCGCTTAGTGCAAGGCTGACGAGGCTACCTTCATTCACCTTGAAACTTCACGCCGCTATGTATAACGGCGTGTAGCATAATGTGCTCACTCATTTATGGCAGCGATGGGTTGTGAAATACAGCAATGGATCGAGGGATGTTAAGATGCATGATATAAGCAGTATTATAGTGAAGGATACACCACTTATATTTTACCTATCTTCCTGGAGAAAGGACCATACTGTTTAACTCAACTTTGAAAACTCTAAATATAATAACTACTGGGGGCAAAGTGCGCCAGACATCAGCTAGGTCCTATCTTACCGTTTTGACCAAACCACGTACAAATTAGTCGGGTGTAGTTACAAAGTGTGCTTCACAATGCTCAATTTGCCGCTGAAATTGCTCTTAATACAGATAAACAGATTCAATCTCTAGCGTTCTTTATAAAGATCAACCCCATGATAAACCATAGTCTAAATTGTGCGAAGGTATTAACAATCTCCAATCTCATAAGACAGCTATCACCTTGGTTAGCCATCAGGTCATGATAGTTATCAAGATACAGGATGCAGATCGTTTAGTCTTGTGCAGTAATCAGGAGGTCTCCAAGAATGGTCCACATTATGTGTTAAGAACAGGTCTGTGATATAATTCTGGTTTCTTTCATCATGTAGTTGCAGAGGCAGGTGGTGCAGGAATTAGGTGTAGCAAAATAACGTGTACTTACCAGAGAGACGATTAGTCTGAATAATAACTAGGCCCCGGTTCCTTGAGGCATTGTGAGTGTTCAATCTCTCGAAACTTACGAGGTCAAACAGAGTGGGAAATAATGTGGGAGGAAAGAGAAGAGGTCTTGGGAAAAGAAANTTTTCTAACATATCGTGCCTGGCGGGTGTGGCGCTTTATTGGCTCCTAAGCGCGACTCTCTCGTATTTTGACAGGCTGACCATCACTCTTACATAATCATCATGACCCGCAAACCATGTGATAAGAAGCCAATCTGGGGTAGCACCCTCAAGTCCTGCATCTGTTCGATGACGATGCACCGTGACACTCGACAGTAGTACTTTCTTTCTCCATTGCGACGGGGGAGGCACTCATGAGTTTGGGTATTTGCGACATCATAGTTAGTCTCTCGTTAAAGAAGGTTCCAGGGTCCAAAGCAACGGGCTACTTGTTACCACCATCCCCCTACTAGATACGAAATCCCTCAATCTTTGTTTATCGCAAAGTCTAGAGCAGTTGGTAGAGATGAATATAGATAATCCGGAATTGCAGCAACAGCTGCAGGTGTTGGATCAAGAGTTAGAGGTGTGTTTATATATTCCAATCAGATATCGACGCTGTTTCCAGCTGCGCTTAGACCCAGTCTATTGCCATGACTGTGGAATGGGTTTGAAACGGACTTGGCTAGGCGGATCTCGCATCTGAATCGGGCTAACGGGTCATGCAGGAGGGAGATATCACAGAGAAAGGGTATGAGACTTGTTCCAATATGCCAACAAATTCCACCGAGCATTAGATGTTCCTGATACAATGTTTGTATCTAATATTAAATCATAGATACCAGAAACGACGGACGTTGTTACTATCACAGTTTCTTGGACCAACCCAAGCATCAGCAGATCCACGAGGACTACGAGTACACTCACCCGAAGACTCCACGCATCCCTCAAATGATGACTCTCGCAGGGCATCGTTTGTGGCGGTCAACACATACAATAACCCACAATACTCTAATCCACAAAGTGGACGCTACACCCCGCAAGGCTACGACTTACATCCCGACGCCTCTCCTCAATCACCAGCACGGTCAACCTCTTTAGGGATTGGTACGATGAGGAACAGTTCGGGGAGTTTTGCGACTCCGCAAGCTCAAGGGTTTTCGTACGCTGGAAGACCACAAGATCTACGACTAGGCATTCGCAACCCTACTGATGAACTATTATTGCCCGAGCAAGACGATAGTCAATATGGACGTCCTGGAGAGCCAAGTATGTCAACACGTACAATGGATTCCCGACAATATGCCTTTAACCCAGCACATCAAGGAGGATACATGGAACGACCCGAAGATATGTACGACCAAGGTCGTTCTGGAACTATGTTAGACTCTCAACAGGCATATTTTTCCGACTTTACGGGTCAACAAGGCTACGATCAAAGCCCCCAGACTCAGACGGCATATGGAGGGCCACATCGCTATTCTTCAAGTGATGCATTCTCCCCCACAGCTGCAATGGCGCCGCCAATGTTGACCACAAGTGATCTCCCTCCACCTTCAGCCCTGGAATATATGATGCCGCTAGAGCCTCGAGATGTCCCGTTTGCAGTATACGATCCCCACGACTCAAGCACACCAATGTCAAAGTTTGATAATATTGCAGCTGTCCTGAGACATCGAGGCCGAACCACTGCAAAGATGCCAGCATACTGGGTGCTGGATTCTAAAGGAAAGGAGATTGCCTCCATTACATGGGATAAACTTGCCAGTCGAGCTGAGAAAGTGGCGCAAGTGATTAGGGATAAAAGCTCTCTGTACCGTGGTGACCGAGTAGCTCTACTCTATCGAGATAGCGAAATCATCGACTTTGCAATAGCATTAATGGGCTGCTTCATTGCTGGAGTTGTCGCGGTTCCTATCAACGAGCTTGAAGATTATGCCAAACTCAATCTCATTCTCACATCCACACAAGCACACCTTGCGCTTACTACTGATAATAACCTGAAGGCATTTCAACGTGATATCACGACTCAGAAACTTAACTGGCCTAAAGGGGTCGAATGGTGGAAGACAAACGAGTTTGGAAGCTTCCATCCAAAGAAGAAAGACGATGTGCCGCCTCTTACTGTTCCCGATCTTGCTTACATTGAATTCTCACGGGCTCCTACCGGAGACTTGCGTGGTGTGGTCCTCAGCCATCGTACAATCATGCACCAAATGGCATGTTTGAGCGCTATTATCTCGACCGTACCCACTGATGGCAAACGAGACACGTTTAACACGGGCCTCAGAGATAAGAATGGGATGTTAATAAATGGCGGGAAATCTAAGGGAGAAATCCTTGTGTCATATTTAGATCCACGACAAGGCATTGGGATGATTCTTGGTGTTCTTTTGACAGTTTACGGTGGACACACAACGGTGTGGATGGAGAACAAAGCCGTGGAGATGCCAGGTCTTTATGCCAATTTAGTTACAAAGTATAGAGCAACTTTGATGCTAGCGGATTATCCAGGCCTTAAACGAGCAGCCTACAACTACCAACAAGATCCAATGACAACCAGAAACTTTAAAAAGGGAATGGAGCCAAATTTCCAGCATGTTAAACTTTGTTTAATAGACACATTGACTGTTGACAGTGAATTTCATGAGGTGTTAGCAGATCGGTGGCTACGACCAATGCGGAATCCACGAGCACGAGAGTTAGTTGCTCCGATGCTATGTCTACCAGAACATGGAGGAATGGTAATCGGCATGCGGGACTGGTTAGGTGGAGAAGAAAGGATGGGTTGTCCTCTGAAATTAGACATGGGATCCGACGAATCTGCAGAAGAAAAAGAAGATGAAAAAGAAAAACCAGCAGGAAATGGATTTGCAAGTTTGATTGGCGGAGGTACTCCAACACCAAAAAAAGAGCGCGATAGGACCGAGTTAGGCGAAGTGCTTTTGGATCGTGAGGCACTCAAGTCTAACGAAGTCGTCGTTGTTGCAATTGGAGAAGAAGCGCGGAAAAAAGGAAGCAGTGACCCTAGCACAGTCAGAGTTGGAGCTTTCGGGTTTCCAATTCCAGATGCTACATTAGCTGTAGTTGATCCAGAGACCGGCCTTCTGGCCTCTCCCCATTCTATAGGTGAGATTTGGGTTGACTCTCCATCTTTGTCTGGTGGATTCTGGGCATTACCCAAGCATACCGAACAGATCTTCCATGCTAGGCCCTACAAATTTGAACCCGGCGACCCAACGCCCATGATGATCGAGCCAGAATTTTTGCGGACGGGCCTTCTAGGAACCGTAATCGAGGGCAAGATATTTGTGCTAGGATTATATGAGGATCGTTTGAGACAGAAAGTCGAGTGGGTCGAACACGGCCATGAGGTGGCTGAGTACCGGTATTTCTTTGTACAGCATATCATTGTGAGCATCATGAAGAATGTCCCGAAAATTTATGATTGCTCGGCTTTTGATATATTTGTCAACGATGAGCATCTTCCTATAGTATTGCTTGAATCACAGGCAGCTTCGACTGCACCTGTGACTTCTGGGGGGCCCCACGTCAATTAGACACCGCTCTTTTAGATTCATTGTCAGAGAGATGCATAGAAGTCTTAATGCAAGAACATCATCTCAGAGTATATTGTGTTATGATAACGGCACCAAATACGCTACCAAAGGTCCTGAAAAACGGTCGAAAAGAAATTGGCAATATGCTCTGTCGGAAAGAGTTCGATTTAGGGAGTTTGCCTTGCGTACATGTGAAATTTGGCGTCGAAAGAGCCGTCCTTAATCTTCCTATTGGTGTAGATCCCATTGGCGGGATCTGGTCTCCTCTCGCATCTCAGACCAGAGAGGACCTCTTATCGCCTGGAGAGAAGCAGTACTCGGGAATTGATCGCAGAGAAGTGGTAATTGATGATCGAACATCCACGCCGTTGAACAATTTCTCGAGCATCGTAGACTTGTTACAATGGCGAGTCGCTAGGCAAGCAGAAGAGTTATCTTACTGTACTATCGATGGACGTGGTAAAGAAGGAAAGGGAATCACATGGAAGAAGCTGGATACAAAAGTTGCTGCGGTAGCCATGTATCTCAAAAATAAGGTCAAAGTTAGGGCAGGTGATCACTTGATCCTTATGTATACGCATTCCGAAGATTTTGTGTATGCTGTTCATGCTTGTTTTTGTCTCGGGGCTACAGCAATTCCTATGGCTCCGTTGGACCAGAACCGTCTAAATGAAGATGCGCCGGCGTTTCTTCATATGGTTACGGATTATCGTGTCAAGGCTGTCCTGGTCAATCAAGATGTGGATCACTTATTGAAGCAAAAGACGGTCTCGCAACATATCAAGCAATCAGCACAAATTCTCAAAGTATCTGTTCCCAGTGTCTTTAACACCACAAAGCCACCAAAACAGAATAATGGCTGCAGAGACCTTGGACTTACCATGCAGCCAGCTTGGGTCCAACCAGGTTATCCAGTCTTGGTGTGGACTTATTGGACTCCAGATCAAAGACGCATTGCTGTGCAGCTTAGCCATGATACTATCATGGGTATGTGTAAAGTTCAAAAGGAAACCTGTCAAATGACGAGTTCCAGGCCAGTCCTGGGTTGCGTTCGCAGCACAAGCGGTCTAGGATTCGTTCATACCTGCCTTATGGGTGTCTTTGTTGGTGCTCCTACATACCTTGTTTCCCCTGTCGAGTTTGCTCAGAATCCCATCTCTCTATTCTTAACACTCTCAAGGTACAAAATCAAGGATACATACGCAACACCACAAATGCTTGATCATGCTATGGCCGTTATGCCAGGTAAAGGATTCATGCTTCATGAACTGAAAAATATGATGATCTCAGCAGAGGGACGACCACGTGTCGATGTGTTCCAGAAAGTCCGTCTTCACTTTGCGGGTACTGGCCTTGATCGAACTGCTATAAACACCATTTACTCACACGTCCTAAACCCTATGATCGCATCCCGCTCATACATGTGCACCGAACCAGTCGAGCTGTGGCTCGATACACAGGCACTGCGAAGAGGCTTGATTTATCCTATCGATCCTGACACGGATCCAAAAGCACTACTGGTTCAAGATTCAGGTATGGTTCCTGTATCCACACAAATAGCCATTGTCAATCCCGAGAGCCGAATGCTCTGCCATGAGGGCGAATATGGCGAAATTTGGGTGTCCTCCGAAGCGTGTGTGAAGTCGTTTTATGGCTCCAAGGACCCATTTGATGCTGAGAGATTTGACGGGCATACTATCGATGGTGATGAGACGACAGAATACGTTCGAACAGGCGATTTGGGATTCTTGCATATTGTGAGCAGGCCTATCGGCGCAAATAATGCATTAGTTGAGATGCAAGTACTCTTTGTCTTAGGAAGCATTGGTGAGACGTTCGAGATCAATGGATTGAGTCACTTCCCAATGGACATTGAGTACTCTGTAGAGAAGTGTCACCGAAATATTGTACCTGGTGGTTGGTAAGTCGTTCACCTCTGGAAATTTACTACGAGCTTCACTGATTATCCCCCTGCAGTGCCATTTTTCAAGCTGGCGGACTCATTGTTGTCTTGGTAGAAGTAACTAGAAAAGCCTACCTAGCGTCCATTGTCCCTGTTATTGTCAACGCTATTCTAAATGAGCATCAAATAATCGTGGATATTGTGGCGTTTGTCAATAAGGGTGACTTCCCTCGTTCTCGGCTTGGGGAGAAACAACGAGGGAAGATTCTTGCAAGTTGGGTTACCAGAAAGATGCGGACCATGGCACAATTTGGCATTAGAGACGCCGATTCTACTCTCTCAGATGTCACAGAGACTATGGAGCCTCGTAGTGGGCATCCTAGTATTAGAAACAGCAGCGTACTTGCAACCAGTCTCCGCAACGTGGAACCAGCACCCCAGATTCTCGAAGAAGAATACGCAGCTCAGAATCAACAGAGTTATTCTGCATTACAACCTGTTGGCATATCAGAGATGCCAGCGGAGAATTACAATGATTCTCCCTCGAGGGACGTGAACGGCAATGGGACCTCAACGAAGAGCGATGAAACTCCTACTGAACCGCATGGAATTCGACTAGAGCTTCCTAGTGATCATGGCCTCAGCAACTTTGAAATCCCTAATTTCAACTTATCTATTTCAGAACATCCTCCGAGAGTGGGTCCAAAGCCTCCAGTCTCTGCTCCACCTCCTCCACCAGAACCCAAGCAGCTTCCAGGAGATATACGCAATCCACCCCACCAACAATACGGCAATCTAAGAGTTCAAAACACTTCGGCTAGTCAGGAAGAGGAAGGTAGCTGGAGACAAGATGCTACGAAGTTTATAGGCCTTGCCGGATGATAATGATGATAATATCTTATTTATATATGAGATAATCTGTGTAGACACTCTTCGAAGAAATGGATATAGCATGGTGTACGGTGTTTATTTCCTTCTTTCTAAAAGTAATGCATGATACGGATGTGGGTTGATATATGATTGAATGCATAGCATACCTAGGGGTAGTTTTATCACTTTATTTCTTTGGATAATAAGTTCCCGCTTATATTACAGGAAAGCAAGGTAGTCTATACCATTACACAATAGAAATTACATATTTGTGTTATCAAATAACTTAAGGTTGGGCAGACTGACGGATGATTCTTCATCAGCTTCCTAGCAAATAACTTGATGGGGAACAGGAGTTCCCCAGAGGCAGTGCTGTAGCTTAGTCCATATTGGGGTTAGTTCGTACCTTCCCTCGGAACGACCGAGAAGGCGTGCGGCTGACCCTTGGAGAGATCGATGAAAGAGGAATAAACAAAGACAGTCTAGATTGCGGTCTGCTTCTTTCAAAGCATATACAGTACGGTCAATTCCTTTGGGAATTTGTTCCTATAAATCCGTTTTCTTGTCTTGAGAGTGTTCATTTTAAGTACATTGTCAGTCACGTGCACTCAACTAGCCAGGCTGAGACATCCATCGGAAAGCTGCAGTTAAGACCACGAACATCTGGAACAATTTTGAAGGCCTGTGATTTGTCTTATACGTTGAAATCTTGCTTCGAAGTCCCAGGCTTCACATCTTCCAATGGTGGAAGGTGAGGGGACGCCTGCAAAAAGTGGCGGGCCTGCATTGCAGGTCATTGTTTTGGTGAGTTGAAGACACATCCGTATTATCCCGTCGCAACCTGATCGACCACGTTACGGGATCTTGCAATCACCCTGGAAGTTCTAGAATAGTTACATTTCTCTTGTTCTTTATTGTTAAATCAGATACTACCTCGTTCGAGTCTCTTCCTGATGCACAATGCCTTTTGCAAACCGATGGTCACGTGGAGCATATTGTTTCCAAATTCTCCAAATTATCACTGAGAATCCCGATTGATTTGCACGCTCTATATACAAAACTGATAGGTTTGTTATAGGGATCAGGAGGAGGCCCAAGGGAGGATAACACTACTGCCTTCCTCGTACGGTCAACAGCATCAGGATGGAAGAGAGGATCCATCCTTGCTGTTGATGCAGGGACACATCTAGCAGCAATCAGACGTATCCTGGAATCGCACGAACCAAGCACCAAGGAGCGGCCTGTCACTCTAACAGATGGTCCCTTCCATGGCCTCAAAATACCCCATATTTCATCCCTTGCCAATGCTGCGTATTTCACTCACACTATGATCGACACATTCCTGATCACACATCCTCATCTAGACCATATTACTGGGTTTGTTGTAAATACAGCAGCTCTGCCAAATTCGCGGCCCAAGAGATTAGCCGGACTTCCTTCAACCATTGAGGCCATTAAGGATCACATTTTCAATAATGTTATCTGGCCTAATCTGTCAGATGAGAACAACGGCGCCGGGTTAGTAACGTATATGCGTCTAGTTGATGGTGGTTCTCCAGCTCTTGGTAATGCGCAAGGGAGAGGGTATGTCGAAGTGTGCGACGGATTAAGTGTCAAGACATGGAGTGTCAGCCATGGCCATTGCATTGAAAATCATAGTCATCGGGGATCAACACAAATCGACAATCCTCACGAGATGTCTAGATCGGGTTCAGGAATGGGATTTCAAGGATCACCTCGATCTCTATCAGGCGATAACTACATGTCCCCAGGCCTACCATACAGGTACAATACTTTAGAGCGGGTTTGTGTTTACAACAGCTCAGCCCATTTTATCCGAGATCTTGCTACCGGACGCGAGGTTTTGATATTCGGAGATGTAGAACCAGATTCACTATCTCTATTGCCTCGAAACAGACAAGTATGGAGAGAAGCGGCCCCGAAAGTGGCTGGCGGCGAACTAGGAGCCATCTTCATTGAGTGCTCATACGACGACTCGCGTCCTGATGAGCAACTGTTTGGGCATTTAGCTCCCAGATTTCTCATAGAGGAGCTAAAGGTTCTTGCTAGCGAAATAAATCAATTCCAAAATAAGGATAAAACGAAAGATACGAAGAAGAGAAAGAGAGTAGCCAGTATCAATAGTATCGATCAGAGGTCTCGACGCTCAACTAGATCCTCACTTGAACCCAGCGATGTTGAATACTCACAAACCTCGCCGCCCAGCCCGTTAACGAAGGTTCATGCTCCGGCAATAGATGTCGAGATTAGGGAAACTCGGAGCCATACCGATCCCGCGGCTGCTTCCCAGGAAATATCACTAGGACTACAAGGTCATAAATCTAGAGAATTTCCTTTAGCAGGAATTAAGGTTGTGATTATACATGTTAAAGATATCCTTGATGACGGACCTCCTGTTGGAGATGTTATCATTAACGAGCTAAATGAATATGATGAGGAGGCAAGATTGGGTTGTGAATTTATTCTTTCTAGGCCGGGAGAGGATGTGTATTTGTAGGTCTTATACCATGGCGTTACCGGAGGGTTGATGGTTCTACTCAAATGGTTTGCTGGTTATTTATTTCAATTGGTGGGTGGCATGGTAATTATGATGTTTGTTTGCTACTGGAATAGATTCGGGGATCTAAAGGCATTATTCCGATAACCATAGTATGCATTATGATCACCTGATCACCTATCTTACTTTCAAGAATGGCATGATGATATGATGATATCATTCACAAAGGGAAGCGGAAGATCAATGCAGTTGAGAGGTCTCATTAACAGGGCACGATAAGAGTCCTCTAATGCGTATATTGCTTCGAGAAACCTAAACGAATCAAAGCTAAATACGTGACATAATATATTGAAAGGACAGCGCTATGCTATATTCATGAACTCCACAGATATGAGATAGACAGTCAAGTCAGTAGAGTAGTATAACTCGATGGGCCATACCCAGGCACCAAAACTTAAGTTTCGATTAACGACAACCTCCTTTGCCCATTTCACAACCACACAAAGATTTCCCTCCTTTGATCACCGAAAAACTCCTGATTCGCCATATTTCATTATATTTCCCCCAACCCATAAGTACAAAGAAAAANGACTAATAGCAGCCACGTGCTCCCAACGCTAAAGATATTTGTTCAAAACAGCCCTCCCAGCTCTTTTTAGACGGCCTCATCGTTTTTCTTCCTAAACTTATTTAAATAGTGTCATGTCTTTCTCGCCCATTTTCTCGGTTCCCAGCGGTGCTGCCGCTAGGTCTGTTGCTGTTACTTCTCTCGCGGGCTCTGTCTTCCGCTACAGCGTCACTATAACTTGGTATTGGCGGAGGTGGGCTCCTCCGTCTGATTAAAGGAGTGCCTTCATTGTCATCAGTACTACTACGACGACTTCCGGGATTCGACGTCACAGGACTTGAATATTCAGGAGGCGGTTGGATGTGGTCGTGAAGTCCTAGACCAACATGTACGGTTGATGTATTTGCTGTATCGTTGCCCGTAGTTCCTCCTGACCCGCTCGGTCCTTCACCAGGATCATCATGAGAAGGAATATGTGCGAGTGGTGCGAGTGATATATCAGTCGGTGATCGCGCTGGGCCAGGGCTGGTAGGAGGACCGTATCTGAAATTGCCGCTTCGTGTTCGTCCATGCCGGGGGTCCATATAACTGCTCTGAGCACCTTCTCTGCCGGTTTCGAGGAGAATACTGCCCTGTTCACTCCCGTAAGGAGGGGGAGGTGCGAGGCTGCCTGTCATCGGAGCCAATCCCCACTTTTTGACGTTGGCTTCGATGAAAACGAATCCAGACTGTCCAAAATTGACATGCACTGTACATGGACCAGTCGCACCAACGGCTGGGAAGAGATTTTGTGATTTGAGGCCGTGTGCTACGTCCTCCAATTTTTTACCGTTTCTCGTAAAGAAAATTGTGCCTGTCCGAGGTCTGTATCCAACTCCAACAACATCGCCTTGAACGTACATTGGGCCATAGATAACGCCCTTAAAAGGTTGATTATGTCTTCGCTCGCCAATAGAAGTGTATGCAACGGAATATTTATGGTATCCTGTATATTTAGTAAGCAACGGCGATCGATCTTGAATGTATGACAATGTCAACATACCAGGAAGTCTAAATAACGGGTATGGCTTGGTGGCCACTCCAATACTAATCATACTAGTTTCCGGCTTATCGTATATTTTGGCCTCCCAGTAGTAAACCTCATTTTGTTTAGGCAGAGGTAAATTAGTCAGCGTGAGAGACTGCTCAAAGAATTCGATCTCGGTTCTTGCTTCCACAAAACAGTTGGCTATTTCTAAATCAGGCTCAAACTCCCACGCCGATACTCCCTTCTCTTGTATTGCAAGGTATTGTGATAACGAGATATCGGTAGGAACAGAATCCGGAGGGTTTGCTTGTATAAATGCTGTAGTAATAGTTAGCAGCCATATCCCCATATGCTCCATGCGCCTGCTGCAGCAAAGGTGTTTCAGCCGGTAGAATGCACCTACATTTAGCTCTCAGATACTCTGTTCTTTGAATGTCATCCATCACCTCCAAAGCCTCTGCCTCCTCCCGTGCGAATGCCTGTTCGTCATCATATTCACCAGGGCGTGCAAACCGATCAAGAATAATACGACCACCAGTGGTATATCTGAAGAAATATACGATAAGGAATATGCTCGCAATCAAAAGCGCCGAACCAAATGAGCTTAGCAATCCAATGACTACCCCGTTGATTGTCGAATCAGTGGTGTGCAGCATTCCGTCGTCGCCTTGGCCCTGGCCCTGCATTAGGGCTGCCATTATGTGCACCTCACCTTCTTTTACAGCGGGGATTGTTGAAGTCGCTGGCGTTGCTAAGGAAGTGAGTGTTGTGTGTACTGCCCGCAGAACATCCTCCGCTTCCAACGTCATGACGGTCGCTGTCTTATCGCTGACCCCAAGAGATAGTGTGTGGCATCCGGGATCGATGATATGCTCTTGGTATTGTGTTGAAAGTGATCCTTCCTGTCCGAGTTGTGTTCAATCTCAGCACGTCGCACGTCCTGAGTCGTTGTTATGGGTAGAAGAGATGTCTTGTCGCGGAGTTGCAGATGTCATGACGGTCAGAGAGATGATGTTGCTCGGGTGGTGCGGTAGGGATGATTCGTCTGCGGTGGCGCTGTCAACCAATAGCGCTTGGGCGTCAGATAGTACATCCCCGCCTGCCTGGAATCTTCGAAAACTTCAATGTTCTGCATCTACATCGAGTAAAGGCTGAGAGTTCTTTGGCAGATGCATAGCAAAAGGGATACTTCAGGCCATTCAGATCATCGTCAACATTCTTGTGTTTAGGGATGCTATGAGGCTGGTACTGTAGCAGAAGCTGATAGGCCGTTTCACTACCTGGTCTCCCTCCGTGGTATCACAGCGCCGCCCCACCATAGGTCTCGACCTCCGAAGTGCCATGTATAAATATCCCTATAGCGCTTACTACATTTTCCGCACCAGGACCATCGTGTGCTACATAGGGATTTGTGAAGATTGTAGAGTATCTAGCCTGCTAGTACTTCATGTTTCTTCAATGCTAAGGCTATAATAGCGTGCAAGAATCCCCCCAGCACACGCGATGGCTGTATCGCCAGAAATCATGATTATTCTTATGAAAACCTGTCACTCATGGAGCATCTAATTCGTAATCTAACCTATCATCTCCTCATCCTCTTCAGCAGTGCCTCCCTTTTTCCTTTGGTCGATGGACCTTTGGTTTGTCTTTGCCTTTGCTTCATCAATCCATTTCTTATACGCAGCCGGGCCTTCCTTCAGCTTCTGCGCAATAACTGCTTTCAGTACCTCTCCAGCAAAGCCGACGAAGTTATGCCTGCGCAATGCATTCTCAAACATCCATTCGCGTCTCTTCATTTCTTCCCGTACCTGCATCTCATGGTCGCCGAATTCCTTTGCCCGTATTCTCAGATCTCTTACCATAGCTAGCAGGTTAAATCTGATCTCCGTAGCTGGATACCTCTCAATTCTGCGTTGCAGCACAGGAATCACCTTTTCAGGAAATTCGTCAAATGTGCAGGCTCCATGAGAGATGGGCGCCGGTTGCAATCCATCCAGTTCATACAAAACGCCGTTGATGGGTGTGTACGCGATAAAGTGATAAACGTCATCGTCGTCAGTCGCAGTACGTTGTGTCTCATCCACAAAGGGACTGCTCCTGGCAAAAGAATTGTGTACACCCCTAATCAACTCCGAATTCGATAGAGCTTCGCCTCTAAACTCCGGCGGAAAGCCTTCCGTGAATTCTCGAAATTCTCGTAACTGTTGTCCGATTTCTATCTCTCCAGTCTTGTTGAGAAGCACTGATAATAATGCCTGTGTACCACATGCATTCTGGATTGTCTGCGCAGCGAAAAACAATTGCTCTGCTGCAGCATAATCATAACTGCCATCTTTCGGCGTCCCGTCTGTGTTTCCGCTCTCTGACGTCGGGTATTTGAAAAGAAAGATGACTCCATAAACGGGACTCAATTGCCGGAGAAAGGAGGAATCGAGTGCGATAAGCTCTTCAAATTGTACATCTTTGACGCCCAGATTATCCAACAGAAAGGTGAAAACCCCCTATGTAGCTTCGTGTCAGTTGGGGGTTATGAAAGGCAGCTCTCAACGTGTTGGTGAACTGACTGCATCGGATTCAACTGTTACAAAAATAAAGATCAGCATTGTCATAGATGATAATTTCATGGGCAATACTTGCTGGTATTCCATCCGCCACTCATCTTGGTCTATAGATGAAAGATCTCTCCGGATTCAAATGCGTACCTTTGAATGCTTCCAAGTACCGTAATTCTAAAGCTCGAATTGTGGCACACGAGCTTTGAAATGGGCACAAGCCGCTAAACGACCACGGTTTACTGTACGTCAGGGGTCCGAGCTTCCCTGCAAACGTGGGCACTTGTTGCGGGGACTTCGAACCTGTATATATCAAAAATTAAACCTACATCTTTCCGCAAGAATATCACCAAAAAATCATGATGCAAAATAATGAACAACCCTCTGCTGTCCCTCTTCAGCTCTCCATCTCCCTCCCTAGAGCCCCAGACACCAATATATGTCTACATTTGACAATTACGAACTGCATTCAACTCTTTCTCACAACCGCACCAAAGGGAGACTTGTCCAATGAAGCCCCATTGGGCTCGTTCGTATATGCGCTTCCAGATGTGAGCAATGATCTTGTTCACTGTCATGAATGATGGTCTAACAGTATTATAGAGGATAAACCAAGGACAGGCACTTTCCACACCTCTATACACTTATGAATCTTCTGTTGAATTTACCACAAGGCTTGCAAAAGCACTAGCAAGGAAAACTCAGAAGCCCGTCTATGTAGGAAACTCTATGAGTTTCGCTAGTGCAGGTATGGGCGGCACTGTGGAAGAAGAGATGGAAGGTCTTAAAGTGGTCATCCAAGTGGTCATTGATGCAGTGCAGAAGAACAGTGCGAGTTGAAATCCTAACACGTGACGAAACTTGGCAGTAAATCCAGGGTCTTCTGGAGTTTAAGTTCCTGTCATCAACCCGCATGAAAAATGACTTCAGGTGGAGGAGTTTCCATGGCTGGACGCTATCCCAGTCATGCGAGTTCATTAGCACGCAAAAGTAGAAAAACAGGCACAGAACGAACAGACTCCGCAGAGCAAGGGTCTCGGTAGTTGCAACTACTGTAAAAGTCACCTATCGCAGAATAGTACTACGTCTTTCTAACCTTAGCAGTCACAGCACGCTGGTCGTTATGGTTTTAGAGGATATTTATCATCTCTTGCTCGAGAATCGTGCAAAAGGTTCGACTTGTGTCATTTGCTTCTAGCTTCCAATGATTCTACACCTTGACCTTTTATCTCCAGCGTCAGACGAAAAATTTGCGTATCCCCTGATCATCTACTGTTATTCTTGAGGGAGCAGATTTCTGTAGGATTGATTTTGCTAGCTTCACTTCCTAGTTCCACGGCCTTCAAAAGCCTTGTTTAACAGAGAAAACTTCAGATATGTTGCAGAAATATCTCCATGAACTACACTCAAAGGAGTTTGGTGCCAAGAGAAGGTACCAAAATTCTCGCCAGAAAAGTGTATTATTAAATTCTGCACAATACTGGGGATTAAGTTGATATTTTATTAAACTAAATAACTGCATCTAGACTCAATGACTACAAAACCAGGTCCCTTAATGCACAAGAGAAATAATTTTTGTTTGATGTAGTGTAGATAACCTAGCCCTGTCCCTTTGGTACATGGGATTTAAACACCCTTTTAAACCACTAAGCGAAAACGTTGGTGGAGGCCAGACCTGAATTTGCGCTATGCGCATAGGTGAACTCTTTTCAGACTACACCTGATATATATATCTTCCGCATCATTTGATTCTCGACCCCAAGGAAGTTATATTGCAATAATTGTGAATATTACATATCACAAAGCTGAGGAGGTCCTCGGGCCAGCCTAGCCAACTTCATATCAGAGTTCTCGGAGCAAACACCTGGTTCGGCACCCCGCCATAGTCTTTGTTATTGCACTTACGACCACCTGCTTCTCTTTCCACCCACTGATCGTGAGTCAAACCCACCTTATTTCCCCTAACTTTATGGCTATCGCTAGACATATACATTGCTCAACAATATTGTGTCATATTATCAATCACTAATGCGCGTTCAACTGCAGATGCCAATCAACATCTAGCCTCCCGCAATTCTGCTAGTGGAACCACGAACAGTTTCCTGACCTTCGACTGCTTGAACTGGGTTCTAGCTGCTACATACCGATAAGCAAGGGTATTTAGGAAGACAAATGACAGCTATGTCGTGGCAACCCCAGGAAGAGCCTCTACGGCAACTTTCGAGATGTTTAAAGGACTCTTTAAGCGGTCAAAACCAGAAACAGAGAAAAGAGGCCGAGGATGTAAGTCCAATTTTTACTTTCCAGATTCTAGCATCTTTACACTCCAGATTGAGTAGCTTCTCATAATGGTCAGTGCTAACTTATGATTCTTCAATCAGTTGTTGAAACAGGCCAACCAGTCGCCAGATATCAATAATTACCTCACTTATATATTTTCTAGCGGTCAGGTGCCATCATATTTAAACTTTAGCCCCGACGAATACCATGGGGTCCGATCCGCTGCAGCGATCATGTTGAAGAATAATATCAGAGAAAGCTACAAGTCAATACCTCAAGCCAGCCTTGAACTTATTCGATCATCGGTTCCCCTAGCGCTTGAAGATGAAAACGGCTCCATACGAAGCTATGCTGGGAACGTGATAACCGAGATTGTTACACGTGGTGGGATACTCGATTGGCCTCAAATATTACCAGAATTATTGGCCATGGTTGGAAATGAATCTGGAACTGTCAAACCACAAGCACAGGAAGGAGCTATGGCAGCTTTAGCTAAGATTTGTGAGGACAACAAGAAATTACTCGATAAAGATTACCAAGGACAACGACCCCTTAGCTTCATTATTCCAAAACTCGTCCAGTTCAGTCTAAACGGAAACCCAAGAATCCGAACACTAGCTTTAAGCACCATCAATGTCTTCATCCCTCTAAAATCACAGTCATTACTAGTTTCACTTGATGACCTACTTAACGGACTCTTCCAGCTGGCCAATGACCCTTCATCCGAAGTTCGACGGCAAGTTTGCAGAGCATTTGTGCAGCTTGTTGAAATACGGCCCGATAAAATTTTACCGCACATATCCGGTCTAGTAGATTACATCATATCTCAACAGCGCAAGATTGATGATGAAGGCTTGGCTTGTGATGCGGCGGAATTCTGGCTCACAGTAGGGGAGCATGATGAACTCTGGCAGTCACTTGGTCCCTATCTTGGAAAAATTATTCCTGTCTTACTCGAGAGTATGGTCTACGGCGAAGATGATATAGCAATTCTACAAGGCGCTAGAGATGATGCGGATGAAGAGGATCGTGCCGAAGATATAAAACCACAGTTCGCTAAAAGCAAAGGGGCTAGAGCTATTGCGAGCGAGACTGAGGAGGGAGCCGGCAAAAATGGCGGATATACTAAACTTGACGGAGTAGCAGATGAGGACTTCGAGGAAGGTGAAATCGATGAGGAGAATAGTGATGACGATGAAAATCCAGAGCAACAATGGACTCTACGCAAATGTTCTGCCGCTGCTCTAGACGTTTTTGCCACCGATTTTCGAGGACCAGTATTCGATACAATCCTACCTTACCTAATGAAGAATCTACGACACCAGGAATGGCAGTATCGTGAAGCTGCCGTTCTTGCTCTGGGAGCAGTCGCGGAAGGCTGTATGGATGTCGTGGTACCCCATCTACCAGACCTAGTACCTTATTTGATAACTCTGCTCAACGATCAGGAGCCACTTGTTCGACAGATTACCTGCTGGACCTTGGGAAGATATTCTGGATGGGGCGCAAATCTTACAGAACCTGGGGCACGCGCTCAATATTTCGTCCCAATGATGGAAGGTATACTCACAAAAATGTTAGATTCCAACAAAAAGGTTCAAGAGGCGGGTGCCTCTGCTTTCGCACATCTCGAGGAGAAAGCTGGTACAGCGCTCATACCGTACTGTGAGCCTATCCTACAACAGTTTGTTCTCTGCTTCAACAAATACAAGGATAGGAACATGTTCATCCTCTACGACTGTGTACAGACCCTAGCTGAGAACATTGGCAAGGGGCTGTCTGAACCTCGACTGACAGCTATACTAATGCCAGCATTGATTGACAGGTGGCAGAAGGTCACTGATCAATCACGAGAGTTGTTCCCTCTTCTTGAGTGTCTATCTTACGTAGCAACCGCGCTGGGTGAAGCATTCGCACCCTATGCGATACCCATCTTTACGAGGTGTATCAAATTGGTCCACCAGAACTTAGAAGAGTGCCTTGCAGCCGTCAATAATCCAATTTTAGACAGGCCCGACAAAGATTTCCTCGTAACAAGCTTGGACCTCCTTAGCGCTATAATTCAAGCACTGGAAGGGAAACAATCAGCTGCCCTCGTATCCGGCTCGCAGCCGCAGCTCTTTGAACTCCTCGCATTTTGCATGGAAGATCCTGAGAACGATGTGCGCCAATCATCCTATGCACTCCTTGGAGACTGCGCAAAGTATGTCTTTCCACAGCTCCAGCCATTCCTGCCGACACTTTTACCTATTCTGACCCGCCAACTGGACCTGGATTCGATACTGGACGAGCAAATTGAGACCGGCTTCAGCGTTCTAAACAATGCATGTTGGTCTGCCGGTGAGATCAGTATCCAATATGGCAAAGGAATGGCACCGTATGTTCCAAAGCTGCTAGAAAGGTACCTTGAGATCCTTGGTAACCCCGANGGTCCCTCGGTCAGTCATTGAGAATGCAGCGATTGCTCTTGGAAGACTCGGGTTGGGTAACGACGAGCTTCTGGCTCCGGCCCTAGCTACCTTCTCCCATCAATTCTTGACATCTATTGCTACTGTTGAGTATACGTCGGAGAAAGCGACTGCATTCCAGGGCTTTCTGTCGATCGTCAACCGCAATCCACAGGCGATGGAGAAGGACCTGGGCCGATTGTTCACAGCGATTGCTCGCTACAGGCTGACTGAAGAGCTACAGCAAATGTTCCAACATGTAAGTTATCACACGTTGAACTCTTTAGAATAATGATGCTTATTTATGGTTCTTTTCAGATATTAAATCTCTACGCTACCTTGATTCCGAACTTTGCTTCCTTCCTTCCTACCATCGTTTCAGAAGTCGATCTAGCGAATCTGCGATCGAAGTTTCAGCTTCCTAAGTAACAGGTGACATCTCGAGAAGAAGTTTGAACGATCCAAAAACATTATAACGACACTGACGGTGCATTATTTGCTGCTGGTGGGACGTTTAACACTCCCAAATTAACTTAGAGGGAAGGAGGTGGGATTTGATTACTAGCAGAAACAGAGAGAAGGCGTCTTATGATATATTGTGATTACGAAAGCGATGATAGGAAGAGACATAAGGAAAAAGGAGGGAGGTATCCTCATTTTAATCCCATATTAACGGCGAAAATATGTCACTTTCGTGTCTCGTTTGGCTCCATTAGATAGATTTGATAGCATATTGATTCATGAATTATTTCCCCCCCTTTTGGGCGTCTTTTAGATAGTGCGATGATACAACGAGCAAAGAGGTGGAAATATGGGCAAAGGCTTGAAAGAAGAGATATATAGGGTTTATCTTCAACGATATCAGCCAGGTTGGTTGTTTCTTTTCTTCCCCAAGTTGGGAGGGAAAATAGTTGAGGGTTACGGGATTTTCATGGGAAGATACGGCATTGCAGATGNNGGGTTTATCTGGCGCCATTTGATGGTTCTGCTCGTTTGTTGGTTGGTTGGGCAGTTGGATGCTTAGTTGGTAGGTAGGTAGACAGATAGCTGAAGCATGCCAAAAGTCCTGATAGTAGATCAAAAATATTTGATACCATCGAGCAATTTTTTTCAACCCCTTTTAAAAGAGCGGTCAATAGTAAATTTCAACTCAGCTCCTTTCCACGATGCGCAAATCTAGCCCATATTTACACGAAGGATCAGGCATGTTTTAAGTTTCGAAAGAAGCTATTCAAGGCTCTCAATACGAGTCACCTCCTGGAATTCTCTGCGCTGTGACATCTTTTCTCCCCACACACTCCAGGGCAAGCACATTGGACTCTGGACTAAACTCAGGAGGCTGGAGAAGTAGCCCCCTTTTCACCAAGGGCCACTCAATCCCACTCCTCTCTGTGTGAAAACAAGAAAGTGAAACAGCATTGCATTTGTCATGCACACCCCTCCGAGGAGAAGTAGAAAGTAAAGAAAGCTATGATTACTCACTCACTCACTCACACGCACTCAACTTCCTCACTGTCTATAGCGTCAATCGCCTCTCTCTCTCTCTGTCATCTACAACCCAACTAGCCAAAGGTAACGTTTGCTGGGGCAAATGCTCATCGTTCCATGTGGCGAATAATATATTCTAATAATAATACTAGTAACCTGAAACCGTAGAGGAATAATGGACAGTTTGACGTGCTTGGATAGGGTGTAGTAGCAAATTCCGTCAGCAAGCAGTCCCCTAAAACCAGGCTATGTCGTACAAAAATTTTGCCGCCCTCCCTCCTCCCTCCTTCTAGAATTCGGCCGCCACGCCGCGGCACGGGGACAAAAACCTTCCCTTTACCTTAAAGGCCTCCCGAGTATGCCGTGAGAACTGGTGTTGTTGCTCAAGCGGTTACTGCTGTCATAGAAGTAAGACGGCGTGAATACAGTACAAGCCCATGCTCTGGATGTGTGGATATGTTATGCCACGAATAATGGGTGTAAAATCGCCGACCCGCGTATGACCGGCTTGGCGGAGAAGCACCTGTACATAGCATAGGTGCTACTCTCTGCAGTGGAGCTTAGGAAGGAGGCAAAGGATTTTGGAAGTGTTCTACGTTACTAATTGAGGGGGCCTTTAGTAATCGATATTGGGAACACCGGCCCGGAATAATAGGGAACTTGTTCAGTTATCTGCTGCAAGACGCTTATATCATTGAACGATGTAAAAATAGCCTTGTATATACAAGGCTAAGCACGGGTAACTTGCGAGGGTCATGAAATGTGTAGAGAGAGAGAGAAAAAAAAAAAGATATCCACATAAATTTCAAATTTAGCATAGCTTATTATTTGATGGAGAATTTGAAAACGACATAATTATGAGGAAATACAGAGTTATGCTTACTCCATTTAACCCACTTTTCAACTCACCATACTAAGTTAAACTTCGTCATTATGAAATCATCACCACCTGTCTAATCCCCAGATACTGCGCTGCAAGAAAGTAACGGAAATGATGGATGGGTGGAACGGGAAAGAAAGTTAGTACTGTACTATATTCTGCGCCTTATGGGCCCATACATATGCAAGAGAAACATGACCACCCGCCAAAAAAAAACCCCCTGTTAATATTTGCCGTAAGACCACCGAAATATTGTTTCTAGATTCCTTACAATGGAAGTCCTTTGTCCCGAAAGTTAAATTGTCGGGACCGAAAAAATGGGGGGCATTTTACTGCATATGGTATAGCACTTGTATATGCATCACTTTTTGGAGACGAAACGACCTTGCCATTATCCATTTTTCCCATATCAGAGGTAATCTTCCAGACTGCCGGTATTAGTCGGGTTGGAAGAGGGCGTGGGTTGAAAAGCAAAGTACAGTGAGGTCAAGTGATGATATCCCAGCGCTATTTAAGGTAAGCCCCAATGCATGTTCTCCAACGCAAAGATACTGCATGAGCCTTTTGTTTGTTTGCTGGAATTCAAAACGTGCATGGCGCCTATGACAAGTGCTGGGGTTTCGTCTGGAGATAGATAGGGAAGGTGAATAGAGTCTTTCTTTTCCTTTTATTTCCATACAACAATTTGCTCCCCGCTTTGACTCTTTGCCTTAATCTTCTGCCAACTGTGTCCACATATAATCTATTTAAGAGAGGGTCGTTTTGGGATGTATGTCAAAACGTATATATTACGGGATTTGCTTCATATACTACAGAACAATGCTTTCAAAAATACCCACCATGGATGAAGGAATTGGGCAAGGAAGGCAGACCGGGGTCATTCTCGGCGAAATGATAACCGGATCTGAAATCCCATCTTTCTCCTCCAAATCCGAGGGTTTTGCCGCAAGACTTTTTTTCGCACCTTTTGGTTCGAGGACTGGCACTTGCGAACAAAACCGCTTTTGGGCAGGGGTTGGCAAAGGCGGTGTAGCCTCGGCCGCTTCCACAAGAGTTTTGGGGTGACACATGCACAGCCAATACTAGTCTCCATCCGGTTTAGTGTTGAGGATACTTAAGAAAGGCTCGGGGCATTACACATCCCCGCCAAAGGAGCACCCAGTATTGTATAGTACAGTAGAGCGTAAAATCCATGATGCTCCTTTTCAATCCCTTTCAATCCGTCCCCATGTATCGTCAGTAACAGACCACGCCCATGCTTATGCTTATGCTTATGCTTATGCTCTCTACTTGCAACAATGAAAGCTCATCCTGTAGCCATTGGTGAATACAGGATGTGCAGATGGCGGGCACTTGCTTCTGTGTTGCTTTTTTGCTCTACCTGCTCCTGCCACGAGAAGAGCTATAAATAGAAAACCCCGTCTTTGCTTGTGGGAAGGAGATTCGCTTGGTGAACAAATAGGACGGCCTATTATTGTGCTGCCTGTTGTACAGTACCTGGCTTCTTTGTGTAACTAGGGGGAACTGGGGGGAACTGGTGGTGTCCTGTGCTCCCGTCGTACCGCGCTGTTTCTGTATGCACATCAAGCTCTTTCGAATCACACTGGGGATGGCTGGATATACCTCCGTACAGCAGGAGTAATTGGATATGGAAGTACTCCGTAGAACATTCCGGTTCTCCAGATTTTGGTTGCTGGACGGCTCACGGGTAAGCTTATTGGTGGAGGGTTTGCTCCAGATAGTGGCTGCAGGATTACTCTGTAGCAAAATGTTGGGGTTCAGTATCCCTCGGCACAAATAACCGTCGAGCAGCAAAAAGTCGATGACCGGATCCTGTGGGTTGATTGCATATCACCTGACCTTCTGTTTCGCTTGAAAGCACAACGATTTTTAGTAGTTTGGAAGCTAACTTTACAGTGTCTCCTGATCCAAACCATTGGTTTGGCCTTATCTAGAATGCCCCCTTTGATGACTAATCTAGGATCTCGTCAAGCCATTTTGGTTTCGCCAATGAATACTGTAACCTTCCGGGGTCCTCGCCGATGGCGTTTGCTTGGCTTTTTCTTTGACTTCCACAAACAGTCTTTTCCCGTCGCTTCCTCTCTAGTCCCCCTCCGCCGCGAAGATCATCCGCGGACCATTTCGATTGCTGCTCTAATGGCAACTCCGCACACCGCAGTAAGCTCAACTCCCTAGCCCTGGCATCCTTTTATGCTAGAATAGGTAATTAGTGCGTGCACAATGCCATAGGCCACCCCGTAAGCAGACTCGGTGCACAAGACACAACCACGCTTACCACAGCAACAATCCATCAGCCGAGCCACCGGAGACGTCGGCGTCTTTGACTCTGCCCACCAGAACGTGTGTGTGGAAAGTTAGCCTTACTGGCACGGCTGACTGGATGCCTCTGGTTGACTTTAAACCGTCCTTACTGTATCTGACGTTGCTCTTCGTGGGGTGAAGGCATTGCTTAACCGTTGCCAACGTTGCCTCCCGGTCAAACGTCTTGCTTATTGTCTGCACAATCCACGTCAGATATAACTCAGCTTCATATTAGTAATAATGGATTGATGTATGAGTCAGTTATATGCTTTCTTTTATTTTTGCTTTCATTGACTGCGCCTTCCTTCCAGACTACGTACAATAATCTGGTCTTGGCAGGTAAAAGGATTCATGACGGTGGAACCGGTTCAAAAGCCTCTTTAGAACGTTTGGGTTGTTGCATGGGTTATCTCCGTGGTCTGGAAGGTAAAACACCAGTAAGATCTTGTAGCGTAAGGATTGCCTGGATGACATTTCTGGTCCGATTTCTTGGGTATCTTGGCATTGCCTCATCTGTGACCATTGCGGTCGAAAAGAATTACCACTGAACCAGCTTGATGCCCCAGACCGTAATAGGCAACTTCATCCATTTCATGCAGAAGTGATGAAAAATGACACCTTTGATATTTGTTGGAGAACTCGAGGTCGGGCTGGCTGATGGCCGCCCTATGTAGTGGGCGAAGCTTTCCGACGCAAGCCACAAAACATTATGCTTGATGGGAATCCCAGCGCTGCGGTTCAAAGAAGATGGTAATTCCTCCGAACACGGGAGCGGGAGGGATCTGCTTCATATGTGTCTCCAGGGTTACAACCCTGTGGTGAATAGGGCTGTGTCATTAAATAAATTATGCCGTATTATTGCTGTGGGTCGTTGCAGCGGGCTGATGAGCTGGAGGTTGATGGGAGCCTTTCAGCTGAAACCTCGTAGCCAGCAACGAGTTAAACTGCATGAGCGACGGAAACTATGGTAGTATTGACATGTGAGTTAGATCAATGGACCCCTAAATTCTAGATCTGCATCTGCCTCTGAGAAGAGCTACCGGTAACTCCATGGATCTGCTAATTATTGGATATGTTACTTTGAATCCCTGATATGTGCTGCTGCTACTTTGACGGAGTTACGAGTCGCGGAACCCGCTTCGCTTTTGAGGACTTTCTAGGCATTAGCAGGTTTCCTCGAATTATTTATCTGAGTTTCATTTTCCTAATCTACATCTGATTGGGTTGAATACGGCGTATAAATACGGCGTTTAGATACGGCCTTTTAATTGCAATTCTTGTAGATCTTGACGTGGCGTGTAGGGCTCAAAAGATCCACTACAGAGGTAACAGAAGTATTACCGGTAGTCTCTAGGCTTTGCTTAAACCATGTACTCCAATATTGCACGCAGTTTCATTCGGTACCAGAATAAGGCCAATGATGTCAGCACACAGCCAGTTCGGCGAAGGGATCCTTGACTTGCAGGAGAGCTTAATCACGAATATGGGAACTATAAGCGAGTCCTTGGATCTCGATAGTGCAGCGTTACACACGCTTGCATCAACAACACTAAATTACTCGTGATTACTGCCACAAGCCTCGTGGTTGGTTGTAAGAGCAACTTGTGGTGCCCGAACCTGGACCGAAACGCTACCAGTCTCCCCTATTTAGCACGTTTGGGCCTCCGAAATAATTGAGGCTGATCACGTTCAGTACATACCGGTACTTCGTATTGCGCAGGTAGTTGGCTGATTAATACCGGTACCCTATCGATCTCAGCATTTGACAGAGCTCGTGCACCTTTCAAGCTCCGTTGCAGAATACAACGTTGTATTGAACTGTAGCATTTCCTCTTCAAGCATCGCGGCGACTGCAACTCATGACTGGCCAATCAGCAACCGCATGTCAGAAAGTTAATCAACCTCCAATGACATCTTCAGCAAAGGCCCTCCGCCGTCATATGCAGAGTGTTGATGCATGCATATGCATAACAGACGTCACACCGCACGACCCTGGTCGCTCCCGCTCTTTCAGCTTTTTGGGGGGTTTTCTGGAAAGGTTCTTTAACCCTAACGACAACAAAAAAGGGCTAAATATAGACACTTCCTTCGGCTCCAACTCCGGGTTTCTACGTCCGTGCTACATGAAGTGGTTCTCGTATAGCCAATACAATCTCAGCCAGCCCAACTTTTTTTCCTTTGGGTCCGGTGGTTGCTTCATGCACGCACATGGGTCAGTCTTCCAATCAATTGCTGTTCGTTCGGCGAATCATTGCCAAATCCCGAGCCCATCAAGGTTATTGTGCACGACTGAGATTGTAACTATTGATTTTGCAGTGTTTGACGGCCTTTGATGGAGATCAATGACATGATTCTGGTCTTTTACTAGTTAGACTGTCCAAGAAAGTTTTAAAAGCGGTGAAAGATAGATGGTCTCGCTGTTGTCGTCGTGATGGATCGACATCTTAAGGCCTTGACTTTCTGGGTCAGATGGTGTTTTACTATCTATATTGTGCCAGCCCTGTGCAGAGGATAGGAGTAACATCAAAGAATTGGAGTACTCAAAGCGGCTACTTCTAGATCGGCTGGATTAGTTTTATCACAACTTGTTTTCAATCATTGATTGGTGAAGCCGGCAATCTAACTCCATTAGCAGAACCATGGGTATGTGCCCTAAGTGTGCCCTAGGTTCACTCCGCTGCAGTCCCCAACGGGATGAATTAACACGAGAAAATTGCAATCCACTGTTGGAATAGTGAAACCGGTGATATTTCTCTTTAGATGTTTACGGTATATTAGGGGGCGATTTTAGGCCCCTGGACTGGGGAGCGGGGAGCATCTGTGAGTTACCAGCCCGGAGTAGATCCTTCAAGGAGCAGGGCACAAAAAATGTGGGATCCACTTCATCAGTTGTGAAGTTTAAGAGGGCGAAAATAATACTGTACGTCCGTACTGTACCCCATTCTTCGGAGACACCGTCCTATTAACCGAGGGTAATTGAAGGAGCTCTGGGGTTATTCGGGAAAACACCCCCGGCATGGTTTGTCGTCAAGTTAATATGCCAGAACACTGAACGCGGAATCACTGCTTGTAGTATTTTAGAACCAATCTTTTGATGGGATCGCCTTTGCTAATTGATCATGCCAGCCTTTTTGCCGTCCTGGTCAGACAAGGGGAAATATGCTTCCGCCGGCCGCATCAGGCTATCCAAACATTGAAGTGTTGATTTCATGATCTTACAATCCATGTTGCGTGGTATCAGAATCGTACATAATTTTGTCATTTGGAAGATCCCACGACTTAGAGGATCTAAGTATGGTTCTAGAGCTGTCTTATCGGCTTATGATTGACGGATCTACGAAGTAGCTTGTCACTTGTAGCTATGAACTTATTAGCATAACCTAATTAGTAGACAATGTGTCTGCAATGGTCATTTTCTAAAAAAGCCACTTACGACTATCCATTTGATCGATGTCAAATCCAATGTCGCACCAACACCTGTTGCAGAGCTTCTGAGAGACCAGAATGCCTCGCCAACTAATTTGAAGCTAGAGGGTTTGGGTTAATGGAAGGCAGCGACTAAGGCACCTTTACGCCTCAGGCACTAATAGAATTGAAAAACGCAATCAATTTAATTGGACGCGTTGTGCTAAAACGATGTGAGACCGAGAGTTATCCCTTCCATGACATGTCGGGAACTAACTGAATATCAGCATTGATGATTGATCTCGATAAAAATAGCAGAATAGCTGGCACGCGTTTCAAAAGCCCTTGTTTGCTGCCCGGACCGTAAGAACGTTGCGCCCAAGGGGAGCAACCAACAGAAGCCATCAACGAATCAGCACCTATATCAGGGCTCATGAGGAGGCCAACTGCGAGGTCATAGCGATGGTCTTTCCCCATAGGGTTACATTGCGAGAACAAAAAGTACGGGGGCAAAAAGGGAGCTTTGAAACACCCCCATACGGTATCGGGTTTCGCTTCGCCTTTCCAAAAAAAAAAAAAAAAAAACCACCGACCTCCTCAAGGGGGAAAAGGGCTGCATGAATAATACAAACAATTGATATACAGTAATACAAATACTCTACAATTCCGTATGCCAACTCCAGTACTAAGTAAAAGCCCATAGAAGCAAAAAAGCAAAACGGATAGAAGGCGTTAACACCAGTACAGGCCGACTTCTTACTGGATAACCGGCTACTTATGCGAAAGCTTGGCGAGAGTGATAGAACGGGATGCGCTTGGCAGATCGGCCAGCACAGACAGCGCTTTCGTCCTAAACAAGACGGATTTACGAGCAAACTACCAAGTTCGTACAAATGTGTGGTAAAACGCTAGCAACTTACGGAGATCGGGGAACATCTTGGGCTGTTTGGTCCCCTTTTGGACAAGAGAAGCTCGAGCCAAATCGGCACAACAAAACACCGCCGAGCAAAGGCAGCAGCACACTCCACGGCGGTCTATCAACAGACCCAAACACGGTCCATCCGTACATCCGTACACTTGTATGTCACCTCACACCTCACACACCTTCACACCTTTGATAGATTGGCACGATTGGATGGCTGCTCAGACTCCCCTAGTGTTACTTACTTCTGGGGGCTGGTCGGCGCTGACAGGAAGTGCCGTGACCTTACGGACATACTTGATGATGAAGCTGCTATTTTTGGCACGACATCCGCGCCGCATCCTTCACACCGCCCAGCTCACCAATGAGCGGCTCGAGAGCTAGCGCTGCACACACATGGGCCCCAAAAGCCCTGCCCTACCTTATTCCAAGTGCACCTCTCCCAAAGCGGATGCTCCAGCGCTGCGCTACAAAGAGAGACACCACCGTGCTGTTCGTGCTGTTCGTGCTGTTCGTGCTGTCCCGCGCGCGCAACGCAGAGCTATGAGGTAATTTGCTCCTGGTTGACCCTTCCGGGCAAAGAGACGCGAGGACATAATCATGAAAAAGAAAGAGGCTGTCTGCTCGCCACGAGCCGGATAATCCGTGCCCTCGATCCTGGGCCGCGGCCATAACTGGTAGCTCTCCAACCTCCTCTTCCTGAGTCGTCCAGCTGGATGGAGCACATGTACTGTAGGTACGGTACTTTACAGTATTGTATCCCCGACCTCAACTTGTGCTTTGGGTGGTCAGACCAGGAATAACCGTGGCCCGGGCTATTGCCTGATTCTGCTGGTGCAGGAGTCCCCTTGAGGGAGTGAATACCCGAGAGAACGGCTACAGACAAAACGTGCGGGCCTTTTCCGATCTCAACACAACGCCTCCCCTTGGCGTGCCCTGCCACAATCGGTTGCGCTACGGACCATCCACCGTCTCAACCTCGACGCCCCCNTCTCTCTCTCTGGCCTCTCTGGCCCTCTGCGGCGGACAGCACTCCACTGGTGTCGGCCTGCACCTTATTCCTCGCGGAGGCCCTAGGACAGCGGTCCCAGACATGACCCAACACGCCTGGGTCTTCTGTGTATCGCTGCTCTCTTGGGCCAGAAAAGCGACGCTATCTTACGACTATGATACGCATCACTCAGGCGACCCTCCCGATGCGCAGGCTCCGCATCGTCACTGCACCAGCGCTCTCCTTAGATCCCCATATGCATCCTCCATCCCTGCTCACATCACAGCGCTGCACAGTATAGTAATATGTATATTGTGATGGTACAGTACAGTACAGTACAGTGCCGTTCCGTTCTGTTCTGTTCTGTTCTGTTCTGTTCTGTTCTGTTCTGTTCTGTACAGTACTGTAGAGCCCTCCATCAAGCCATCCGCCCACCGGACCCTGTGTCTTACATTTCACCGTCATCCACACGTCTCAGCAGATCCTATCTAGTGTTTTTCCCTTCCTTTTTCCATAGATAGCTACCACTCAGACGGTAGAAGCCCGTATTTTGCCAGTACTTGAACAGGATGAATCTGCGACAAGTGGCCGTGACTCGTCGACACTAAGTAAGAACGGTTACCAGCACTGCCCTTAAACCCATGCTTGACAAATCCCTCTAGGCCACGATGTGTGCCATGCCATGCCATGCCATTCCCATCCGTCCCTTGCCAGAAAAGCTGATGCGTGGGATTTTTGATTGACAAATTGTGTCTTTGCCTTGCAGCTCTCCGTCTTGCCATCCATGACGGCCAGCACCTGCACGCCCTAAAGCAGAATGAGGTTTCGACCCCACCCCGATGTTCCCTTTCTGCTTCCATTCCCAAGGGCCGACCACCTTCCTGGCAACGTCGCTGTGGAGTGGTGCTGCTGGCCTACCACACCCCCCTGGCTGCTCTTGCCTGACCCTGTTGGCTGCCAGTGCCCACGCCCGGGCATTGCAAGCGCCTGCTTTACAGTACCACGCTTACCAGTGCTGCCGTACCCTCCGGCTGCTGTAAGTAGCTGTCGGCCGCCTAAGCCACGTTGCAGCTAACCCCTTCCGGCGTTTCTGCCATCGCGGCCAAAGATGACCTCGCATCTCTATTATATACCGGCTTTCGCCAGCCCAGAGAAATCCATTCTCACCTTCCCATAGACAACCGTTGATCCAGCCTTCAGCTCCTCGCAGCTTCTCACTCTCCACCACATTCGCTTTTAGGAAACCCTCGTTGGTTCCTGTCACTCGCTTTTTTGCGTTGCCCTCCTCAGCCCTAGTCTTTGTCTAGGCGCAAGCCTTCGGAGCACTTCTCTCTCACCTCACAGCCTTGAGCCATCTTCGTTTGTCGAGCGCTGCTGGTGTGACCGAAAAACTTCGACCACCCCGAACAGAGAAGGTCTTTGCGACCACAATTAACTAAAGAGGCGTTGCATCTCGCATTGAAGCATTTTTATGCTTACCAGCGGTACCTGGAACGCCTCTCTGTTCATCTAGCTTAAGGAACATACTTAAAAGTGACGTTGCCTTTCGCTCCAGACAACTCCAAAAGCTGTTTCCCGTCTGGCTATAGAGACCCCCGGCCCGCTCATCCAGCCTTACACCACACTCGCTTTTTCCGATTCTGAAGCTTACATATATCTCTCGGCAACCTCGGTCATCAGATCTGACTTCCTGGAAACCTAATTATCTGTTTTCTTCTGCGTCTCGCTGTTGTTGCCTGCTTTCCACGTCCTGCTTTTTTAGGAAAGACTTGAAGGGGGAAAAAGGTCGGCTCGCACTCGTTAAAAGCCCATCACTCGTTTTACATCCGTCTTATCTTCAGCCTCGTCTAAATGGCCGGCCCTGGCGGTGGACCTCCTCGAAGGAGGTTTGTTATGTCCCCAATTCTTTACCACAGGCATTCCGCTAACCTGTCATTAGCCATACCAAATCACGCAAAGGTTGTGACACCTGTAAGCGTAGACACATTCGTTGTGATGAGAACTTCCCGCAATGGTAAGTCATGAAGAGCATGCTCACTCCTTGGTCTCTTCTTCTAGAGCAATGTGGTTGCGCTTTGGATAATACTAACCTCCGGTTCAGTCGGAATTGCACGAAGCATAACTGTCGTTGTCCCTACATGGACATGCCAGTGCAAGAAGAACGAGCTCCAACGCCTGAGAAAGCAGACTTGTTGTGGACGCCCGAAATCGAGAGAGAAATTGAGCGTTGGCAGCAAACCGGGAGTTTCCCCTTTCCGGATCTCTACATTTACCCAGCGCCATCCCCGCAATACTTCTCGTTCGAGGAACTACGTCTAATCCACCATGTGGCCTCCATCTCCAGCGAACTCGGGATCTACGATGCTAGTAACTTCACCATCTGGACTAGACAGGTTCCCCTGTATGTTATAGCTCATTTCACCCTATACAGTTTTTTTTTAATAAAAANGTGGACTAACAACTTCTTTAGATTCCTGAAAATTGGAACAGGCTATGCTTTCGTCATGCACGCATTGCTTGCTCTTTCTGCCACTCATATTGCGTGGATCACTGAATGCCCCCTTGCTGCAAACATGGCTTACGAGCACCGAGGGATTGCGTTCAAAGGTCTCCAGGAAGCAATCGGTTCCTTCTCTAACCAGAACTCGGATGCCGTTTTGGCGGCTTCTCTTTTGCTTTCCTGGCAGGCTACAGATTGGTCAGTTTCCCTTGCACTAGTTCATTTCGCTGAAGGGGGTTGGCTAACATGTAGTAGGCGTGGCTGGACACAGCTCATGCAGGGGACTTCTTCTGTAAGCAAAAATAATATGGTAACTTAAGTACTTGTGTGACAAGTCGGCTCACTGTTTGATAGGTCATTGATGCAATACAACCATGGAAACACGAGTCTCAATTTGGAGAATTCATTGCTGAACAGAGTACATTCCCAACCGCTCCACCATCCCCAGCCCCTGGATCAAAGAAGCTCAGTCAGCCACGGAAGCAAGACTTAGATGCCCTCCAGCGAGCACATACACAACTCCAGAAGGTTGAGGCTCATTTGAAGGAAAATAAGGAGGATCCGAAGGCAATCACTCAATTGATGAGCTTTGTTCGCGGCATCCGAAAGGTCTCTGCTAGTCATACGGCTGCTCAACGCTTTGAAATGCTCAATCCTCTCCGAGCTTGGCTATTTTGGCTCCCGGTCACATTCTTGCAACAAACCCATGGATCTCCTTCGGCACTGGTCATCTTGGCCCATTACTACACTATAGCTTTGGTGGTTGAACCGCTATTTCCTGAGATTGGTGCAGCATATTTCGGAAGTCTTTCTCTAGGTCCGATAGAGGAGATTGCTCGGAGACTTTTCTCCATTAGTCTCGCACAGTCCTCAGATGGTGATATGCAAACCCCCCTTAATCTGATGGAATACCCCATTGACATGGTTGCCAAATTTCGGAACCGCATGGGCTGGGTTCAACCAGAACGTACAGCTTCATTCCCTTCATTTAACACCACTAGCTATGTGCAGGAAAGCCACCACGATGGTCTCTACCCGTATGGAGGTAACCCGGCCTTTAGTTATAGCCAAGATCATATTATGTCAATGGCCCCGGTATCTGAGCCTAATTCCGCAATGAGCCCTTTGTCAATTGATCCCTATTCAGGACAATATCTCGGAATTCCATCACCCAGCGGATATGGCGGCTATCATAGCCCAGCATCGTCAAACTACGGAGAAGGATCAATTGTTTACAGTGATCACGGGGATGATTTTTATGAAGTACAGGGCTCAGGTCCAATGTTCGGCGGGTTTGTGCATCCGACCGTGTGGATATAATCGTCGGACCAAGTCTTAACATACGACCAGGACCTCATCACCTCGTTTTAAAGTCGAGCCGCATCACTACGCCCAGCATCACAACACCACGTTCGAGTCACAGCATTACGACCCGCAGATGTACCAAATACCTACCGTTTCTCTTCCAAGCAACCCTCCTCGCGAACCTTCTACGAATGACCCGAAAGGCAAAGGCCGCGAGCATTGATTTCTCCATTGTTTTTTTTAAAAATATTCATGTCACTCCTTTACGATTATGATTTTACGGCCCGATTAGCCTCGATTTGTGTGCCCTGGGACCAGATATCTCCCAGCTAATATTGTTTTTTTAACGACTCTCCTTTCCGAGTTATGAACAACTCGAGCATTGTTACGACCTCACATCGCATTTTTACGACGAATGACGAGTTCACGCTATGACCTTCTGTACGAATAGTAGCACCCACGATCCTTACCTAATATTGAATAAGCATTTGCATGGGAACGGCGTTTAGTTGATTGTTGGATTGTTAGGAAGACTGAGCTTTGCAATTTTGCA
This sequence comes from Scytalidium lignicola, assembly GCA_002812745.2. Lineage (NCBI taxonomy): Eukaryota > Fungi > Ascomycota > Leotiomycetes > Scytalidium > Scytalidium lignicola. The sequence goes on along the minus strand of NCSJ02000005.1, from coordinate 179,133 downwards.
CTAGCTCCTGGGTAGTCTTGGGATTTATATGTGTTGGATTGGGCTTAATATATATCCAAGGGAAAAAAGCTTGTTTGAGTTTATGGGATTTTAATAATAACTGGCGAGTTGTATTGTGTGGGATAACATATTGAATATGTTGTTTGGTTTAATGGTAGTTTCGAGCGGGGGATCAATAACACACTTGCTTTGCCTTCTGAAAATTTGTCCCTTAGCTTTTTCTGTGATGAGTGTGATCTGAGAGTAAGACAGCAAGAGTATCCAGGTTGCATCTTTTGATGATTGCCTAGAAAGTGCTAAATGCTTGGTGAGGGTAGATGACTATCCGGGATTTACGGCATTGTTACGGGATTTGATGCGGATCGGTAGTTGAATATAGTATCCACCATACCCGCGCATTTGAGATAAGGTAATCCACACATACTTGCGGGTACTCTAGATTTAAGATCCACTAGATGATTGTTACTGTATTAGATTACTAAAATTAGGTCTAACGTCTTCTAAATCGAGTTATAATTAGCATTTGCTGTTCGGCATAGACGGACATGATAAGGATTTAAGGGGAATTACCCACAAAAGCTCGGGATTGTGTACCGAAGGCCATTCATTACCTCCGTACACACCGCGAGAATAAGGCCGCGGTGCTTAATTATGTCCGGTTGCTTGTTGTTGTTACTGGAAGAACTAAAACAAAGCGGTAATCTTATTAGATACGCATTAGGACTGTCGGACTAGATCTGAAGTTAGGACCTAGGAGATCAATAGGAGTAATCCGTATGCATAAAATATTATCGAGAATTCGTATATTGATGTTTTGGTATCATAAAACAGCCTTTCCCCTTAGAAACGCCTACTTTCAGGGCAATTGGCAACTTTGTCAAGCTTTGGTCTTTAGTTTATTAACATTGGTTGGGTTTTTTTTAATTATCTTTAGTAAAAAGTTGACACCACTCCTTTGCCTAATTAGATGGATATCTATATTTGGAGTGAAGTTTTATTGATACATCTTTCCCCTTTGTGGCCCCGCTATCTTTCATCTTTACGCCATAGTTAGGAATTACAGTAAAATGTTACGTCTCTTGGCTCTTCTTTGTCCTTCAATGGTACCTTTGTGAACAATGTCCTTTGTGCAAGCACTAAGTATACTGAAAACAATGGATAATTTGAAAGGGAATACTGGTCTCTTCATTTATGAACAATAGTTCTTGTTTTCATACGTTCTTGTTTCTTTGTTCTCGATCCATCGAAAGCACAAATTATGTTGTTCTAGCAGCATATTTAATTAGGATGGACAATCCACCCCTAATTGAATTTTGGTTGTTCCCCAAATAACATCACTCATCGTAGTGAACATATATACATCTGTCCGTGACTGGATTGATCCTTGAAAAGCATTCGATTATATCCGATTTTACTTGCGATCAAGCACGGAAAAAAATGGCTCAGCCTATTGATAGTCATCAACCTTTATTACAGGAACCGGTGGATATTTCATTTGAATCAATGATGGAGTCCCTCAACGACGCTGGCGTTGGTTATCTAGAGGGTTGGGAGAACACACAACTTCCTCTCAATGACCCCGTGCTCGATTATTTAGAAGGTAGGCTGGACCACCCCGAATTTCCAAATCTTCCTCTCAATAACCCGAATATTTTGGACAACCAGAATTTCTTTAATTCCGAGTTCGACACCTTACAAGGTACTGATTTTCCTGTCAACACTGGTGAGGTGTTCCCTCTTACAAAACCAATAACTTCTACAGAGAACATAGACTCACAGTCTCAGCTCCTCGATGAGTTTAATCCTCGACTCGGTGAGTATAATTTTCCAGATTTATCTGAATTTTTCAACGATGACGGTTGTTTACATGAGAACATGCAACCTTCTGCTCCTGCACACAATGTAGATCCTTTATTTAGCGGCGAAGATCCAAGGCCACTAAGTGTTGACGGAGCTAACAGTTATTCCGATACTGTCAATATGCTCAATTCCATAAAAGGGTTAGCAAATGGCAACGATGCATTTATGGGTGCAGATTTGACAGATTCTCACCAGGAACCTGAAAATACATGGAGCGAGAACGACATTGGTTTTATTCCTCAAGATTGGGTAACAGCCGAGTTTGATAACGTTCCACCTCTTGACGATGACATAGCTCAGTCAGATTTTCAAGGTGTTCCTGATCAGCTTTCTAGGCAAGTTAACTCTGTCAGACGTTCTGCCAGGCGTTCTCAGAGTATCAACTATGCCAAGAGCATGTTGTCCATGCCACTGGCACTTAGTCCCCGTCTCATAAATGCCGATAACATGCAGCCTAAAGAATTCCAGTCCCCTAACATCAATGCAGGGCAACATTCACCATCAAGTTCGCTACACGAAAACTTACCATCACAAGAGAAACCGCGCCAAGTCAACGGGTTACATCTTCCAGCCTTACCAAAAGCCCCTCCACTGCAAAAGGAGAATCAAAGGCCTGGTTGTGATTCGACATCCGCTGTTGTGAGTTGGCCGCAGTCCAGATTTTATGAAATGCAGCCACGGCATAGCATCGACAAAAGTTTCTCAAATACTGCCTCTGGATTCACCCCAATAGAGAGCAGATCCCCAACTCCTGATCTTCATGAAACAAATTCAAATACAGCATATGCTGATAAGCCTAAAGAGAGTAAAAAGAAGTATCAGTACCAACTAAGAAAGCGGCCACCGGAATGGGAACGACCAAGCAAAAGAGGGCCAGTTTCCTTCCACTATACCCTATATGGAGAGCTCGAGCATTCGTTGAGATTCACCCCAGAAGAAATATTAACGTTCATTCAGATGCATCCCATAAATAGTCACTTTAAACCCCAGCATTCAGATTTTGGCCTCACTCTCTGGATCCAGGTCACTCCATTCGACTGTGGAGGCCGGTATCCCCACAGAGAGTCCAATACGTGCCGCTTTAAGAATTGCCCAATTAGGACGAAAACAATTCGAAAAGGACAATTTCGTATTGCATTTGATGAGAGGGTCCCGGGTCCTCCAAAGGATCCTTTTCATAATTCAGGGTATGTGCATCTTTATTGCATGGAAAAGTTCCTTGATTTCCCTTTGATTTGCAAGCAGTATAACGTCAAACCAGATAACCGTCGTCTACAGTATGAGGATAAAAACAAGATGTCAATTGCTCGAGACCATCCAGAGATGCTCTCAAGGGCGATAGAATTTATTAAAGATTCTGTGCCCGGGGTTTCTCGAGCCAATTGGAATTATGAAGACAGCTTGACCTTCATTCTTACTCGTGAACATATATACCGCGAATCCTCAAGTCGCCAAAGCCTTCGAAATAGACGTGGAGGTAATCATATTGCAAAATGGATGGGAAATCTCGATTTATACGCGGAGAACCAAAAGAAGATTCGGGAAGAAAAGCTGAAGAAAAGAGAGAAGCACAAACAAAAGCGCAAGCAGAAAGAGAGAGGACGCGCAAAAAATAGAAGGCGAATGCGTGGTGAGGACTCAGACTACGAATACGACGATGATGATGACGATGACGATGAGATTGAGAATATTGACGACAGGGCTGATCAAGCCAGTCAAATACCCCAGAGAATAGACCGAGGCCACCAGAATAAAAATGGTAATCCTCTCAATCATACCACAAGGCAATCAAAGAACAAGGAGACACGGAAAAGAAATTGCTATGAATCTGACGAAGAAAGCCTTGAGGAATACAATCCTGATGATTATTACGAGGCAGCTAGAGAGCCAAAGCAAAAAAGAAGAAAACATGACTATCATGAGGAGTTCGAGCCAAGAACAAGCTCTTGTAATCATTTCAATTCACGAGGTGGTACAAATGGAATTCTTCCAATGCGACATAGGTGGCAAGAAACACATGCAAGACGCCATCGACAGAGACAAGAGCGGGAAATAGATGTAGGAAAAACAACGACAGTGAGCCAGCAGATTTATCCTAGCTATTCAGAAATGATACCTGGACTTCGCTTCTGAGTTACTTCAAGGAATTCACATTTCTGTATACTTTTTGGAGTTTTTCATCTTTGATATCGGACAGGCTAGGTTTTTTGCAGCATACGTACCTTTTGTAAAATACTGATAAATTGATATTTTTTTTNACCGCATTAATAAGACTTAGTAGAGTCCCCATGTAATTTGATTTTGTGAAATAACTTTTAATATTTTAAGACATCCCACGGTTGGTGACACTCTGTTGTGTCGTATATACACGGCCCCTGAGCCGCTGTTACAACAATTAAGCTCTCGCTACTGTACCTAGCCAGCTAGCCTTACTACCCTTACGTCAGTTCAATAGTGCCTTCCGTGCCGAGTTTCAGTGTGCTCGAAGCACAATTTGTCTTAACCATCACAGCTCTACTTGACAAAGGAAACCAAAACCATCTCCCTTTCCTACAGTTTTTACTTTCTGATGGCAAGATTATAATTTTGACTCCTGCCTGAAGCTGCGACCAAGTATGCTCTACTGCTCATTGCTTTAATTGGAAGTAGAAATACCTCACCTTATCGCATTATTCTTATATCAACCAGCTTACTCCCACCACTGCTACTAAAAGTGGCTCCTCTACCAGTCCGGTCCAGACCTGCTGGCCATCCTCACCACCGCCAGAGTTTATTCCGCTACCTGTTTCCGCATCCCCGGCGCACTACCCGTGAAAGATTCGCAGATTTCCGGTTCGAGACTTTACCATACTTCAAGTATCGAGCGCAGTCTCGGATATACAACTACCTGGTCAGGCGCCAGAAGCGGTATAAGGAGAAGAAGGTTGCAGGAGCAGGAGTTCTCAACAATCTCCGGAACCGGGGGAGCAGGTTCTTACGCGGTTATCCTAGAGACGATGCGAATGTGGGACGCAAGCCGGTGATTATGTCTGGCTCCCTGCCAGGTTTTGGCGGCAGTGGAGGTGCATATAGTGGTGCTCCGGAAGGTCGAGAACGTGGAGCTCGTAGAAAGAAATTTGCAGGCTACCTCAAGGCCGCAAATGAGATTAGGCAGTCATACCAGCAGTCATACTCAGAAAAATGGGGCGCAAACAATACGGATGAGCATTGGGGGTCGAGGAGCATACCGGGTGAATTTCCGCACGCAGGCATTGTTATGCATGATGATGAACAGCTTGTTCTCTTTCCTTCATACGCAAAGAGGCACTTTAAGAAACCACCAAACCCGAATGTATCGGAGAACAAAGATAGAGACGGCGATGGAGTAGGAGATCCCGAATACTGGGCTAGAGAATGGCAGAAATATGAGGATGATAGAGCTATAGTGGATGTGGATATTCGAGGCTGGATTTATTCTCCGCACCGAGGGCCATTGACTAGGAGGAACCGTCTTCTGATTGGAATAGCTCGTCAGTTAAGCGGCATACCCGCACCACCTAGAGGGAGTGGTACTGGTAGAGAGAGTAGTCCAGATGTAGCTCCATCCCTTCATGCAAGACATGAATCACAAAGGGAGCAAGAGAATATTGCCCAAGAAGCAGAACAGATTCTTAGAAAGGGACAAGGAGAGGAACAGATTGCCGCGCGTGGAGGATACAGCGAACAACCAAAGCCGGAATATGACTTTAGTGGTGCGAATTCTAGGAGCAGCAGTCGCAGTGGTAGCGTTACTCCTAAATCATACAGTGAACCTGAAGGCCCTGGTCATCTTCAAAAGAAGGTATCTTGGAATCAGCCATCTGATATGACTCAAGAAGAATTGCTAGCTGCAAACTCTAACCTGATGGCACGTTTATTACCTTTCTTGACCAATCCTTTAATTGCCGCGCCGATCACAGTATTTTTTTATGATGATAAGAGCTCGGTCTCCAGGTGTGTAGTAACTGATGACGCTGGGCATTTCAGCGTCCGGGCAGCTTTGGACTTCGTACCTACTCATGTGAGAGTCCTAGCTACTGAGTACCTCTCAATCACAGAAAAAGTCACAATCACAGAACCAATAGGTGTGAGCATTATCAGTGATGTTGACGATACCATTAAACACACTTCAATTAGTAGTGGAGCCCGAGAAATTTTTAGGAATGCATTCGTCCGCGACCTTTCAGATCTGAGCATTGATGGAGTCAGAAAATGGTATAATAAAATGTATGATATGGGTGTGGATATCCATTATGTGTCAAACTCTCCATGGCAGCTATTTCCAGTCTTAGTGAGCTTCTTTCGACAGGCGGGACTACCTCCCGGATCATACCACTTAAAGCAATATAGCGGAATGTTACAGGGCATTTTTGAGCCGGTTGCAGAAAGAAAAAAGAGCACGTTAGAGAAAATTATGAGAGATTTCCCAGAGAGAAAATTTGTCCTTATTGGTGATAGTGGAGAAGCAGATTTGGAGGTTTATACAGATGTTGTTTTGGCCAATCCTGGAAGAGTAATTGCAGTGTTCATCCGAGATGTCACAACCCCATATCCTTCTCACGGGTTCTTCAACCCCACGATGGGCCCTCTAAGCCTTGACCAGCGAAATGGAAAGATACAATCTCCTTCAAGAAAAGGAAGTATAGCTTCATCAAAAATGTCTACTGGTCCCGAGAGCATCCCGCCGCCACTTCCTCGACGTCCAGTCTCCGACGCAGTGGTGCAGGGAAGTGACGGACCAGGAACAGTGGACAACTTGATTGATTTAAACGATGAACCAGAATCGAAAAGTACCAACAAGCCTCAACACCTCGCAGATCTAGAAACCTTAGACTCACCATCCCGTACATCTGTCGGGGATCAGAACCGTCGTGCTCCTCCTCCTCGACCTGCTAAACCTTCGTCGTTACGAATATCGAGCATGCCAGACTTGGCAGACAACACATCGCCTTCTGCAATCAAGAATCGTGTTCCACCACCACCTCCAAAACCTCGTCGTGCTCCGGGTCGACAAGATCCGCCTTCGAATACACTCGCACAAAGTGAGAATCCCTCAAATACCGATTCGTCTAGTGGAGGCTACCTTTTATTTGCTAAGGATAAGGTTTCGGAGGCTTACAATGCTCTTCCGGAAATCAGATCACATATTTATAGTAACCCAGCTGGAACTCCTTCAGCTTCACCACAGCCTCCCGAGATCCCCAAAACGAGGTCCTCTGAGAAACCTCCTCCGCCTCCACCTCGGCGAAGTACCGCTGCCTCCGTAGCAAGTATGACAGCTACCGTTACAAGTCATCTTCCGACTAGGACCAATTCCGATCTATCTAACAGCAACACATATAACTATGCTAGTGATGCCGACGCCTCTGCTCCTGTGAACAAGAAACTTGAGCTCTGGAAACGTCGCTGGCAGCACGCAAAGAGGATATTAGATGCTAAAGGCGTGGCACTGAGGAGTTGGAGAGTTGGGGATGACGTATCCGTTGAAGCCGTGAAAATGATCGAGGACGCTATGAGGAAAATGAGATCTAAGCAGTAATGGGCAGAGAAAACCTGAAAATGAGCTGGTGATAGGAGCGCAAGGACAGCAGCATAAAGCTTCAGCTAGCCGGGGTTGAGAGATATAGAGGACATTGAATGCTTCTTTTAGAAGGAAAGAATGGTGATATGGAGTAGAGGTTCTATGATTTACGACATTTTNCATTTTCATGAAACGAATAATTTTTAGTAGTTGTTGAAAACGGGACTTTGATAATAAATATTATAGATTTTATAGCATTTGACCCAGCCCCTCCCCGACTTTTTTGTTAATGGATAACTAGTCTCCGTGTTCATCCCATTCTATGTCCTACAAGAAACCTAATTTTACCCTAGACTCTAATTGTAGCTAAGAAATTTTCTCTTTTGAGAATCCTGTGGAATTAAAGAGCGAGTATTTATGGCACGTGACTTCGCGTTTTGACATGACGCGAGATTCGTGTCAAACAATCGCGTTGATATCTTCAGACTTATGCTGAAGCAATTGAGAATGTGGAAGCCTTTTAAGCCACCCCTCATTAAGAATGGACCAAAGGCGGTCTTAACTGATCCAGCTGAAGACGATATTGTATTAGGTGATAGGCCGACAAAAAAGAGACGATTAATACATGTCGTAGAAGACAGTCCACCTCGACGTCTTCCTCTGGCCTCTTCTCTTGCCACGACCGCTCCAAGAAAGCCATTAATACCGGTTAAAAATGCCCCTGTGGTAGAAACAGCGAGCATAAGTAGTGAACGAGGCGGGGCATACTATAGAGTTCTCTGGTAAGAAGAAATCCCTAATTACTTTGATAAGGACTAATATCACTCGTGAAGGCGCAAGTTCACGACTAAGAAGCATAAAACTTGGGACGGAGATGGCTTTTTATCGGTGTCGGATGGATATGCACGACTTCACGATGTTTCAGGGCGGGAAATGGGAAAATCCGCCTGTTTAGAGCCCCTTCTACCGGGAAGCACGCTTAGTATTGGTGGTAAGGATGTCGAGGTTGACGAGATCATATCACGCAAAGACTATGTGTCCAGAAGAGATATCCCAAATACACCGGAGTCGCAGAGCCTAGGTTCGCGGGTTCCTAGCATCCCTAGCAAACCTATTAAAACCGCACAGCCTACTACAGGAAAGTCTTCTAAAGACAATACGAAAGATATTGCTAGGACATATCTACCTACTATCCCTGCAAAAGACTTTTACGGTGCATCCCGTAGCAGTACCTCACAATTTAAGACACCCCTCATTTCTAGCACAGTTTTACCTAAGAGCACTGGTGGACGACCAACTCCACGACATGACCCTAATGCACCGGGGGCAATGGTTATGAAGAGACCAAAGGAGTGTCCAAAAGGGAAACAGATAGTTGACGTCGTTATCGATCCATTTTTGAGCCAGAAGCTTTTTGAGCACCAGAAGGAGGGGATTAAATTTCTCTATGAATGTGTGATGGGTATGCGCGATTTCAATGGCCAAGGCGCACTTTTAGCAGATGAGATGGGCTTAGGCAAAACGTTACAGACTATTACATTGCTTTGGACTCTGTTGAAGCAGAATCCTATCCACGGTTCGGAACCAGTCATCAAGAAAGCATTGATCGTGTGCCCTGTGACATTGATAGATAACTGGAAAAAAGAATTTCGGAGATGGTTAGGAAACGAGAGGATAGGGGTATTTGTGGCAGATGATAAGAACACTAGGCTTAGTGATTTTACTCATGGGAAGAGCTACAGTGTGATGATAATAGGGTATGAAAAGCTGAGAAACGTTCAAGAGGAACTTAAAAAAGGCAGTGGAATTGATCTTGTCGTGGCAGACGAAGGCCATAGACTAAAGACAGCCCAGAACAAATCGGCGCAAGCCATTCGGTCACTAAATACTCCTAGACGGATCATCTTATCAGGCACCCCATTGCAAAATGATCTCTCTGAGTTCTTCATTATGGTGGACTTCATAAACCCTGGATTGCTTGGGACTTATAACTCCTTCAAGAAAGAATTTGAAGGCCCAATATTGAGGAGTAGGGAGCCGGGAGCCTCAGAGAATGAGATAGAGGATGGAAATGATAGGAGACAAGAACTCTCTTCTATAACTAATATGTTCATCTTGCGTCGTACAGCAGAGGTCATGTCTAAATTTCTCCCGCCAAAAACGGAATATGTTATCTTCTGCAAACCAACAAGTGTTCAGGCACAAGTTTATCAGCACGTACTAGATTCTCCAGTGTTTGGTAAAGTTCTTGGAAGCTCAGAGAGCGCTTTACAACTTATCACCATCCTTAAGAAGGTCTGCAACGCACCAGGTTTGCTTGAACGACAAGAAAATGAGACTCCTTCTAGTCCAAATGTCGCTCAGTTGCTGGAGAGTATGCCATTAGAATTGCTCAAGAAAAAACCAACTGCATCAAGTAGCAAATTTCGATTGTTAGATAGATTAGTGAAGGAGCTATCATCGACCACTTCCGAAAAGATAGTTATCGTGTCAAACTACACCTCAACTCTAGATCTTCTCGGAAACCATTTAGCTTCTTTAGGTTTAACATTTCTTCGCCTCGATGGAAGTACTCCATCTGCGAAACGTCAGGGACTTGTGGAATCATTTAATCATAGTCCAGCATCAAAAACATTTGCTTTTTTGCTTTCAGCAAAGTCTGGTGGTGTAGGCATTAATTTGGTTGGAGCGTCTCGTCTGATTCTCTTTGACGTTGATTGGAACCCGGCAACCGACCAACAAGCTATGGCTCGTATCCATCGTCCCGGGCAGAAACGACCTGTAAAGATCTATAGGTTTTTGATGGCTGGTGGGATGGACGAGAAGATATTTCAACGACAGATCACAAAAACAGGCTTAGCTGATAGTGTTGTTGATGGCAAGAAAAGCGAAACTAGCTTCTCAGCAGAAGAGCTGCGGGATTTGTTTAGGCTTGACCTGGAAGCTGAGTGCCAAACTCACGATCTTCTCAGCTGCACCTGCGGCGGGACTGCTGTGGATAACTTTCTTCAGCCCAGCTCTGCCAACCCCGTCGTGGTCGACAGTGAAGAGGAAGTCGTCAAAAGTAGTGACGATTCAGACTCGGACTTCCCTGAAAATCTGGCAATGATCATCATGCCAGCATCCAAAATAGACATAGCAGCTCAGGAGAAGAAGATTGCAGCTGCTGCAAGGAAGAAACGCAAGAAGCAGTCAAAGGGAAAAATGCAGGCATTGATGCAGTACTCGCATATTAACACGTCGGTACTCTTGGGAGAAACTAAAGATATTTTTGGGTTCGAAACTGATGATGTCAAGGCTGTGAAGGCAGCACTTGATGACACTATCCTAGCTTGCTCCCTGGAGGATCAAAAATGTAAGGTTGGCTTCGTGTTTGCTAAAAGGAGTGAAACAAAGTCAGCAAAAAATGCAACGGTTGCAACATAGTTGTCGTACAGCAGCTTCTTAACTCCTCAAACGTTCAGTTCAATTTAGACTATACAGGGATGATTTAAACTATATATTTAACTTTTGGTAGACCTGCTTTTAAGTGGACCTAACGCTCTGATTCAAAACTTCCCCTAGGTGAAATATTTTGATTAGGTAATAAAATTTCAAGGCTGCTATTGGTCTGCTCGTACAGTCAACCAATCGCAAAATGCCTATATCTAGCTTAGCCTGCCAGTCTGCGTATTGATCGGAGGCTCAGCCTTATGTTAAGAATGGACGCAGGACCGTTGACACCGTTTTTCAATCGGTATCATTAGCCTTGCAGCTTAGGTGCAGCTGTATATTTCGCAATCTGGCTGATATTGAATTGATTCCGACACATGTGCTTACGTACACTGATGATGTAGGTTTCCTGGAGCTCAGCCCTGCCCTGTCGTCAGCGCTGTGCCGCAGGATAGGTGAGTACGAAACTTGATTTATCATCATTTATGATTTAACTGCTGTCTTACGCCAAACTATCCGACTTGAGAGTTACCGTTGGAGGAGGGCTCCGCAAATTTCAATATGATGTCGAAAGAGAATAATCCGATGCTCGCACTTTCAAAGCGTAGGAGGAATTGTGGTCCAAAGGTTAAGACCGGATGTGCCACATGCAAGTAAGCAGTTTATCACCCCGCAATAGCTTATTATTACTTCTAACGTTTGAAACAAGAATCCGGCGTGTGAAATGCGATGAAGCCAAACCATTCTGCAAGAGGTGTACCAGCACAGGAAGAAAGTGCGATGGATATGCCAAGTTACCCCCCACTTCGTCTGTATCGACACCCTCTAGCGGCGACGAGAGTATCCAGATCATCCAGAAGTTTGTGACACATATTCCTGGCAGTGCTTCTGAGAAACGCGGATTCTATTACTTCCTTGGATGTACAGCTCGCGAATTGAGTGGATATTATGACCCATCGTTCTGGGAACAAAACATTCTGCAAGCAGGGGTGGCCGATCCGGCACTGCGGCATGCGATTATAGCCATTGGGTCCCTTCACGAGGATTTCTCTAGGAAAAGGATAGAATTCATTGACTCAGATATAGGATACAATGAACCGGATAACTATTTTGCCACGAGTCAATATGCAAAGTCCATTGCGCAGTTAAGGCTGAGTCTGGAGTCTGGGAAACAAGGGACAGTAACGGCATTGATGTGCTGTATCCTGTTTGTGTGTTTCGATTCTCTCCGAGGTCATCTTGGATCTGCCATGATCCATCTTCAGAGTGGACTTAGAATCCTACGGAGTATGAAGGTCCGCTCGGAGTCTGATAAGTATCTGATAGACACTTATCTAGTCCCTATATTCATGAGGTTGAGCATACAGTCAATCCTCTATATAGATACGAGTAGTAAAGAAGAAAGGATCAATTTCGCCCTTAATTTACTGGTCATTGAGGAAGAAAAGGCGAAATTCTCGACACCATTTGAAACGTTGGAGGATGCTCGAATTTTCATGAACGGGGCAGCTGATGGTCTCTTCCGCGCGTTCTACATGTTTGACGGATTCACTAACCTAGACCACCAATTACCAAGGGCCGTTCACCAGTACCACGTTTATAAAGATATACTCCTTTCATGGGAGAAACCTTTCGTTAATTTCCTGGCCAAGAAAAGTAAGAGTTTCACCAAGAAGGAGGTCCGCGGTGCAGCTCTCTTAAAAGTTCAGCATACAACAGCGAAGATTATGGCAACTATTGCGCCAATGCAATTAGATTCCCAACGCTCCGCAGCCTCTGAGATGGATGAGCTACAGAAATGCCTGCCCGAGTTCGAGACCATTGTTAACATGTCAAGATCGCTGATCCAGGCTGGCGAGGAAGATGCGAGGAGCGGGTCTCCTCCGTTAGCATTTTCAACGGATCTTGGAATCGTGGCACCACTGTACTACGTTTGCGTCAAATGTCCTTCAACGAACCTCCGTAACGAAGCTATCGAGCTTCTGGATCGCGCTCCTCGAAAGGAAGGAATGTGGGACAGTAAAGTTGGTGTGAAACTGATCAAGGAATTCTGGGAATACGAAAAGATGCACAAAGCACTGCAAGGAATCTCTGACGATGACTACACTCCCGTGCCGTTACCTCTCAACCAGGTTATAGATCTGGAGTTAAAGGATGGGATGAGATGGAGTTGGAAATGGATCGAGCCGTCGGTGCTTTCTACCAGACTGAGTACTCCAGATGACGGGTCGATTGTGTCGAGTAATTGGACTTCGGAGCAAAGCGCGTATCCAGACCTAGATTATTTCTTTGGGTCTGGGGCCATGGAGAACTTTATGAATTACGAGTCGTGGGATGATGAGGCTTAAAAAAGGAGTGGCCATCTCGGATTTTGATTGATTAGCTTTATTGATACCAAAGGCAGACGGCGTTACAAGGCTATTGAATTTTTACGGATTTGGATTGATAGTTAATAAGTTGGGGCTAGCTTGAGGGAGTAGTTGATAGGAGAAGGAATGAATCATACGACTGACGGGTTATCAGTTACTTGAAGAACGTCCATTCATCAACCCGACAACAATCTGCATTAGTTGTGCACCGGATAATATCAGATTATATTTATGACACGTCTTACCTGAATATAATGTTAGCCTTTCATCTCTCAAAACAGGACGAGTTACCGGTGCAAAAGATGCAAATCTGGGATCGGGTGGACGGGAAACCGCCCTTTTCTGATAATTATGAAAGTCCTTGTTCTATTCTGCCGTGGCTCAGTACGAAGTGGGAAATGCCCACGCTCCTCACAAGCGCCAAATCTCGGGATGATATGCAGGGGGGCATACCACCACAAGACTGGCTAAAAGATTTGAACGATGAATTATACCGTGCCTTTTCAGGAAGTGTCTTGCTTCTTCCAGCTTTGTCACAACTGCTCCTTGGGAACGTATAGGTGATTGAGGGTCACAGATGCCATCAGACCACTCTCGCAGAACAGCATCAAGGCCTTGGGCAAAGGACCCGTTGTTGGGGGATGTTCTGGACAGTAACCATAAAGCTTAGGTCTGGCTCTCCGTCCGAGACGACCCTGGTGATCATCAGGCGTCAGGCTTCCCGAAAGGCGTACCGCAGTACGGTACGGATTCAGTACGAGCAGAAGGACGCCTGGAAGTGGGGTGTACCACTGTATTTTAACTGTACAGTCCTTTATTCGCCAGCGTACGGGGTCATTACAGCGATGGCTGGCAGGCATGGGCGCCTGTGAGCGCCNTGCAATTTCAGGGTCCCGAAACCCAAACAGGCCTAGACAGCCCTAGACAAGCCTACACACGCCTAAACACGCCGGATCAAGCCTAGCTGGCCGGCCACTCGCAGCACTAGCTGCATTGATTATTGCTTTTTTGCAATCTTTTCTGCTGCAAAGTATTGATTTGCAACTCACAAGCCTCTCCCATCGCACACCAAGCCAAATCATCGGTTCCAGAGGACGCCACCGCTACTTGTGATTCGCGCATGGATTTCAGCTCCTCATGCTAGATTTAATTAGGCCTTTCTAGCACGCAGAGAGATGGTAGCTAGATCGGTACCTGTGATGTTGCTGTTGCTGTTGCTCTACTCCCCGCTGCCGGGTGTTGTCTAAGTACGGGACTGTACTTGCAAAAAAGGCTCAAAATCCTAGATGAGGTTGATTTAATATGCTTGCCTGCTGACTGTCAGATTCCGCGGGCGGGTTGCGGCGATAGCATGCATGGCCGCCCTTCCATCTCGATGCTAGATCCTCGTTAATGCCATGCCGTATAGATGAAGTAAAAATAGCTTCCCCAAGGCGGTGGATCGACGAGACCCAATTGAGGAGCAACAGACCCGAAAGCCGCAAAAAGCCAAGACTGCTAGACTGAATCCTTCGAGCGGTCTCCAATCACCGCCGGACAGAGCCTCATGCTATCCGGCTGGAAAAGTTGATGATGGCATGGATCTGGTCTGTGTCTGTGCAGTAGCTTATTTGCACCTGAGCCATGCCCGCCTTTGTTCGTGGCTCACAAGTCGGGGGCTTCATATAAATCCTTCGGACCCCGGGAATTCTGGAGGGAGGCTGGTCGATCTCTCCCTTCTTCCATTTTGCAAGTCGACTGCTCCCCTTTCTACACGAAAAAGACAAGAAAGAGAGAGGAAGGGAAAGGAGAGGGAAGATCAGATGGGTTCCGCTATGAGATACTCAGCTGCCGCTGCCGTGTTTTCAGTATGCATGTCCTGGCTTCCGCATGTTACGGCCAGCGCCGTCCCTGAAATGCCAGCCAGGACTGTTGGTGCTGGTGAACCGGTCCTGAGTGAGCCTACCGAGGCTCCTTCGTTGGAATTGTTGAAGGCGAGGGTGGAGCACTTGGAGAAGAGGGTGCAGGTTGGGTGTTCGCAGTGGTCGATTCCTGGAGGTACGTGGAAGCAGTTGCTGCTTTAACAGCCTGTTTATTTGTTTGGGCGGGCCTTGATGTTAATGGGTTTTGGATGTATAGGCTATGGTATTCCTGCTTGTGACTCTCCAAGCACGTGCTTGTTTTACAGCACAACTCTCGGCGATGAATTTTTGGGTTATGAGGGTTGTGGTCAGACATCTGTTAAATACAACTGGGTCACCGAATGTTGGGACAATATTTTGTCGACAGGCGTGCCTCCTGTTAGTCAGATCTACTGGTGAGACTCCACAGAAATTTCATCCCAAAAATATAATTGCTAAAAGGGGAAACTACACTTCAGCCCGCCAGAGAATCCGTTCTGTGGTACCTTTGCTTTCGTCTATGGCCAAGCAACCTACTACAACTATGGCTGCTCTACTACATCTTACTTTCTCCAGGTTGCCCTGGTCTCATCATTCACCTCGGATGATGGGTCGAGCTCAACGAACTCGGACGTTATCATAGTTACCTCGCCTCCTTCCACTGTCACTGTCACTGCTAACCCCTCGCCACCCGTCAGACCAGCTTCATCCTCTGATTCATCTGATTCATCTGATTCATCTGATTCTTCTACTATTTCGCCAACTAGTCCTCCGTTTAACAGTCCATCGGCTCATCCTAATGTTGGTCAGAACACACACCATAAATCTAACACTGGCCCTATAGTAGGCGGAGTTGTTGGTGGTGTGGCTGTCATTGCTATCGTAGCTCTTTTAGCCTGGTTTTTCATCAGAAGGAAGAACAAGGCTGCCAGAAAGTCTGAAGCCGATAACATAGCTTCAGGAGCAGCAGCGTCTGCGGCTACGGGAGCCGCATTCCATAGTGTTGTTGCAAATGAACAACACGCCGAACTAGCCGGGAAACCGGCTGGAGGAGTAGGATATGCCCCCCTACCACAGGATCTACCAGCGCAAGAGAAACCCACCGTGAATCCACAGACGACGGAATATTACAAACCAGCCGGGTACCAACCCCAGGATGCCCGCATGGATATTAATGGAGCACAAAGTCCTCCACCGGTATACTACGCACCTAGTCCTGTAGTCTCAGGTGTTTCGCCCGCTACGCCACAACAACTTGGACCACAGAGCCCGCAAGTTAGTGAATTAGGAGGCTCGAATCGTGGAAGTTATCAGGTCCCGCAGGGTGTGTCTGAATTGGGCCCAACTTCTATGACCGCTAACCTGGCTGTGGCACCCTCGGCGCGACCCGCAGGTGGACCGCAGCAGGTTGACATGAGCGGTGCACCAATGAGTGAGGTTTACCATCATGAGCTTGAATAAAAAGAGCTACTGCGGTACCAATATTAATTTTTTGTTTTTTTCGGTGGAGCGAGTACTTTTATTCAAAATATGATGCGATAATGAGATTCGACCTATTTATTAAATTTGCATGCATGGTGTGGATTTTTTGGTTTGGGCCGTCCTTTTAGGATCTTCTAGGCTTTTTTTTAAAACTCGCTCCCTTGTATTTTATTTTCTATACCTAGCTGATCACAGGGTCCTAAAAGGATGGATTTTGTGGTGTGGATGTGAATTGTGGATGATTGGTTTTGGAGCATGGAGAATTTGGGAGAGTGGAGAAAGAGGGATAGTGGCTGTCAATATATGTCAGGTCTCGGTCTTGGACTGGCCTCCTTTGTCAATATACATATATTTATACGTAATGGAACATATTCGTTCTCTGCGAAATATAATATTTGCGCTTGATAGGTGGTTGATCTTTAGAGACGATAAATTGAGTTCCAGATTTAGAAAAGGGACCCAGACTCTGAATATAACCCAAGGGGCAAGAAATGTAACTTTTATACGATGTTAATCCTGGGTAATCCATATTTAAAGGCTAGATCTACCCAACGCCTTGTACTCCTTCCTTGCAAAATCAAAGATCTACTCTACTGAAGCATAGAGTCAAGACTCTCACCAAGAACTTCTTCAATCTTCATAATCCACCTCTGTGTCTCCCTCTCCACAACATCATCATCGTCTTGTTGAAGCTCGCTAATATACGGCAACATCTCTGGCAACAACGATAGCCACTCCTCGCCCATCTTATCAGTCAATGCCTGTTGACACTTAACCGCTGCAAGCCTTACATTACCATTCTCAGAACGCATGTGTTTAAGAATGGCAGTATTGAGAGTTTTATGATGATCAGCGGAATCTGCTGCTGCTGCCAGTTCGACAATGGTAGGAATCAGGTCGTCTACTAATTTCAGGCTCGATGCGTATGTAAACTGATTGCAGAGAACCGGCGCTATGGCCTCGAAATGAGGTGGTGATTGCCAGAAGTCGTCTTGATCGTGTTCAAAACATTTAGCCAGTGTTCGAAGGACTCTTGCCCACAGCTCCTTTGACTCCTTATTCTTGACATCGACGGCATTCAAGATATCTGCGGAGTTATCTAAGATGTATGTCGCATAGCTTGTGACTATTGACTTGAGATCATCGAAGAATACAGCCATAAAGGCATATAGAGTTTGCAGACGCAGAATCTTGCCTTCTTTATCATTTTTAGATAGGGATGATGCCCACTCAACCATCTTAGCAAAAATAGGTCTGAAAGTCGAGTCATTCCACTTGTATATCATCTTGATTGCAATGCCGATAATGGTTGTTTCGAGCTCTGGTATTGATTCCTCTGGTGATTCAATATTACCTCTTGTATGCCAGTCTCTTCTAAGATCGAAGGATTTCATCAAGATATTTGCAAGAACTGCCGAGTGTTTTGTAATCACACTCTTGGGATGCTTCTCAACCGCTATGCGAAGAACCTCAAAGTACTCCGAGAGTGCCTATTTAATATTAGCTGTATCCAAGAAATAATATTATTGAGAATTTGTACCTCAGGTCCAGCAGATGCAGATATCCAATTTACTTCCAATGCCACAAACATATTCTTGGCATCAATTTGCTTTGCGGCAAGTTTGAGGCATTGGAGTCTGCTCTCATCTGCTTCTTCATCGAGATCCGCTTCGGCCGACTCGTTGGATATCTGAAGGAGTTTGTCTAAGTACTTCCCTGAAACCATATATGGCAGGTACTGCACTAGGGAACTCATAAAGGAGTAGCCCGCATTGTGCAATTGTTGCCCATCACTACCTATACATACGCTGGCCTCCATGTATTCTAAGGTTTTAGGAATGGCTACTGGAAGGATGGATACAATGCCTTCCCGTAATATTTCAACTAGAGATGCAAGGCATAAGAGCGCCATGACCCTTAACCGATCATCTAGTTGTCCAAGACATTGGTCGCTAGCAATTGTCTTTGCAGCAGCTTCAACAGCTTCGAGATCTTTCTTACCATACTTCTCCGAGATCTTGTCTACACAAGCAATGGCAATGTGTTTGTACAGCACATCCTGAGAGTCGCGAATAATAGCAGTAAGTTGAGGAAGGAAACTGAGCATTGCAGTTCTAGAAACCGCATCTGAAAGGCTTTCTTGATCAATTCGGACTTCTAGAGCCCGCAAAATCTTCCGTCTGAGAGCTTCGTTAGGTCGATCAAGCAAGCTCTCAACAGACTTAACATATTCGGCAGTTGACAGAAGTCCTAGCAAGCTCCCTAGCACATCACCACAAGCACTGTGAAGTTGATTATCCTCCTTCAAGGTGTCGGCGAGCATGAGAAGATTTTCTACTAAGGTTGAATACAATTCGCGAATTCTCGCTGCATCCATATCATCTTGCTGGAGCAACTTTCCGGTTTGGGTAACGAGCTTTTTCTGGGAAAGGAGATGGGAGAGCGATACTAGTTCGTCTAGAATGACTCGTTTGGAATCGAAACCGTCTTCGTTAGCCCCTAATAAGATGCTCGAAAAGGTAGGATTTGGTTTTAGAACATCTGCGATGAGGTACAGATGTTGGGCAGCACCTTGGAGTTGGACTTCGACTGAAAACGAGCTAGACAACTCCATTGAGAAAGTCATAATGTTATCTGAAGTGCCGTACTTGTCAACAAGCATGGCTAAGAGTGGTGATAGGAAATCTTCTGGACCCAGCGTTTGAATCAGAGAAGTAAATAAAGGCCGGCGGCGGTGTGGTGGAATGTGCTCGAATGCGGTGACAAAGCTGAGAAGAAGTTCAGCGGCTCCAGTAACAGGATTGCGTTTTTCTTTTCGAAGGGATGAAATTAGAGGAGGGATAACCTCACGAATTGTTTGACTGATTACATGAGATGTATAATCATCATTCTGTCTGAGCACTGAGCTTCCCATGAACGTGAATATTGGCATAACACTATGAAGAACAACCTCGGGTGCGGCGTCTGCAAGAGCAGCAATAAGAAGCAGGGAAGAATTCTGGACTTGTGGACTTGAGGACTTCTGGACACAGTCAACAAGCAGGTCTGTTCGAACGGCTGAACGATCGAACTTTAATCCAGAATTCCGCTTGTATGCTTGCACAATTGCTAGAAGGCTGCTCAATACTAGTCCTTGCAAATATGCAAGCTCTGAAGCAACCTGGGCTTTGAAGTGTTGTAGCTCGGCTAGTGTGTTGAAGAGGCCCTTGAGAAGCTCAGGATGGCTCCCAGGATTTGAGCTGTCAATCAATTGCAGCACAAATGTCACTTGAGAAATAGCTCCCGCAAGTTGCTTAGGGTCTTGTAATGGTGCTCTAGCAACCTCACCATGGCTTGTACGGCGCCGTTTAACAGCAGGAGGTGTGTCCACCAATTTAGTAGTACTCGGGAGTCTCGAGAGGAAAGCGCAGAGGATATCTGTTGAAAGTTGAACAGTACGTAGGAGCTCCGCCGACTCTTCAACGACAACACTATTATAACTTCCTGTATCGGGAGCTGCCTGGGAAATCTCCAGTATTTTAGACGCTGTTTCCAAACAGAGATCGCCCTTTAGTGAAGGCCACATGACTCGCAATCTCCTAAATACCGCAGTAATAAGCGTTGGACGGTCCATGGCGACCTCACCTTGAACAATACTCATTAAGAAACGGAGTCCTTCCTGATCATTCGGCGTAACAGTAGTGACTGCTTGATCATCCATGAGTGCCGTGTCTAGGCGTTCTACTTCGTAAGATTGTGATACCTCTGCTGGGCCTAAACTTGCCCACTGTTGGAGAACCGCTAATAGGAGTTTTGTACGTGAGGTGGTGCCGACGCGCTTTACGCGATTGAGAGACTCAAGAAGTCTGGTTTTCACGACATATAGTGGAGTGTTGATGACATGGCTCGCCAAGAAGGATAAAAACGATGCTCGTACCTTTTGAGAGAGGCCTTTCTCATTTTTCTTTGGAGTGTCATCAGAAGCTCTATTTAAGGCCTTCTCCAATATTGAGTGTATTAGACTTTTGTCTAAAATGCAGGCCTCCAATGAAGGTAAAAGTATTTCTCCGAATACTTGGCAAATGACATCCCCACTAATCCAATCTATATTGCGAGACTTGTCACCTACCCCATACAGCTGATCCACAGCCCATCTAGGGAGACTCCTCAATGCTTTCTTTGCTTCATCTCCCACTGGATAGCGTTTTCCAATTTCAAGGAGGAGTTCTGCTGCCGACTGCCGAACCTTTATCGCGGAATCGCTCAGGCCAACGATGGTATAAGGCACTAGTGCTTGGACATCAAAGTTCAACTGTCTCATAATTGAAAGTTGTCGAGTTGTCATTTGAAGAGCCGCGGCTCGTGCTAACACTGGGTAAGGCCCGCACCAAGTTCGTACATAGAAACTAAAATAGAGTGGCACTTCCATGGCGGATTTTCTCTTTAAAAGAATGTGCTCGTCAAAAGAATCGAGATCTGCAGCATTGGATACCGCGGCCAAAAAAACGCTGACAAGGTCGACATATTTATCTGATGGTCCGTGTGACAAAAAAGACACTTCGGTAGTAGAGCTCGTGGGAAGTGTTTCAAGAAGACTTGAAAAGTTGGAAACCTTTTCAGGGACGCTGGAGTACGAATCCTGCATCTCGAAATCTTCTGATGGAGCTCGAAGCTCTTTTGGCCGTATGGTTGTATGAAGCTTCATCTCTAGTTCATCCATGTCAATTGTAGTGGCCTTGAATGCTTGGCTGATGACGGACTGCAGATGTCCTGAGATCTGCGTCAAGAAGACTAATGAGGAGGCAAGTTTTGCTCGTATATCTCTTCCAGCATCGGTAGCGTCATCAATTTTATGAGCTAGGAGAAGTAGTGCTTTCACGATCACCGTTACCTGCGGATCATTGAGAAGCTGCTTTTCGATGATTTGCTCCACAATTGGGAGGCCATCAGTCTGACCTGTTTTATCGACTCGATCTAGCAGCGCAAGACACAGGCCATTTGCGAGCTTATCGACGCGCCGCGTTTTGGCAAGATCGATAAGTGAAGTCGATAAATTTTCAACTTTTAATAATTCCTTTGTCACTCGTCTTGTAAGTTGTTTTGCCCCTCTGTGTTGCGCCAATACTGATAAGCAAACAATACCGGGTGA
The DNA here is from genome assembly GCA_002812745.2 of Scytalidium lignicola. NCBI lineage: Eukaryota > Fungi > Ascomycota > Leotiomycetes > Scytalidium > Scytalidium lignicola. The sequence goes on along the minus strand of NCSJ02000005.1, from coordinate 157,443 downwards.
TGTGGTCTCAGTCGTCCAACCTAAAACAACAGCCTCCATCATAGCTGTAAGCAGCTTATCATCTAGGCCGCCCTTAGAAGCCAATACAGCCAAGAGCATATAGCATCCAATGCGAAGATCTGGCACTTTCTTCATCGCCAAACCTTCGTTCAGTGTTGGTAATAGCCTTAAAATTACGTCCTCTTCTTGTTGTAACTGGACTCCCTTTCTTCCAGACCTGGATTTTTCCAACATAGCACTGGTAGCTTCGGTTATGGTACTCGCCCAGAAAGCAGTCAAAGCTGGATAGTGTTGACGTGCATTACATATGCGAAGGATATATGAGTTGAGATTTGAGGCAAATGTCGTGTTGTTTGCTGCTGTATGAACGATAGTATGTCGCTGCGGTGGGGTCAAGGACCGAACATAAGGATGTAGAAATTTGTACTCTTCGGGGATATTCGATGGTAATATTGAAAGTAAACTGACAAATATAGGGAGAGTATGGTAAGGAAGGAACGTCGTCAAAAGGAATGCGGTGTTATATTCATGGATCCTGTTAAATCTAACTTAGCACTGGCACCAGGACCTGAAATTGTGAGTGCAATTTCATACCTGAATCTCCTAACTAGCCATTCCACAGCCTTCACAGCTGGATTCAACCGCAATCTGCTTCCGACTAGACTCAGGAACGATTCCAGCTTTTTGTCAAGCTCATCGTTCTCAGCTGCTGTCATCTGTGTGCGATCCTCTGACTGACTTTGCTCGCTGAAAATATTGCGTTGAAATTCGAGAAACCGCCCATCAAGGAGACAAAGCTCCTGGAATCCTTCATGGCATATTGTATATAGTGTATCGAAGCTTTGTGAAGCAGCGACCCTTGGTTCGAAAATTAGAGACTTCGAGTGAGCAGCCTTTTGCGCTTTCAGATTTAACGCATTCGTAGAAGTGGCAGCTATTTTAGACAACTGCGCTGCTAAAGAGGATGCCATGCTGGGATATTCAATGAATGTACCCGATCATGAGCACATTGAAGGTTGACTGAATCGTCGAGCTAGGCAATTCTTTGCCGCGTTGAATGTAGGTTGTAGCTGTTTATCGCTATCGAAACTTTTTTTTGCTAGAGGGTAAGTTTAGCAATTTTGCGCCACAAAACCACTTCACTAGCCACACTTAGCGTAACTCACGTGCTTAAACTCCATTTCACATCTACACTTCCTATTGATGTTAGAAGAAGTGAATCATCTTACGTATAAACAATGAGATTCATGGGAGCTTTGAAACCCGTTTTACTTTTTTGACCTTAATTACGTGGTTTTATTAGGAATTAAAGCCTAGAAGGAGCAAGTAAAGAGAACAATTTGTGAGGTTGCAGAACGTCAGCCCCCCTGCTAGCCAATCAAAATGAATCTTGGGCCCTATGATATTATTGGCAGGTTGGCATCGACCTACTCTACCGGTTGAGCTTGCTAGGCAAAATCTAGTACGTCCATATTTTCTTCTCTTTCACTAGTTGGCAAAGTTAGATGTGCTGGCGAAGTCACACATCAAAGAATTGTTTTGGGCTTAAGGCAACAACGCTCACAAAGACGTTTTGAAGCCTTTGGAGTCTTAGGGGATAATAAATTTCTGAATATAGAATAAAAAGTTAAACTAATCAATGTCAAAGAATCCATGGATGTTTATATATATATATATATATATATGAATTATGTAGTACTAGGGCCATTTTAAGCTTCACGAGGCGGAATAGAATCTAACTATCAACGTTTTCATCCGACAATAACGAAATTAGAAAGCAACAGGAAATCTAGTCCTCCTAACTTAGCGAATATAGACTTCAGGTCCAGAGGTCAATATTTCTATCAACAAAAATCTAGTCACTATTGATACTCAATCAACTCTGGCGGTGGTGGCTTACCTAATCAGGCTGATTGACTCCTGCACATGTTTTCGCCGATTAGCTCTCCCTAGAAGTATGTATGCGCAGTTGTGCTCCTTCGATATCTATTGCTTATAGATTTGATATCTTTCCTTCTCATGTTTTCATGTCCACGATACGTATTCTTGCGGCTGCGAACTCCAAGCCTAGATACATTTCGCCTTGTTTCATTCCCCTTCTTATATCGCGCGGGCCATGTTGCACCGCGTTCCATGTCTTCCTCAGCCGCCTTGTTCGAAGAAGAGAGGGAGGCAAGTTTACAAAAAAATTTTACCCGATGACCTTGGGAGAAGTCATCAATGAAAAATATAAAGTTGTGGCAAAGCTTGGCTTTGGATCAGCAAGCACGATATGGTGCTGTCGTAATCTGGCGTGCGTGGAACCAAAAGAGCTGCTGAGGACTATACCGCTGACCAGATCTACTAGTACGAACAAATATACTGCACTAAAGATTTACACCCACGATCTTATTGCAGAAGATGAGATTGACAACGAGACTTCCATCTACAAACATCTCAGTAGAGCAGGAAACCCTGACCATCCAGGCCGGGCGTATGTGCGTACCATCCAGGATTCCTTCGTCGTGACAAGTAGGGCAGGGAATCCTCATCGATGCTTGGTTCACGAGGTTCTGTCCAACGACATATTGAGCCTCCGATATGTACACCCAGATCAGAAAATGCCCGAGGCAATGCTCAAGCAAATTCTGATCCATCTGCTACTTGCACTCGACTTCTTGCATAGCGAGTGTCACATCATTCACACAGGTCAGCTTGTTGTTTTGGTATTCAATGCTTTCTTTCAGAAAACACTGATAGAAAATAGACATAAAAGAAGAGAACATCTTGCTAGGTTTGATCGGTCCATTTGTTCTTGAAAAGTTGGACACCGAAGAAATCGCAGCATCGAGTCTCTACAAAAGTGTCAATGGGTACAATCTCTACAAAAGCGCAAACTTCGGTATTTCGACCAGATTTGGCCGCCCGATTCTGTGTGACTCCTCCCTTGCCCGCGACGGACAGGTAGAGCACTGCCATGACATCCAGCCTGATCCTTATCGGGCTCCTGAAGTCATCCTAGAGATTCCATGGGGTTATGCTGTGGATATATGAAATGTCGGAGTCATGGTGCGAGTTCTTTTACGTCTGACTAACAACGCGAGTGAAATCCATCCTTCAATTCTAGGTCTGGGACATGTTCGAGAACAAACGCTTGTTCGATAGCCTTGACCCCGAGATGGGCACGTACGGGAACCGATTCCACCTCGCTAGTATAGTAGGTCTTTTAGGACTTCCTCGATTCCTCCAGCGAAGTGAGTTCAGTTCTGTTTACTTCGATGACCAAGGTAAGTCCTTGATTCCCAGGAAGTGCATCCATCAACCTAATATACATATGACAGGCAACTGGAAGTGTCTGAATCCAATTCCTTCAGTATCTTGAGAAGATTCTGAGAAGAATCTCGAAGGTGCCAATAAAAAGGCTTTCCTCGACTTTGTTCACAAAATGGTTAGATGGACGCCAGAATCGAGAGCATCGCCGTCTGAGTTATTAGAAGATTCTTGGCTTCTGCAGGACTGTAAGTAATGTGATCAACGAATATGTAAGAGGAGCACACGTACTTATAAACTCGGAAAAACCATCAGAAGGACATTCAGAGCATGTTAAAATGCTACAAATACCAAAGGCTGTCTAAATTCAACACTCTATCGTGTTTCTCTTTTGACTAGCATGTTACCGACTGCCCTGCTATGAAGTCCGCGACTACGAACACGCATTATCTCTTAACAGGCTTGCAGACCATCGACTTTACGCCTAGGACCTTCAATTGGCCTAGACCGCTACTTCCCCAGAGTTACAAAACGGCAAGAAGACGTCAAAAACCTCTGTTTTACATCGATTTCGGCCTCATATGATTGTTGGACGACATCTTTACTGAACTTATTATTACACGCTAGCCCGATATAACCACCGCTCAAGGCCATAACCCAAAACATGGACAGCAGAGCAGTACAGGTCACACGAGGAAGAAGCCTCAGTCTCAAAGAGTGTCAGGGTCATCTTCAGAATCGATTAGAAAAACTAGCAACGGGCAGAGCTTACATGTCAAGAAACTAAATACACTATCCGAGTAAGTACAGTCAGAATATAAACTGATGCTAATACTAACAGCCGCTTGCATTGGCGCAGATCAAATGAATAAACCTCAGATCAATTCCTAGATTCCATCTCTTCTTCCACATATCCCCCTACCTGATCCAACTGATTCAAGAAAATTTCTGTGGTCATAGGAGTTTAAGCAAATGCTGGAAGGATAAAATATACGCAGGTACACAGTATATGTAGTTATAGGGCTTCACCCCGCTTCAGTAGAGAATCAAGTCGTCTAACTCCATTTCACATTGCAACACTAACATTATATTGCAAATAGAATGTGATTCTTTTTTGAATTCTAGCAATATCCTTCGCGGATTGGCTGATCAGATCATATAACTTGTTTCGATTGTGGAGTGTGTCAGCCCTATTTTTTTNATGAATATACCGGATGGCCTCTGCAACTTACGTAAATGCTTCATATGCAGGGGCGTATCAATCGCATGATTATGACAGTCAAGATGTACTTGCAAGCTTTCATGGTTAACCTTAACGAAGAGCAAGCCTCTAGGGTCTTCAGAAGAGCCGAAGAACCTAGAAAGTACACTAATGTCTGAGCTGGAAAAGATATCATGATTGTCTATACTTTATTATCGGGCTGCAGGAGAAATCATATACCACGTTAAACCCTAATATTTTGCAAGTAAGCAGATAATTCCCTATGAAAGAGCAACCGACTTCAATTTCAGGGATTCCAATTAAGAGATCAAACACTATCTACGATTCATTCTGAACTACAACAATAACAGTTGTTCTACTCGACCAGCTCTGCCGAACTCCGCCAATAGAACTCGTTCCATTCCATCCATCACACTTGGTCTGCTCCCCAATCATCTCTACTGTGTAAAATGAAGTCTATGAAATCGACTTACGCCGAGACCTATCGGTTGACTGCAAGTAACTTAATAAATGATGCAACTAGCAATAAAATTTCTCCAGCGCAGGTCGACCAGTCAGCACAAGCCCTCGAAACTCAACACCTGTACTTGGTGAGGGTACGAACCTACATCATTCCGAGGATATGCTGTAGAGCTAAGATTGTGTCATGACGATTTATGATTGCCCTAAACGCTTTGCAATATTTTAAACGTAACCCCTAACGTGGCTAGCCATATGTGTATGCACATATGCTGTGATATAGAACAGTTACTTTAACTTAACCTTTTATATACATAGCTTAACACTAGCAATACGGGTAATGCTTGCAATTCCTTGTGCAAATGACACTTGTCTATAAAGAATAACTTCTATCGTTGATCATGACTAGCATTTGTATACTAAATAAAGTAGTCTAAAAGTCTGTAGGTGATTACACTAACGCTGCCAACTTCGACAATGACATGTAACGTGCTAAGGCTCTCAGAATCGATGCTTTTACCGTTAGCATTAGCATTGATGGGTATACTGACTAAGAACTCAGATACGCTTATAACTGAGCTGTAAACAACGGTATGAATATTTTCATCTCCTTCGATTTCAAGTAATATAGTCTTACTAGTAATACTAGTGCCATTAGTCAAAATAATTTTTAGCATGTAAGCAAGCCTACTCAGCTTAAGATTAATCACAAAGTATTTACATCCTCGTTTATTAATAATGGATTGGATATCATCACTATAAGATCTGCTGCTGGTGTAGATGTTTTGTAAGCCCTTAACTTTCACCCTGCGCAAGGTGGTTTCAGCCTAATTAATAGTTCTATAAACTGGATAACAAGTTTTTGGCTAGCTCTCTTGATAATTAAAGGTACTATAACTTACATACTAACTCATTTAGCTTGGCCTAACAATAAAAATAGTAAGGTTCTAATTCCATCCGAATGCCACTGCCAAAGCTGGTGATAATTCTTACCTTGCTACTTTAAGTGGAAAGCCATACAATAGTCATATCTAAGTTATGAGAAAAGTGTCATATATGATGTGGTAGGAATATCTTGTCCCATCACGCGGTCCCATTTATATATAGTGGTAGCCGTAGTAGCTGCAATATACAGGCCTCCCTCCTATTCTTCATTTGATTGGTTGGTTGCTCAGCTACTCTATGGCCTACAGCGCGCTCACCTACGGACCCATATCACTACCGTACGCAATCAACTGTACAACCCGATAGCATGACCATAATGCCTACTAATATTAATATTATAAATCAGCTGTCTCTACTTTGTTCAGCATATAATTTGGCTTTATAAGTCACATTTTATATAACTACTTAGTACAGATACTCACATATACTATAAGGAATTTCTTACAACATGAACCAAGTTTTCACGTCTAACTTCCTCTAGTCTACCCACTAGAATAAGAATTTAACCTTAAGTCTTTAATTCCTTGAGATTATTAAGTGGAATAACTATAAAGAGTCTTATTACATTAATATTGAATATCGGCAATTAGAATTGGTTTATAAAGCTCTAGGAGCCTGTATATATATGGTCATACTTGTCATCTATTCAGAAATTAACTCGACAGCTCAATTAAATTCTATACTAGTTACTTATTACGATCGGTGTAAATAACCTGCTCAAGAAGAAATATAGTATTTGTTGGACAGGTTACATAAGCCGATCGTAATAGGTTCCCATAGAATATATATAAATTGACTACTAAATTAACTACTGTACTTACGTACAGTGGGCAAGTATGGCCACTTATATAGGGGCCGGTAGGCCCCTGTAATACGGCCATATTACGTGCCGTATTACAGCTCTACAGTGGTTGCCTGTAGGCGGCGGTAGGCTACCATTCAACAGTATTGACATCGCCCTGGCAAAAACTGAATGCCAACACATACGTGTTGAGACGCTAGACGTGATGTTCTGATACATATTGATCATTGTTATTTGGGTTAGCTCTATCTTGGTTATGTATGATTTATCATCACTTTCACTCTGCAGGTGGTAATTCCCAGGCCTCTGGTTCGGGTTTCTCGAGCCGAAATGTGAGACCAAGTTTGCCCGCTTTCCAAAACCAGCTTGGATCGGCCTTACTAACCTTTCCTCTTGCAAACTGAAGCGCCATCCTATTGAATCTCCATCGATTGCGTAGGTGAGGTGTGGCCCTGCGTAGACATGTGATTATATAGCTGCGCCAATCAATATGTGTCTGCCTCGAGAATAGTAATTCTGGGGTGAGATCTGCTGGCAATTTGCTATGAACCCAATCTGCTGGAGTGAGAGGCAACATCCAGCTAAAGTTTCGTACGGCGCAGAGAAAGAAATGCTGTCCATTGTGAATGATGGCATGGTAGAACCAGCGGTCGACCTGGGCCAAGGAAAGAAGCGTTTGGATAGCAGCAATCGCAGAAGGAGCCTCATCGTTTGACCTGAGCTCGCTCTCCTTTATCTTGGTTGGAATGTCGATGATGTGAGTCAATATGGCATCGAGAAGTTCACTGATTTGAAATACCTGTTGCGCTAGTGCATTCTAGCACATTCGCCACAACGCCTCCGGACCAACCATAAATTGGGTCATCAATGCTGCCTTTAGACAGCTCCCATACAATTTTCCTAGCAATTATCTCTATTCAACATGAACTACGATGATCCTTATTTGTCCTTATCTGAGAGTTTTGATGACGAAATTTATGAGATCCCAACTCCCAAATCTAAGCGTCCTGATTGTACACGTGATCAAAGACTCAAAATCCAGACTTTATATCTTCAAGCAGGATGGTCAAAAGACGATATTATGCTTTAATTAAACGTTATACAACATCAAATATAATATGCTCTAACTCATAGACTTACTCCACAAAAACTCAAATCTGGTCGTCAACTATTACTTAATCCTGCTCAAAGAAAGCTATTAATTGAATGGGTTTGCTCTTCAGCAATTAATCGACAGGTAGAATGGTACCAAATACCTGCAATTTTAGGCTGGAATTGCAAAGTATATGCAATTACTACGACTTTTAAATTAAAAGGGTTTTCAAGACGATCAGCACTCAAAAAGCCAAAACTCAGTCCGGACAATGTGTTCAAACGTTTACAATGAGCCCTAGAACATCTTAATTAGACAGAGGATCAATGGTTCTCAATATTATGGACAGATGAAACTTAGGTTCATCCTGGAAAGCACAGAAAAGTCAAGGTAACTCGACATAAAGGAAAAGCCTTGCATAAAGACTATGTAGAACCTAAAGTTCAGCATGAAATTGGATAGATATTTTAGGGCTGTATTTCAGGGAAATATGGTAAAGGACCAGGCATGTTCTAAGAGAAAGCTTAAGGTTCTATTAACCAGTAGAGTTATCAAGAGCATACTATTCCTTTGATTGATTCATATATTCAACATAAAGGATTAATTCTGATGTAGGATAACGCTGGTAGTCATACAGCTAAATCAACTTTGGAGGAATTCAAACGTCGAAATATTACAATTATTGAATAGCCAGCTAACTCTCCAAACTTGAATCCAATTGAAACAGTATAGAATTGGATGAAGGATTATATTCAAAAAAANGTGGGGAATAATACACAGATCATATTCAAGGCTTAGAGAACAGGTTACAGAAGCATGGAATTCAATTGCAGAATCAGACATTTTAGATTTGATTAAAAGCATGCCTAAAAGGTGTCAGGCTGTTATTGAAGCTTCTGGATACCATACAAAATACTAGAAATAGAGCAGCAATCAATCAATCCATTTTAGTACTAGTTGTGTCAGAATATGCGGGTCGACAGGGTTAACAATTATTTATCCAAACACCACAGTAGGAAGGACAGTATGCCTAGCCAGTAATCATTTGGTATCCTCCATGCTCTCTGGGTCCCACCACCATGCCAACTGCGGCAAGTCTGGACGATCTTTAGGTGGCTCGCTTCGTTCTATGGCATAATTAAATTCCTGTCCATCTCTATCTTGCATGTCATAGTACTCGACACAATATAGAAGCCCAGACCCATTTTCTCCATATTTTGAATAATGTGAGCCTGGCTGGTAAAGTGACTCCCATAGTTCACGAGGAGTGAGACCGTTGATACGGTACAGGAAGGATAGGCAAGTGCGATGAATGCGTAAAAAATGGTGCTCGCCAGTATCCAACTCTTTGTCGTCTTCAATACAAAAAACAGTGGGAGTCCAGCAATAGAAAATGCTGCTTTGATGAATATATGACAATATCTCAGTTCACAATACTGTAGCACAACATCCCATTGCAAGTCATGTCCAACTCACCAGGGAGGAGAAACGTAGGCCTCAGGCCAATTAGGTGAAACGCAGACATAGCCGTCCCAGAACTGGCCATCCTCTGGCGATATCGTTACTATCTCTTCAATCGGCTTCGTTGGAACTGGGTAACCGGTAACATTAAGCCATTATCCATCCCCTGGAGGCCAATCAGACTTCGCATCACCCTCATCACCCTTAAGCGTATCCAACCACGCATCGCGTGCATCTTCAAACGGACCAGAACTATATAGAATCAGTATTTCTATTGATACTTAGTGATCATCACTCACCAAAAAGAACAGAATGTCGCGCTGATTCCCATCTTAGTACTGGAAGAAGGGCAGACTAGAACTTCACTTGTTCAGGAAAGATATATTTCGCTTACATGAGCTGGACTTGGACCTTTTAACTTATGTGTTATTTTTAGTGCTTTTCTTAATGCTTACGAAGGTGACAGCTATCCTAGGATTCCCATGGCTATTATGACACCCCAGCCTAAACAATTACCTGAGGCCATAATGGGGTTGTACCATAACTCTCGGCGGGTATTACGCAGAGATTTCTCAGGCTATGTACATTAAAGTCCTTCAAGTCAGTATAGACAAAATTGGATTTGATTCTTGAATATCTATAATAGAGTGATTTGAGCTAGATATTGTTACGAAAAGTCTTAGTCATCCAGAACATAGATATCGCCAGTAAGTAGATTTCCATTGTAGTCCTCCATCATTATATATCCATTTAGAAGCCTGACCGCTGTAGTGGATTCTGAACACCTTGAAAGGGTGTGGTAATTGCTATTAGTTGTCCTCCAATAATTATATCACCATCTACAGGAGTAACAGAGCCGCCTGCTGTCGTCACATATAAAACATTCTGATCAGAAGGATGTCTGCCAAAAGCGGCGGATGTTGATTCAGCAATTGCAGTAGAATTGACATTTCCTGCAATGATTTTTTGACGCTCTCCATTAACTGTAATCAGTTCAATCGAATTACCAGCTCCAGTAGTCAAGAATGCATTGCCGTCTTTATCAAGTGCAAAGTCATCATATTCATCAATCGCTTCTAGAACATGTGCAACAGTAGTGAATGGGCCGGATGGGGTTCCATCTGCGTTGATTTGAACCTTGAAGAATGTAGATAAACCGACACCGGTAAAATATAAGTTAGACTTCGGGAACCCGCGCACCCCCCAATCCGCGCATTCCCCACACCATTCCACAACAACACGTCTACAAAATTTACACGTGAATAACTCAACAACAACAACTCAAAATGAATCGCAAATCAAGAGAAAAGGATGAAACCCTTCAATTAGCTATTCAAGCATACCAAAATCATGAATATCCGTCAGTGAGAGCTTATGCAAAAGCATATGGCCTGAACGAATCAAGCCTAAGGACACGACTAAGGAATGGAGAAAACAAGTCAACTAATCATGCCTATCAACAATTATTGATACCTGCCCAAGAGCAAATGCTAGTACAGTGGATTTTAGACCTAGATTCTCAAGGACATGCTCCTTCTTACTCCAAAGTACGAGAAATGGCTCAAATTATTCGAAGTGTCAGTCAAGGTAGTAATAATTCAACTGAATTACTACCTCTTATAGGCCACAATTGAATTCATAAGTTCAAACTTTGCAATCTACAGATTGTTACTTTACTAGGAAAAACCCTTGATTCAGCACATGTGAATGGAACTAACCTAGAAGCTTTATATGAGTGGTTTGCTTTATTTGAAAAGACTGTAGCTAAATACTATATTTAGCCATGTAATATCTACAATATGGATGAAACAGGTATAGCTTTAGGAGCTTGCTGTAACTAGTGGGTTCTAAGTCATTCAGGTAAAAAGCAAACTTACCTTAAAAGCCCTGAGAATCGTGAATGGGTGACTATTGTTGAAACAATTGAAGCTTAAGGCAAATTACTCTAACCTCTGGTTATATTCAAAGGTCAAGGCCTTTAATCAACCTAAACTGGAAATTTACGCATTCTCCTAATGGCTAGACCTCAAAAGACCAAAAGAACAGCATCTAAACTGGAAATTTACGCATTCTCCTAATGGCTAGACCTCAAAAGACATAACAATTGATTAGCTTCATGATATATTTCTTCCTCAACATGTGTAAACTACTACTCTTACCTTATTAGTTATGGACGGCCATAAAACCCATTGTACCTTTGAATTCATGTGGGAATGCTTTCAAAACAATGTCAAGGTGTTATATTTGCTTGCATATTCCTCACATGTCATACAGCCTTTGGATCTTAGTTGTTTTTCGTCAGTCAAAAAGAATTATCAAGGTCAAATAGCAGATTTAGCTCAATTCGACGATTCAGCACCTATTAAGAAGATTCAGTTTTGCTAATGCTATGAAAAAGCACGTTAGGAGGGCCTTATTAGTACTACAATCAAAAGTGGATAGAGAGCTGCTGGTTTAGTACCTTTTAACCTAGACAAAGTGTATAGATCACGCCTGACTAAAGCAGGCCAGCCTGAATTGAATTCAGAGGCTCCTCAAACTCTTCAAAAGGTTCAATTGACGTTAGATAAAACCTGGATTACTACTCCTGAGAATGTACATAATCTTACAGTTACCATTCGTCGAATTCAAGCAACCATACAAGTGGATAGACCTGTACGAACCTTCTTGAGGAAAGTCCAAAAAGCTATGGGCCGTTCTAATGCATCTGAGGCAAAGCTATACATGATTACAAAGGTCTAAAGACTAAACTTGATTCAATGAGAAGTACCAAAGGTAGAACCAAAGTTCAGTTTAATCCTAATTCCACTTTTGCAAGCATTGAGGACATCATAAAGGCTCAACAGGAGGAGGAGGCAAAACAGGCTTTGTACAAATCAAACAACCCTGAATCAGGTCTTGAATTGTCAGCCAAAACAGTAGAAGAGTCAGGAATGGATAGCCTTTTAATTAACTTCCAAATTTAGCTAGTTAAGTGTAGGTAGTTGGGTACAATTCAATTATTTTTTATGGCCCTATGTGGTGGCGAAGGTGCGCGGTTTGGGGGGTGCGCGGGTTCCCGGGAGTCTGACTTAAAAAGCCATCCCGGATACGGAGCCCATCTACTCCTGCATTGCTAAATGGGGGTGCCAACGCAGGAGCGGTGAAATTATTCTGAATGGCTATTTCCGATTCGCCAGAGCTAATACTGAGTCGCCAAATGTCCCCAGCAGCAACGTCTCCAATGAGAACAGTTCCATCGCTTTCAGAGAGTATAGACATGCCGTTAAGGAATATGGCTTCGGCGATAGTGGTTATTTTTTCGACTTTTGGCAATGAAGTCAAGGTATTGTTTGGCCCCAAGCTAATGCCGTTGAGGTCAACACTCCAAACTGACCATGACCCTTGGACTGCATTAGCCGTAGCTAAAGTGTAATTGCCAGTAATGACGGCAAAGACATCAGGTTTATATTCTGCGATTCCAGAGAGTCCTATAACTTCAGGAAATGTGTAGACGATGGCTGGAACCCCCCCAATCAAAGGATCGATCATATACAGATTCGGCTCAGTTACAGCAGACATAATAATTTGACCATTTGAGCGAACTGCAAGATTCTCAACATATGTCTCATTTGGGAACTCGTATACTGCACGAACGTCACAACCCAATGTCCGAAAACCGCGTGAATCCTTCACTGAAATTGCAAGTGCTGAAAAAGAAGCAAGGAGCAGAAGAGTGGAAAGCTGCATTATGATAAATAAATTATGCAGTAATGATTTACTGTTGGGTAATGGTTGACTGTTTACATTTAAAATATGCTGAGGGCTTTTAATCTTATTTATACTATCCCTTTTATAATATAGTCGTCGTCATCGACTGTTAAATCCGTGGTGAAGTCCGTCACGTTTATCGGTGTTAATTCTCTTTGGCGAAAATGAAGTCTGGCTATTACTGTATCAAGTGAATATTTGAATAGCAACTTATATCTCATACAATCCCCTGATTAAAGCAAAATGCTCCACTTTTGATGCCTAAGCCGGAGAGCAGGGGCTGGCTGCTCACAACCAATCAGCGTTATTGCCTACCGGCAAAGTTTCTATACAATTCGATGCTGACAATGGTAGTTGAGCTTTATATCTCAAATCCTCTAGAATATATGCACATTGCAGATATAGTCAACCCAATTCAAGTTCTATTTCAAGCTTTAGCTCTACCATTATAACCATGTTAATATTACGTATCTTTTTGCTAGAATTATAGGAGATTTCTCATACAAAATCGTACGCAGTAACGCAGAGGACCTTTGAGACTTTATTAAGAAGGCGGTGTCCAGGAGTGGAGTGGCAAACGGCAGGCATCGAAAGTGGAGCATTTTGCTTTAATCGGGGGACTGTATCTACTATCCCCCCTAAATACTTACTGTACTTTACACATACAAGGGTAAAAGTGTGATTTGCGTGATCTTATTTGCTCAAACCCTTGCATAACACTTGTGATGTTGGTCTTCTATTTTATGAATATTACCCAAATGAGCTCATAAGGTCCTTGTGTTGCATGGAATATTACTACCAATATGGACACAACATACGATTGAAATTGATTGTCTAACCTATAGTGTAATTACAGTACAATTTATAGTAGGAAAAGTATTATGGGTATCTACCGATAGCTACTACCGATGCTGTTTCAGCTCTGACAGTGATTTTCGTGATCTCCCATATATTCGTAAGCCTGTATGAGGTGTATTCTACACACCGATATTGATCTACGGTTCTACGCGTCAGGCCATCGAGATCTGTATTCTACAGATCTCGATTCCATCCAACACCTTGCGGTCCTTATTAGGAATCTCACGATCCCAGTCTAATCCTAGCAATAATCCCAGTTTTGACCCTTGCATGTGTGAAGTATTTAGGGGAATACAGTACTGTACTGTAGTATAGATCTCTGGTGCTTATGACTATATCGACTTCAATGGGTCATAAGAAAATTCAGAACATGTTCCGGCTTAACCGCAAATGTGAGTATAGCGAAGGCGACTACGACTACTACTACTACTTTTATCAACGAATGCATGTAGAAAGAAGCTAGTTTAACAGGCAGGAAGGTCGTATTTAGGTATATCAAGTAAGGAATGTCGGACGAGTCTAACACTCCTAGTGGTTTAATAATCCTTTATTCTTTGGTATATCCACTAGATTAGGAGCTGGAACCGTGCTTGGACTAATCAATCAGTTGATCAAACGCCGATTTATTAGCTGATATAAAACAAGTAGTATGATACGATTGACAACTTGATCCATATTTTTACCATTGATATGATGGAGTGAAATCTAAAATAGTCTAGTATCCCAAAGATTTATTGACCTTATTAACAAACTCTTTGCCTTCATCACGGCTCTTAAGATTATGAACCAAGATCTTGAGAATTCTCTGACTATAATTAGTCGAGCTACCACTAACGTGTGGTGTGATGACAATGTTTTTGGCCGTCCATAGAGGATGATTTTTAGGCAATGGCTCGGGATCTGTGACGTTTAGAGCAGCCCCTCGAATCATCCCTTCATTGAGGGACTTGATCAAGGCATTCGTACCCACAATTGGTCCTCTTCCTACATTACTAACAAACGCTCTTCTCCTACTTAAGGCTTTGAACTCTTCGTGTGATATCATACCTTCAGTTGAGGATGTGAGTGGGAGTGTTATGACTAGTAGATCAAGTCCTGAGAGAAAGTGATGTGATTGTCTCTGCCAGTGGAACCACCGAGACGGGACTTCGCCATTTGGATCTCCCAGACCGGGTTTGGTATATGAATCGTCTTTTCTGGATCTAGGAGTTGATTGCTCACGATTTGTGAAGGCGTGAACGTCCATTCCAAGTGCCTGTGCTAATCGCGCACATTGACGGCCGATACAACGATATCCAAGTATACCCCTATTATGACATGTTATTACACTCTAGTTACTTTCCTAGGGAGTTTCATTATCTATTCATTAGTGAATTATACGTACATCCGTAGACCGACCGAGTCCTCTGTCTTCTTCTGACTTTGGGTGGACCCAAACTCCACGTATTTGGTTTTCATAGTGCTCGGTAACTAAGAGCAAGAGACTTGGATTAGATATGAGAGAAAACTTGGATTCCACTTCATGAAAGACAAACTCACAATGATGTTGGAAACTGAGAAAAGTAGCGATAACCCATTCAGCAATCTGTGGCCTATAAAAATAATGGGTATTATTAGTGTTGTAACCAAAAATAATAGTACAATTAATGAGTAAACTCACGGATGTACTCTGCTAGCTGTACAAAATCTATATCAGTCTCCTTGAATATAGGCTTGCTCAAGACCTGATTACAACCACTTCTGATAGGTTGTACATGTCGAAGACTTAGTGCTTAAGCTTTCTCAGGAAAGGCTGTCCACGTGAAGAGCGCTGTCACCTCGTTCCAGGTCTCCCGTGAGATTTCAGCAAGCACAGGGGTAATATTTATGTGACATTTATACTTTAAGATTTGTATTCTAGGACTTACAGCTTCAATGTTCTCCAAAAAGGAATTTGGTAGATCAAAGGGAAGTAAGATTAAAAGAATTTCAAGGTTCGTAATCATGTTTAAGGTTAGATATTCAGCTTTCTCTTGAAATGGTGGATTTTTATTAACTTGACTTTCATATGCCTATTACTTTTTTNGGCTTAAACAGAACTGTGAAGAAAGATCATCTGTATGTCAATATTAAATAAAACATAATGATAGCTGACATCACTTTACATGCGTTATATACGTAGATAATACACCTATAACCATAAAGCCCTTCCACTACTCTTATTCACCGCCAGATTCTAGTGAATCTCAAGTGTAGATTCTCGTAGTAAATTATCTTATAGTTACAACGTAATCTCCTCTTGTTCTTGAAGAAGTAGTCGGATATTATATCTTTAAAGCAATACTTAACAAGGTTTCTGTACAGAGTACTCATAATGCTTTTAAAAAAGACTACTACTTTCAGCTATAATAAAGTTTATAATCTGAGAGTACACATGTAGCGTATTTTAAACTACAGCTTCAAAAATCAAGTCACAAAATTAGCATAGCATACTGTAATTGTTGGTAGAATAGTGGTTACGTACACGTGATATTCACGTGCCACTGTAAGCTAGTCCCGATTAGGTAGTGGGAACGAGCGAAGCTCCTACAGCTTCGCTCTCCCACCCCTAATCGTGGAACAACCATGGAATAGCACAACGAGTATATTACGTATAATTGCGTACCGTACTTCGTGCTACAGGTGAACCGACAGTAATCTTATACACCCCTATAGCCTAACCTACTACTATCTCAGAATTATCAGATCCAAATTAATACCATATAATTGAGTATTCACGGTAATATATAAAAGAATAACGAATTACATTCATTGATATGCAGTTAATAACACTCTTTCAAATTATATATTCCAGCTAAAATAAAATTTATTATCAAGCAGATGTTTTATTCTCGTTCTTAGTAAGAGGAGCAATTCTCAAACTCCTCAAAGAATGTTTTCAGACTACAAAGGTTATTATCAGTTCACTTGTAACATATAGTACAATATACAATTATGCATAATATACTAATTGTACTTATTCATAGTTTTATCGTTTAAAAGGAGGTAGGAGCATTGTAAAGCTATAAGAGCTTTGCACACTCTTACTTCTTAATTAAGAACTTATAAAATAAACTAATGATAAAATTAACAAATATATGTAAAAGTACAGTCAAACTCTTTTAAAAGTTATTAATTACAAACTTAACAATAAAAAATTACTTTTTATTAATATTTTAAAGAAGATGAAGAAGAAATGTTGTGATATCCTAGTTGCCACCTTAGGCACCACGTTTCGCCTATTACACGTGACTTCCCTTTCTAGTAGTTAGCTTTACTTTACTGTACGTAGCTACTACAACACTATAATATATTTGAGTAACCCCGATTACGCACCCTTTTGCTGTGCCTAATTCAACAAGAAATATATAACATTCTAAAAGCTTTTAAAGCTTAAACTCAACAACAAGCTTCTTCATGTTCTAGTGTACTATTATTAGAGAAGTGTCAGATATTATGCTTATGTAATGGCCAGTAATACAGTTTTATATATCTGTTTCAAGAGGTAAGGAATCCTACTCTCCATCTTAACCATCAATTACTGTAGTCATTCTTGTAGAGGAATTACTCAAGCACTGTACCATACAATTTATATGTGATTTTACTGCCGGCTGCGCTCGTACCTCCTGACAAACTTTATCGGCTGTATATAGTAATATCTTAAAAAAAGTGCTTGATTTATTTTATTGGTTGGAACTCATGTAATATACTAGGGGAGGTTTAGATTTAGTGGGAAATCGAATCTCAGCGTGTGCTTGTTCGAAACATCTATGTGTCCTACAATCTTCTCTATACATCTGGCCTCAACCAAAGCTTCTTCCAGGAGAACCTTCTAGGAGCATTAAGCTGTGTATGACGTCGGTTAATATGGCTCTAGCCTGCGACGTCATAACACAAGCCATAAATCAATTATGCGAGTCTTTTACTAAATCATATATCTATAGGAAGGTGACTTATCTCCAAGTTCGATTTCCTCTCCTATGGACAGCTGGGGTTGCGAACTGGCATTCCGGTCACGCTGACGGTTGCAATGTTGATAACCCAACCTCAGCGTGAGAACAGCTGTTAAAGCCACCAACAGGGAGCAAATGGCAACGACATGGCCCAGTATGAACTTGGGGGAGTCTTGGGCGCGGTAAATGTTAGAAGACACGGCACCACCAAGATTGCCCCAACCGACATGAATGGCTAGCGCAACTGATCTCTTGTAGCTTCCGGCAACGTTGTTGCTAATCCAAGTAATGTTGCCTGGGAAAGCTGTGTAAAGACCTGCATGAGAGCGAGTGTGAGCGACCCGCACCATGTTTGAAACTAATAGATATAGGCACACTTACCACAGACTGCAACAAACACACCTGCATAAACCAACCCCGGAAGATTCTTCACCCCACCTACAATAGTGACTATGTATCCTACAATGGCCATGCAGATGAAGGTGATGATAAACGGTGACCGCTTCCGGTACTTGTCAGAGAAGTAGGCTACTGTCATAGACATGGCTGTCGCTAACAGATAAATGGGAATCTAGATATCTCGTCAGAAAAGACAATCATAGATGGCAGTAGTGAAACATACTGTGAGCAGCTGAGCCTCGGCAGACTGGTATCCCAGGTCGTTGATAATGGTTGGGAGAAACAGGTTGACGCCTATGGAAATAGAAGGGTTAGCGTGAACGGATTCAAAAATTGCCCTTTGCAGGGAAACTTGCTGTAGATGGGAACCAGTAGCCCCATATTCATGAACATGGCAGTAAGAACTTGCCAGTCTGTAAGTGCCTGCTTGAGGTACACGGTGCTAAATTTCGCCTTGCTATTCTCTAGCATAGAACCAACTTTGAACGCGACCCATTCCTTTTCCTCTGGAGTTAAGAATTTTGCCGTTTCGAAAGAATTTGGAATAGTAAAGTATGCGAAAATGGCGATAACAACGGTAGCGATGCCCTCAAGAATGAAGATCCATCGCCAGCCCTCAAGGCCACCGGCGCCATCCATTTTCTATTAGACCCAGGTTAACTCTCTACATCAAGGACAAGAGATAAGTAAGGATGCGTACACTAATTGCAAATGCCAAAAGTCCTGAAAAGGATCCAGAAATGATCGCCGCGCAGTAAAAGAGTGCCTGGCGGTACTGAGAGTCCTCCCTGGCATACCAGGTCGAGATATAATAGACGACACCAGGGAAAAGACCAGCCTCTGCATATCTTGTTAGCTTATTTGGAATTGGTAGCTGCGTGTGATAATTCCTACCCGTGAAGCCCAGGAACAGTCGGGCAACAAGGAGCCCTGTAAAATTCTGTACCAAGCCCATAAGAGTCTGCAAATGTTGTTAGAAACCATATTTAGTGAACTTGTTTACTAGACGCGATTTACCCCTATAACACCCCAGGCTACCATAATAGAAGGCAACCATATGGCAGGCTTCAGCTTTTTGAGGAGAATATTGGACGGGATCTCGAAAACGGCGTAGGAAAAAAAGAAAACGGTTACTTCGAAAGGTATTAGTTTGGTTCCCAAGTAAACAGAGGGTGCTTACAAGTTAGGTTAAACTGCTGCGAGGTTATATGCAAATCAGGAATAAGACCTTCTATCTTTGCATTGCCAATATTTCCGCGGTCGATGTAGTTCATGAGATAGAGTAACGTGACGATTGGCAGGATACGTCTATCCATCTTTCGCAGGACCTTCTTTGAGTCGATGTGAGAAAAGTCAGGATCCGAACTCCCATATTCTACATCAACCCCTGCGAGAGTTCCCGGTGGCTTGAGGGAAGGTGTTCTAGGCACAAAGCCGTTAGGTGTTTTTTGCTCAAGCGAATTGTGAGGCGACGACATTTTAAACATTTTAATATGAATAACTAGGTTTCTAAGTTTAAAATCTATAGATGTACGGCATGAAGAAATTTGTCTCTTGTCCAAAGCCCTTACTTTATACATGTGTTATCTTGAACATCTTCTGGAGCGTTATCATTAACCCTAGAACCACGCCAGATAAGCTGTGAAAGATGTTACTGCTCTATATGGACTCATCTCGAACCATTGTCCATATGCGGGTTCTTAGGTGGAGACCCCTTATCTGGAAGAGATTTACGAGTGGTGTAGGACCACCTGAGGTCTTTGATGTCGGCTGTATTTAAATCCCCGGCACACCCCGCGGCATTAAATATACTACCGGGATAGCCGTCCAAATCTGCTAATTGGTGTTCTTACCCCTACGATAATCTACTGCCAATCAGAAAGTTCCTTTTCGCGATAAGAAAACCAGGACCGGCACTTTTTTTNAAGGCCAGACCTCGCGCCTTCATGAAAATGATTATAAGTTCAGTAGCCTCGTCCAGTCTCAGGGCCGTCAACTTTGTTTGACTCTACAGATATATTGTCAGCCACTTCTATCTTAACACCAAACGCCTTCTCGCTCTCAGAATGGGTCCTACTCTCCGTGCGGCTGTCTGCCACTACGCACCAGTGTTTCTCAATGCCAAAGAAACCACCCAAAAGTGCCTTACATTAATCCAAGAGGCAGCTCGCAATGGCGCTCACCTCGTGGTGTTCCCTGAGGTGTTCCTCCCTGGTTACTCATTCTGGAGCTGCATGGTTAGCCCAGGCGAAGCTCACAGCTTTTTCAAGCGCATCGCCGAGAATTCAGTGTATGCTGATGGCGAAGAAGTTGCTGCTATCCGCAATGAGGCTAGAGAAAACAAAGTCTTCGTCTGCCTTGGATTCTCAGAGAAGACTCGTCACAGCAGCGCCAATCTCTACAACTCGAACCTGATAATCAGTTCGTCGGGAGACGTTATTGTTCACCACCGCAAGCTTGTCCCCACATTCTATGAGAAGCTAGTTTGGTCACCCGGTGATGGCCACGGACTCAAGGTTGTTGATGTACCTGTAGAGTCTGGAATCGCCAAAGTCGGCATGCTCCTTTGCGGAGAAAACACCAACCCCTTAGCTAGATACAGCATGATGGCACAAGGAGAGCAAATCCATATCTCAACCTGGCCTGCGAAGGCACCTATGCATAGCATTCGAGACGAGCCACAGGACGGAAAGCCTCGTAAAATGTATGATAATGTGGCCGCCAACCGTCTTAGGGCCGGTGCCCATTGCTTCGAGGGCAAGTGTTTTGGAATCATCAATAGTGCATATTGCGATGACAACACGCTGAACACAATGCTTGAGATTGCCCCCGAGCCTGTCAAGGACGTCATTCGAACCACTATGAATGGTTCGATGCAGGCTGAGAGCCGGTTCTTAAATCCTTCTGGTGGAGCGATCATGGGTTTTATAGTGAATCCTGAGACTGGAGAGAAGGAGGATAGAGAATTCCTTCAACATGAACAAGGCATTCTGTATGCCGACCTCGATGTGAGCGAAACAGTGGAGGGCAAGCAGTTCCAGGATGTCGTGGGGGGTTACCAGCGCTTCGACGTTTTTCAGATGAAGGTGGACCGATCTCGACAGACACCTATCACATTCACCAATCACTTTTCAGATGCAGAGGCAGGTCATTAGCGCGTAATTATCTGAGTATATTGATAAGAAGTTAAAAGTTAGTTTAAGTTATAATGATAATGGTAACGCTTAACATAACCTACAGGGACTTTATCATCCCAGACAGGAATATTAAAGTATACACTGCTTAGAATTATGGGATTGTTATTACGGAGCGGTTAAGTATTCATATAGCACTAGCAAGGATGTGTAATAGCCTTGTCCACGTTGGGTAGTAATCCTCACTTCTTTTGACGCTAGATTACGCTAAAAACTTGCATGCATACTTAGTGCCTTGGCAATTTTCCGCTGTTGTACGGAGGTACAGCGGTTAAGTATTTGCACAGCACTAGTAGGGCATTGTGGAGCCTTCCTATTCCATATTAGGCAGTAATCCTACAACACCACTTTCTACGTGTTTACATTGTTTACTTATGATTTTACTACTACAATCAATGTTTGGTTTTTTATTTTAATGTTATAAACTTAATATTGTGTCAAAATCAAAAACCAAACATTGATTGTAATAGTAAAATCATAAGTAAACAATGTAAACACGTAGAAAGTGGTGTTGTAGGATTACTGCCTAATATGGAATAGGAAGGCTCCACAATGCCCTACTAGTGCTGTGCAAATACTTAACCGCTGTACCTCCGTAAGGTTATCTACGGATCCGTATCCCCTCAAGCCCCACAGGCCAAATTGGCCTATTTTAGCGTTGTTGCCTCAAATTTATAAACATTTTTACTGGTGCGTTAGTGTTAATCAGAGGCTTTAACTGGATAATATCCTTGAATACAAATTTTGGCCTTACAAACTTTAAACGAGTGGTGCCTGAGGGGATATAATATTGCAAAATTATGGGTCCCCTTACGTAATTTGTAGATTTTATTCTTCCTGTGATTGGCTAGAAGAGGTCGTTTTGCGTGATTTCATTCGCTATTCGAAGTATGTAAGCTTTACCTTTTCCGGCCTGTAGGGCCCTCTCCACACGTCGCGCAGCGCGCTGAATAGTACCAAAAACCCTGAATTACAGCTTAACAATACAGTAACTTATTCCTCTGGGTGCGAAGCACCCCTTGCGAATGAAGTAAGTAGCAAGCTTTGCTTGTTGTCTAATATAGATAAAAGAGTAACACCCTTACTAGTGCTATATGAATACTTAACCGCTGTACCTCTGTACTTCATGCTCCACTATCAGTTATTTTTGCTGTATAATTAAAATGCAGGAATTTGTTACATTTCCACTCGCGGTCTCAAGATACTCGTTACTAGTAACCTAAAATGTGGAGCAGAATGCGTCCTCTTATCGCACTCCATATATATGAATTATCAGAGGAGCAGCGACATATGCTCATCACTCAATTTCATTCATAAATAACACATAGGGTGACTGTTCAATCTCGTGCGGGCGGTAGTAAAAATATCACCGGAACAGTGGAACGGGACCACTTAAGGCGATTTGTTTATCTCCGTACAGGAATCGACACCCACAAGATAGCTTACATGTAATATTTTTTGAACAATAAATTCAAGGTGTCGTGCTGCACGACTTCAGCTTATCTACGAAGTGTTCCGATGTCATAATTTTTGCAGTCTTAATGGCAATATGACCCTGACCGTAACAGAGGAAGAACGACCAGATCTATCTAAGCCATCGTCTAGATTCAAGGCGTGCATATCGAAGACGTTCTTGTTTATCCTTAGTCAATGGCTGCTAATTGGCATCGGAGTTGCTTGTGTTATCGGCTACTTCTTCCCAAATGTTGCCAAGCATGGCGGTATCATCCGATCAGAGTACTCGATCCTTTACGCAGCAGTGGGCATCATCTTCTTTGTTTCCGGACTCAGCATACCTGGGGAGAAGCTGATAATCCACCTTCGAAATTGGCGTCTGCATCTGTTGGTACAGGCGACATCTTATCTCTTCTTCCCAGCCTTCATGCTAGGAATCGTCCACCTAATTCTTGCCACAGACACCGGTAAAAAGATCGATGTTGCAATTCTCACCGGATACATCTTCACGGCATGCCTACCTACGACAATTTCATCTAATGTCGTCATGACAAGGGCGGCCGAGGGAGACGATGCGGCTGCTCTGGTGGAGGTTGTGATAGCTAACGTCTTGGGGCCATTTATTTCTCCAGGGTGGACAATCGCACTACTGCCCCGCTCAACTGAATTTGCACCATGGCTTCAACACAACAGCAGCATGGGCCAAATGTACCAGAATGTATTCCGACAACTAGGAATCAGTGTCCTTGCACCATTGGCAGTCGGACAGCTCATTCGTCGGATATGGAACGAACATAGTGTGTGGTTTCTGCAGAAGTTCTACGCGCAAAAAGTGTCCACAGCATGCCTGCTTTTGTTGATGTGGTATGTTCATCCAAAGACAAGGCTTGTCGCCTTTGTAGCCACCTCTGATTGACTACCAGGGCATCATTTTCTACTTGCTTCGCTACGAACGCCTTCGAGGCCATTACGCCCGAATGCGTGGCGTTCGTTCTTTTGTTCAATATTGCTCTATATCNTTTTTATGACGGTCATATGCTTCGGCCTCTGTCGCCCTCCTAAAAAGATACCAATCCTTCAACAGACGGATCCCAGAATTACGATTGCAGTGTGCTTCTGTGGCCCTGCAAAAACAACTGGGCTAGGAATCCCGTTATTGTATGCCATGTGGCAATCTTTAGATTTGGGGCTGACAGCGAAAACTTCGTTACCAGTCCTACTATACACCACAGAGCAGGTCATCGTAGCCCATTTCATTGTGTATGCATTTAAGACGTGGTTAAGGAAAAAGGAAAAAACGGACACCTTTGAGAGTGCTCAAGAATCAGTTTAGCATAGCACTCTTTCTGTAATTGTATACTATCTACCTTGTATGAATATTGGGGCCAGTGTGCATAATAGCACCTCAAAAGTCTGCTACTTTTATGTGTACCTTGTACCGAAGTATAGAAATGATCAAATTGCAATTAAGTCTAATATATGATAAAAGTAATCGCAGCAGTGTAACGCGTAGTCGAACTAAGTCAAATGCTAGAGGACAGCGGAAATGATCAGCAAACGGCCGTTCGAACCGGATCGAAACGGATTTTTGGTAAATCCGAATCCGACTCGGAATTTCAAACTTGATTGGTTCAAAGTTCGAATGGATTTATCAGCAAATTCGAATTGGAATCGAAAAGTTCGCAGATTAAAAAATAATAAATTTATGAAATTTGAATAATAAATTATACAATATATATATATATTTTATTGAAATAATTTTTTATATTAAATTCGAATTCAAAAAGGGTATACTTAGATCGAGTATAACTTAAATCCTCCGACCACTTACCTAAATCCTCCGGATTGCGCCGGCATCGGCTATTTTTCAGGTAATAATGTTGAATTAGGCACAGCAAGAGGTTGCGTAATCGGGGTTACTCAAATATATTATGGTGTGTTGTACGGTAGTAACTACGTACGTACAGATGAAGCTAACTACTGGAAAGAAAGAAGTTACGTGAGACGTGGTGCCTGAGGTGGCACTGGATATCACAACAAATAATACACTGTTTTAACTGAAATCTCAGGCCTCACACCAATATTTGTATAATAGCATTCAGATACTTATAAGTCTTTGAATCTTTGCTAATTCATAATATAATTTTATTGTCATTAAGATATAATCATATAATAGCTAAATAATTAATAATATTTGGATAATACTTGATTTTTAAGAGAGTTAAACCAAAATAAAATATATCCTCAAGTACAGTAGGTTATAGGCTGTTCGAAGCCTAAAGGCAACTATAATTATAGGCTACGGATGGCCTATAACTCACTAAAATTACAGGGCTATTCAGGGTATTGTGCTAGAAAGTGGTCTGTGCAATAGCCGATGCCGGCGCAATCCGGAGGATTTAAGTATACCCTTCAAAAAATGGGAGTTCGTACAATCCGGGTAGTTCGACCGGAGCCCTACAGTACAAACGGCTAGAAAAAGATTAGATAAGACCCATAGTCGCATGCGATTGGCTAGAATATGGGACACTGGGTCACCTCACGTGCTACATATTTATAAAGGCCTAAGGTGTCCCAATGCAAGATCTGTCTTATGCAACTAATGATTACTTTATCATCGTCTGAGTCGGACTGTTGTGCGACCACTTATATGGCCATAAACACTGGAAGAATACCTTCAGCATCATTAACAGCTATATTCTAGCATATATTGATCCCGAATGAACTTCAAGCATCCAGCTCACCACCGCATAGTCCCACAATGGCGGAAAAGCAAGCAGCATGCTTCAATTGCAAGAGATGTAAGATGAAGTGCCTTCGTAACACAGAGGGTGATTCCCTAGATTGCGTGGGCTGTGTTCAACGGGGCTTGCGCTGTACCCGGCCTGCATATCATTTGGGGAGGAATCCAGGCTCCAAGAAGTTTGTCCCCAGTAAGCTCCTTTGCATCGCACAATCCTGTTAATACCGTGGTAGCAAGCTCTCTGGGTTAGACAAGGCTATTTTTCAGATAGAAAATGCCATGAATAACGAAGCCTCATCAAGTCGACAGGATCGGGAGCTATTGAAGCAATTCCTTTTCAAGATCGGCAGTCAGCTCTCCAGCCCGGTTGCCACGCCGTCCATCCGGGCCCAGGTCCAACGGCCAAGGATACCGACGCAGAAAAGTCTAAGTGAAGCCATCGACGCGGCAGAAAATCCCCTTCTCCTCCTAGCACAAACTTCAGAGGACCTATCCGTTGAGACAGAACTCCGCTCGCCAGCAACCCCTGCCATAGCCAATGGCCGCCCGAATGTCAGATCTCAGGCATCGACGGCATATAATGAAGCATTTTTTGGCCCCTTTAAGCCGATGTTGGACATCCAACCTGAACTAGATCCAATTGCGCTAGGTCTAGTTGATATGGCTGAAGCAGAGCAGCTGTTTTCTTTGTAAGCCTGACCCGGATTCTTCACCATGTATTTTAACCCTCTCTAGCTTCTATCAAACTCTCTCTGAGATGCGCTGGGGACTCGATCCAGCTATTCATTCTGCGAAATTTGTCCACCAGCGGTCTTTATTCCTCTTCACTAGTGTCCTAGCCGTTAGTGCACTATATATTCCGTCTGCAGGCACTCTGTCAAAAAGACTACGGTTGCATTGTCAAAAATTGGCAGATGTCGTTATCAGCAAACGAATGCGATCCGTAGAAATCGTCCTTGCTTTTATGGTCAATGTGCCATGGCTTACGCCTGGCACTCACTGGGCTGACGACGAGACCTGGATGTACCTCAGCGCCGCCTCGACTATTGCGTTGGATATCTCCCTAGACAAAATAATCCTCCATCCAGGGATCGACAAGACTATCCTCGAATGGAGCAAGTCTCATCAGTCGGAATGCATTGATGCGCATAAAGTCATGGATCTGGATCAGTGTCCAGACGTTGACATTACATCAGAATGGGGACGCCGGCTGTTGCGTCGAAGAGAACGTGCATGGCTGACTCTATGGGGATTGGAACGAGGGTAAAGTCCTGGGACTGCTATATCCTAATTGTTATGCCCCTATCCAACTACTATGACTAATACAATCAAAAGGGTATGTCTAGCGAGAGGGCGGAGATGGAGCGTTCCCGTGACGCCATTGATTGAATTCTGCGATAACTGGCATGAGTCTGACATTGCTGCAACATGGGATAATATTATTGGCCCTGCTATGGTTCTTCGGAGAGATTTGGTAAGGCTCGTACTATGCATGAGCTTTAAAAACTCACTAACCTCATCTAGTTGCCTTTTATAGAGAAGTTGAAATCCGGTCTCCTCATGAAGTCGGCTGAGGAACCAATGATAGATTCAAATTTAGAACCCGAGTAAGATTGACAACTCCTTTACCCTTTGAAAACCTATTTACCATGGAATTAGCCAAGAGATTGAATTATTTTTTCAGAACTGGATGAAAAANCTTTCCTCGCATTTTGGCGCGTGATACAGGTATCGGCATCCGCTCATTGATGGAGACGAATGCACTCACTCATACGCTGAGAAGGAAAATTACCCCCCTACCTTGACATACTATCATTACACACCCGCCTTTCCGCATATTCTCACCTTATCAACCTGCCTACTACAAGTGCCGCAGTACGAAAACAATTTCGGGCAGCCGCTTTCTCGGCAGCGTTGAGCGTCCTTCGCACTGCTGTGCAAAGAGAGGCAGAGTTAATGGCTATGCCTAATAACTCTGTCATCATGGTTGCTTTTTCAGCAGCTTTTGCCATTCAGATCACTAAATTTCCCGAGAAAGGCACCTCGAGTCTGACCGCCAGTGTGATCACACTGATCAGCGAAGTTGCCAATGTCCTTGAACGGATCGGAACCGTTACACAGCATCGAAACGGGATCTCGGCACTCTTTGCTGTACGCCTTCGTCATATTGTACATCTCGCCTCATCTTCAATAGTCTCTAAGGGCTATCTTGAGGAAACTTCCATTACCGACGAAGGCCCAACGCGGCCCGACAAGAGCGATAACAGACAAGGTTCCTCTGCTGGCTTCTTAGAAGAACTAGAACAGCCTGTTCACTTCGCAGATATATCTATAGATCAGATCAATGGCATGATCGATGCGATGGGAGACGACCTTGGTGTTCTGGACTGGAATTTCGATATGGACTTTAATTTTCGAGACCCTGATTTCCTCGACTGGGGTCACTTCAGCTGAGACCATGCCATATCCGTAACAGGTCACCAGTATTCCTATATCTCATTTTCTTAGCTCATTTGATCTCCAGGCTTATAGTTTGTGTATCTAAATAGATGCTAATATGAGTTAACACGGTCATTGACTAGGATCTCTGTGGAGGGCTATCTTATTACGAATATTGCCAAATACTATTAAGTTTTGTATTATTGAGAAGCCGAATATACTGTCATATCTTAAGGCCCTTTTTGGCTGAAAATCGCTTGTGTGCAGCAGTTCTTTTCAGTCACTTCAAAATAATAAAGTTTGTTATAACAATTTAACTAATAATAATTTTAAATATATAAGTAAAAATTATATAATAGAAAGCATATATATAAACTTTACTTTGACTGATTTTTCATAGTGTAGAAGATATAAGTTTTACAAGATTATACACAAGAAAACTGAAAAAATAAGGTTATTCAAGGGTTTTTCTTTTTTTTGAAAGTCTTATCCCTTTAGATTTTAGTTCGCCTAAGCTTTTTAGGCCAAAGTTATATAAAGGGATATTACCCACGTAAAACCCTTCATTCTCCTAAAAACGGAGATAATTGTAAAGCAACGACGTTAAAAGTGGTTTAAAATGACTTATGAAGTCTGAGGGATAAAAAAGGTGTTGTACACGACTGATTTAAACAAAAAAANCAAGCTATTTTAAGATATGACAGTACGTTTACAGTGATATTCGTTTTAGGCTTGTTTTTTTGCTTACACTTTTAGCTTTACACAACTTTCTTTTTGTTATAAAAGAATTAAGCAAAAAACTAATTTCTTGAATTAATATAGTATAATATAATTGTTAGTAAAATAGTGGTTATGTATACATGATATTCACGTGCTCATGTAAGCTAGTCCTGATTAGGTAGTAGGAGTAAGTAGAGCTTTTACAGCTTTGTACTACTTTTACTTTCTAATCGTATAACAATTATAAAATAGCATAATGAGTATATTATATATAATTGTATACTGTACTTTGTGTTATAAGTAAACTAATACTAATCAGTTTGTATATATAGATCAGGAGATTATCGTTTAATTAGTAGGATATTTAATAGTCTTTTTTTAAAGTTAAATCTTGAAAGATTATAACTTGTTTGATAAGACATTCGGTAATCTTTTTACAAAGTTGTAATTTACTTTAGTTGAAGAGGAAAACAACTATTTAACATTTACAGTTTAACTAATTGAATATATAATAGTTTACTCTTATAGTGTTAGTATAGTTATATGTAGGCTAGAATCACGTATGGATTAAATGTATGTGTAGATAAGATCAAGTTAATTCGGTTGCAGTAGTAGATGGTAATACTATACAATAATACTTCTTATATAATTATTATAGTATGAACTTACTTATAACTAATAACAATCGACTATTATATTAATATGTATTACTTTTATATATTAAAGATGTATGTTCACTGTAAAGGTAAACTAACATTGATTAATTAGATTTTATAGATTAGAATATATAATTTATTATTTTGAAGAAAGAAGTTAACTGTTGGTAGAATAGTGGTTTACGTACACGTGATATTCACGTGCCCTTGTAAGCTAGTCCCGATTAGGTAGTGGGAACGAGCGAAGCTCCTACAGCTTCGCTCTCCCACCCCTAATCGAACAGAACAACCATGGAATAGCACAACGAGTATATTGCGTATAATTGCGTACCGTACTTCGTGCTACAGGTGAACCGACAGATATCACCAAGCGAATTATCCTCTCGCGCTATTACTCGAGAGAGATTTGCCAAATCATATCGCATGTTTCCATTGTAAATGTTATCATTATATTTCAGAGGAAAAAGCATCGCGATATATTCCAGTTTTACGACCGTACCTTCACGGGTACCCTAAGTGTGTATATAATTATGGGTTTTGCCAGCAAACTGAGTCATGTATATCTTATTATTTCGCTCCTACGTTATTTTTCATGGCAATGAAGCAACACCGGCAAAAGCAAGATCCTGAAATGCTTCTTAAGATGTTATCTTCAAAAGAGCTGCGATTATTCTCTTCTTCAATTGTTGAATGGAATCACCTGTCGGT
This sequence comes from Scytalidium lignicola, assembly GCA_002812745.2. NCBI lineage: Eukaryota > Fungi > Ascomycota > Leotiomycetes > Scytalidium > Scytalidium lignicola. The sequence goes on along the minus strand of NCSJ02000005.1, from coordinate 127,319 downwards.
TCGAATCCACGGAAATAGATTTCTTCTACGATATCAGACCATATCCACACCAGCTCCAAAAAAATTAATAAATAATTCTTATGACTTCTGGGAAAAGAGGATATGTCCGCATATAAAAATATCAGCTCATCCAGGAAGGGGAGGGTATCATGTCTGCGATGTGGGAAAACATTTTCTTACTACCATAAAAAGGTTTAATCCATTTAAGAAAGAAGAAAATGAAGCGTTCTGGAAATGTCGATTTTGTTTAACCGAAGTCCAATTCAGTTATAACAAATTGTATGACAGAAACATATCAACGTTTTGCACGGTATGGAAAGATCTTGGAGAAGGCAAATCATATCTGGATCCTAAATGGCAAAGCCATCTAGATCATATGTTTGATAGTCATTTAAGCATTCGACATGGGAAACTTGCAAGGATTGATTTTGAACTCGGATCAATTCGTTCTGCATTTGAGCAAGGGCATGAGTTCAAGTATGACTCACTTATAAGCTCCACAGAAGCCTGTGATATGATGAAAATCGGAGACGCCTTGCGTTCACACAACAGATTTGTGATTAGGCCTGCTCTTTTTAATTTTTTTAATTACGGAGAAACCGTATCAAACAATGTCTTGTGCTCAAATAAAATTAGAAAATTTNCTTTTTAACCTTTTTGGCAGAAAGGAGAAGGGAAGACCTATTGCGAAAAGAAAAGATGAATATATTGGATGCAAAGTACCGTCGCAGCTGTACTGTAGTAAAAGCAGACATTATGATAAATACTGGTTAATTAGTAACAGATAGGTTCGGAAGATTATTCATTATTTGAATACACTAAATGAATATAATTCTTGGAGGGCATTTCCATTAAAAGGCAGTAAGCACTCTTGTTATGAGTAATATAAGCTTGTTGTGCTACCAGCTTTATCTATAATTGCCCCCTAACTTTCCTTAATCCCACTGCCAGGAGCATTAAATGACCCACGATACAGATTTCGGAGAGTCGTGGCAGCCCTCATTAATGGCTCGATATAAAACACATGCCCCCGATCTGTTCCATCCTCCCGAAGTTATGTTCGCGAAGAAACAAGAGCGTCCTATCAGTTTTCCTTCTTATGTGTGGACCTCGGGCTGTACTATCTACGCACTGTTTGCAAAACGAGACATCTTCGAGTGTTTTCGTTCAGACTCAGATGACGTATTAGTTGAAAACATTAGTATGCTTGGAAAACCGCCTCAGAAGTGGTGGGATCTTTGGGACGCAAAGTACGATTTCTTGAACAAGAATGGTGAGTGGGATGCCAGACCTACAAGATCATGTGCCAACGAATTCACACGGTTGCCGGCGCGGGTAGATTATATCGCTGAGGACAGGGAAGGTAGTATGACAGATGAAGAGCTGGGGGATCTGCTGGAACCATTCGAGAGTATGTTTCGGTTTCTTCCAGAAGACAGAATGAGTATAACGGAGATTGCAAATGGGCCATGGATGAAGAAATGGGGCCTCCCAGCCTTCCAAGCAGTTCAGCAGGCGAAGAATGAAAGTGATAGTGCATCAGAGATATGTAGAAGACCAACGAAGCACTAATGTACGAATATAATTACCTAGCATCAGATTTATAGCATTAACTTCTATGCTATAAACTTTCGTTTAAATATCTACAACTGTTATGGTAAAATGCTGATGGAGATAGAGTAAACCCTCGTGTATAATTTTTCTTACATTTTTCGTTATGACGTTGATTATCAAGTCACTGCTCATGTAATGTGTGCTTATACAACTATCGTCAAGCTGAAACGGAGCTCGTCATAATACCACTCTTCGCAGCTAAAGCAGACTTGTCTTTGTCAGATAGACTTCTGGTAGTTGGTAACAGGACAGAGCTTTGTGGCCTGAGGCAACAACATGTAAAGCAAAAGGCGCGCCCTAACAGCTTGCTTTATTTATACTCCGGTATCATTCGCTCACGAAAGTAACGGCTGTACCATCCATCTTGTTTGTAAAGTAGAGCTATCTACAATCAATATGGGATCGAAAACTCCCGATGGACATCAGCAGACTCCTGATGGTGGGTTTCTAGTCTTTAACTCTTGAGAGTGAATTGCTAACTAGCCCGAGCTTCTAACTCCGAGCTCAAACCAACCAATACTGGAGGACGTGCCATTCGAAGGGGCTCATCCTCTGCTGACCTGGATCGTGGAGTCATCAGTGACGATGATGATGACGACGGGAATGATGGCGAAGCTCCCGGGATGAGTACTTCGGTGACGAATGCCAGTATGTAACTTCAAGAACAAGATTATGATGCAAACAGATATTAGTTAACTAACTAACTATTCTATAGATAAAAANGAAAAAGCGCAGAAGAGCCAAGAAGAAGAAGACCAAGACTACTCCATATCAAGCGCTTAAACAGTCCTCTCCACCCCGCGTCGTACTCTCTTCCCTCTTCCCTACCGGAGACTATCCGGCAGGAGAGCTAGTGCCATACAATGACGACAATACAGCTCGCACAACAGGTGAAGAGGTTCGCTATAACTCTCGCATTTGGGATGATAACTTTCTCTCCAACTATAGGCAAGCAGCCGAGATTCACAGACAAGTACGTCAGTGGGCACAGGAGAGTCTTATCAAGCCCGGTGCCACATTGCTAGAGATTGCAGAAGGGATTGAAGATGGCGTACGTGCACTTGGGGACCATCAAGGCTTGAGAGCTGGGGATGGATTGATGGCTGGGATGGGATTCCCGACCGGATTATGCTTGAATAACATTGCTGCTCACTACACTCCAAATCCTGGTGGAAAAGATGTCGTTCTAACCAAGCAGGATGTGCTAAAGGTTGATTTTGGCGTGCATGTTAATGGGAGGATTGTCGATAGTGCGTTTACGGTTGCCTTTGATCCTGTTTATGACAACCTTCTTGCTTCAGTGAAGGAGGCAACAAATACCGGTGTGAAGGTAAGTGACGAGAAAGATTTGATGATAGATTATATCTGACTGTGCACCTAGGAATCGGGTGTCGATGCAAGGGTCAGTGATATCGGAGCCGCGATCCAGGAAGTAATGGAGAGCTACGAAGTGGAGATTGGAGGGAAATCATTCCCCATACGAGCCATAAGAAATATAACTGGGCATGATATCAAACGGTATCAGATACATGGTAGCAAACAGGTACCCTTCGTCAAGAACTCTAGTAGAACTAAGATGGAAGAAGGAGAGGTATTTGCTATTGAAACCTTTGGAAGTACTGGCAAGGGGTTTCTGACCGATGGTGTGAGTTGCATCACTTTTCAACCAATATTCAAATTCTAATGTTCAAGCAGGTGGGCATCTATGGATATGGTAGACAAGCCGGAGTTTCGGGTGCAAATCTGCATCTCTCCTCTGCGAAGTCTCTTCTTCAGACTATCGACTCTCACTTTGCAACAATTGTTTTCTGCCGGCGGTACCTTGAGCGTCTTGGAGTGACGAAATATCATCTCGGAGTAGGTGACTTAGTTATCTTCTACTTTTCAATTGCTCATTGATATACTTCATAGATGAATAACCTCCTCTCGAGCGGAATTGTCGAATCATATGCCCCGTTAGTTGACATCAAGGGTTCCTACACTGCACAGTTCGAGCATGTGAGTTTACTCTCTTATTGAATCTTCACTGCTAATACTCTGTGGCAGACAATCTTGTTGCACAGCGGCGGGAAAGAAGTAATCAGTCGTAGCGATGATTACTAGTTAGGAGCCTTGGCCTAAAAATATGTGGCTAGCACACCCTAAATTCTCTTCTATACGTTCCTTTGATATTTTAATCGTTATTCCTCAGGTTGTTATATTTTTGCTTCTAAAGCACGAATTAACTAGCAATACTGTTCTGAACTTTCTTTGAATAACAAATACTTTTACTCTCATTTAGATGGCTTTTCGTCTATAAGAAGTAGTGCTGTTAGAGCCAGCTATGCAATCTTTGTCTTCACAGAGAGTTTCAAATTCAACATCTGCATGACTACCGTAAGGATCTCAGATAAGCCATGATAATTATATCAGTCACGGCTTCGAAACTTTTAATTACTCGCTATGACGTGTCCTATAAGTCAAGATTCACAAGAGGGGTGGTGTAAACCTTGCGGAATTTAATCCTAGATTCTATTTTTATCAAAACCCTTCCATGCTTTGAGTTTGCCTTTCTAATGCAGAGCGCCATACATGAGGTACATGAGCGTAGGAAGCAACCGATATGTGGAATAAAAGAGAGACAAAGCTGTCTAATGTTATATGTTCAACAAATGCAATGTGCATAATGAGATGAGATACACATTCTGACTATACACATTCAGACTCAACCTAACCCAACCCTATGTGATGTTCGTCGATATTCATCGAAGAGTCCGCTTAATAAGCGGAACCGATAGGCTGGAATGATAACTAATTACTCTTTGGGTTTCTTACTTGTCTTGAATCGCACCACACTTCAGCAAATTAGATATTCGCAGAATATCTCGATCGGCAACAACCCTCCTCCTGCATGCTATATCACGAACAGCCCTGTCCATTCAAATCGCCAAAATGTGTCTTGCTTTAGGTCTCGGCCTATCCCGCCTCAAATTTGAGAACCGACCAATATCTTCCATCGAAGCGTTCGTCTCTCATTCCCTCATTTCATCCATCGACTCATCATTGAAATTTTCATGTTCGATTGACTCTTCAATACAGAAGCGCGAGAGCCCAACGAGAAAGTCACCATAAAAAACCACTGGGGAAAAAGGACAGAGATGTTATTTACAACACGGATGGGAGAGGTGCGCCAAAGGTAGAGGAGCATAGGTCGAAGTGGAGGTGGGAGCCTTTCACAACTGGCACAGTCGGGTGAGGGAGACAGAGTGGGAAGACCACTATCGACCGTTGTTTGCGTTTTTCATGTGTCTATTTCACGGCCGCCTTTGTCTCCTGGAACTTCCTAGATAGATACAATGAAAGTTACCACTCGGCTATGTCTCGGTCTTGTTGAGAGCCTTGCATCTCCTCTACCCGCGGAAAAACCAGTAACTCCAACGCCAGCGATGCCCATTACCCCAAGCTACCCTCAGAGATTTAATGAAGTCGACCTCCTCATGGTCTTCAGAGATACTGACCTACGGCCTGCGCTGTGTGGGTCACGCATTGTCAGGGGTTTAGGTTCTACAGTAGGTGCCCTGCTAACCCGTAGACTGCCAATAATAATAAAGCCAACACCCTCGGAGACAAGTCCGTATATCGCAAAGCAGCTGCAATTCTAGCTAAATAACGTTAGGCAGAGCAGTGCATGGAGCGTGATACAGGAAAGTTATACTGTCGATCAGTATTGTGACAGCACATTATTCGCTCTGAAATAAAACCAATCCTTGATCCGTTGCATGATGCATTGAACCCATGTGTAACAATCAACAAACTTCAATTCGACTGGTAGGAATTTCCGTGTTTGCTGCAAGCCAGCTGCACTCACGAACCAGTTTCTGATGAGGCTGAGAGATGGTGGGTGGCAGCACAAAAGCGATGAATGTCTTGCCCAGCAGAAGTCGGCAAATATTTCTTTTTCGTATTTTAAACTCCAAACTCGTAGTACGACAAGTAGCTGAAATATGTCATCAAGTGACACGAAAAGCCGTAAAAGTGGCGCGCAAAGCTTCAAGAACCACCAAAAGACAAGAGATGAATGGCTAGAAGCAGAGACCAAGAAAATCTGGGAAGAAATGAATAAAGTGGTCAAATCACTTTCTGAGCCCCCCCACAATGAAGTTAAAGAGAAACGGAGATTTATGAAGATGTTCCATGGTGAAAATAAAGGCAAGGGAAAGCAAGATCCAAAGTCGCCGCCTACAAACGAAAGGGACAAGATCCAGGACGACGTAAAATATACAACTGAGAAAATTCTCGGGTTGATGGATCAGTTGAAGCCGAAAGTGACCTCAAATAAAAGCGAAAAGGATGAGAAATTCAAGAATACTTTGACCAATACTATTAAATGTATCAACACATTGGGCGAGAGGGTGGCTGGGGCTGCATCACAAGTAAGGGTTTTCAATCTTTCAAAAGTCCTTCTGGCTATCACGGAACAGCTTATAAGACATCTCCCACTACTTATGCTAACTAGGCCCCAGGCATTTGCACCGGCACCATCCTGTTTCAACGCGATAGGTTTCTTCCTTCAATTCTGGACCAACTTCGTGGAAATGATTGACAAGCTCGAGGCACTCCTCTCAATATGCAACGACTTCATCGGCCGTCTCCACATGTATAACACCAACAGTTCTGAGGAAAAGATCACCGAGTTACAATACATCGCAGCGCAAATCCTGCTTAAACTCGTCCAGATCTTACGAGTTGGTACCTTGATTGATTTATCGACGGGAGACCCTGAAAATGCTTACGAAACAGGCATTTCTGGGTGAAAGTCGTATTCAAGCGTTGGCTGATGAAATGGGGAAGTTGGTGAAGAAGGAGAATGACCTTTTGACAGCCTTGACGTATAGTGATGTTAGAAATATTAAGCAGATATTGGAGCAGCAACAGACCACAGTGGATGCGAAAGGGTGGCGTATTGCCATTGCAAAAGCCCTGGGTTTCGGCGATGATGAGCCCAAGCGTGTATGGGAAAACAGATTAGAAGAGATCACAGCTTCGTTGATTCCAAATACGGGGATGGCGTGGGTGGAAAATGTGGAGCAGTTTCGGAACTGGGTTACTTTGGATGGTGTTGCTGCTGGCAAAGGTAAGGAGTTTAAACCTGCACACCCTATGCTGGTTATTGAGGGCGCGGAAAAGACGGGAAGGACGTATTTGATGGCGAACATTGCGAAGTATCTTGACGACAGAAGGCCGCACCGTTCGATATATATATATATAGTGGCTCAGATCAGCAAACGGACAACTATCACACCCTATCTTTTGTCTTGAAGTGTCTACTGTGGCAGTGCGCTACGTCTTCCGGGTCGTTGATAAAGTCAATGGCTGAGAAATGTCAGAAGATGGGATACAATCCGAATGTGTACGATATCTGGGAACAATTGTTTCTCAAAAATGAGGAAATTAAGAAGTTTAATCGACCGTTTTACATCCTGATCGATGGCCTAGAGGATGGTATGTTGAAAAATATCATTTCCCTGCTAAAGAACTTAGTGGATAGTGAAAAGGAAACCTTTCGTATCCTTATAAGCACAAGAAATTTGAGCGTAGATGAGCAGAAATCGTTTACTCGTATTCGCCTCTCTGAGGGCGACAGACACAACAATTCTCACGATATCCATATGTACATTGAGCATAAACTAAAAAACATGTCCGCATTCGATGGGACTAGTCACCTCGAAGCCGTGGAATATAGAAAGAAGATCATAACCACGATTGAGAAAGAGACGGAGGGTGATTTTGCATGGATGACGATTGTCCTGGAGAAACTCCGTTCAAAACATCATCTCGCAGATATTGACATTATTCTAAAGGATGTAAAGGAACCAAGGGAAAAGCAAATTAAAGACGAGATTGAGCGACTCAACAGAGAGCTTACGTCTGAAGATATCAAGGAAATCAACGAGGTCATCCTTTGGGTATTGACGTCTCAAATCACCCTTTCGCTGGACGATATGAATGCAGTACTATCTCTTAGATCCCACACGGACTCCTTGATGCCGCTGAGTCGTCGACTGAATCCCCTTCTGCATGTGAATGAGTCGGGAAGAATCCAATTCAGATTCAACAAGATCAAAACCCAAATCCCAAGGGGGCAGGACTCGTCTGTGGGGCAGGGCCTGAGTGAAACCGCCGACTCTTTGAAGCTTATAGAGGCGGAAGTGAATACTGTACATCGCTTCTTGGAATATGTTTCACCACGAAAAGACAATTATGATAAGAAAGAACTGGAACGCCTCCTATGGGGGGATTCGTTAAACTCAACGAAGATTACCATCTGTTATGATGAGCAGAATGCTCACATTAAAGTGGCATTAACATGTCTGGAGGTTCTCACAAGTAAAGGAGATGAACACACCGAAGGGCTTCACTCTTACGCTGGGAAATATCTGCTCTACCATTTGGAGAAAGCGGGAGAGAAGGAGCTAGACAAATATCTGAAAGCGAAGATTGGTCCGCTTCTAATCGAGCTATTCACAAAAGATCGCTGCTTCGATACGCTATTCTGGACGAGATCAGAACACATGAGCCATACTGTGTGGCAAGATAGTGAGGGGGTGTGGCTGAAGGAGAATCGTGAGCGCTGGCTGTATACGCAGAATGGAATGATTGAGATGAAAAAGTGGCTCTCTGACCCGATTGTAGTAGGCGATATTGTCGACCCGGACAAGAAGAGTATGATAGAATCATTCATTGATGAGAAAAATGCCAGCCGTTGTCATGAGATCCTACTACGGGTTGTAGCGGAGCGGTTAGCCACACGTTTGTTTCTAGAGAATGTATACACCCGCCGAGAGCAGCTCACAGCTATCTATTTCCTTAATGGGTATGTCACGCGAGTATGTATGTCTGGACTATATCGAGTGAGATACATTGCTAACCGCTGTAGATTGGCAACCAGAAGGATATTTCACCATGTACAGAAGACCGCGATCGACTCCAATGGAAAGAATTCTGTCGCATTAAAGACTGGGCTACAAAATTAGATGGAGTTGGCAAGAAAGAAGACAGGAATTCTTGGTTGTGGAAGATCCAGGTTGCTAGAACAATATTCACAGTGTGCAACAAATGATCATGAGGCGAACAATGCGGCAAAAGACNTCCTTAAGGAGGTACAGAAACTGGAAGGAGAGCCGTGGGAAGATAGTGTTCTAGCTTGTCAGACCATTGCTGAACAACTCACGACAGAGGAGTCTCATGATGATGCTCGAGAGATTCTAGAAAAAGCAACCGCGAGATTTTCCGAGGATGGAGGAGACGTACAGGTCTCGAGGTTTGACTCATTGCTTGTTGCCAACGCTTTCCTGGATTTGGGAAACATATATTGGATAGCAAAGAAATATGACCTAGCGGCGAAAATGCATCGTCAAAGTTTAAAGTACGACACTACACGCTATGCTCAGTACCTAGATGCACTGCGCTCTTACTACGAAACACAAGCCTGGTCCGACATCATTCGCCTTTTCAACGAACTCATAAAGGGGGAGTTCAGCAAAGTCTACTTGAATCGACTTGTCTATGACTTCATCGCCGCAGACGGTTTCCAAATATATCTGCTTGGAACCAAGAAACATCCGGAGTGGAAGAAAGTGGCTGACAAAACTTTCAAACAAGCAATTAATGTTGCAAATGGATGTCACGCCGAGTTATTCCACATCAAAAAGGTATATGGCCATATCCTGTACGAGTTCGGCGATGAAAATCAAGATGAAATCATCTCTAACTGGGAGGAGGCGTTGAACTGTGGGAAAGCGCTGGCAGCGACTGGGAATAATATACGGTGGCCTGATCTCTTCAGTATCATTGACCCTCTTGCCAATATCTATCTGAATCGAGCAGAGAAAGAGCTGGGCCGAGCTAGAGCAGTGAATAGCACCGACGACGGATCTGCTGGTCTGGTAAAAGAGAGGTTCGATGCGGCGAGTCATTATCTTGATCTGATCAAGGGATTGGAGCAAAATACTGATATTTGGATGAACACTACTGTGTTTTGTTGTTTGGCGGGATATTATAGCGTTTCGAAGGATGAAAAACAGGCAAGGAAAGTGGCAGCGAAGGTAATAGCAGGCTCGATTGCCGTACTATCAGATAACGACGAGTCGAATGACTGGTTTGCGTATCTTCAACTTGGAAAGGTGTTTAATGCGCTTCAGCATGAGGAGAACTCCAAAAGTTCCTCGGAAAGATTGAGCAAACTGGGGATACCGCATTCTGATCTGCTACCTCCGTTTCTTTGTGCTAGTTGCAATGAATATATCTCTCTTGATAAGGGTGTGCACGTATGTATGGAGTGCTTTGGACCCAAGTATTTCGATGAGAAGTGTTATAACAACAGTAAGGAGCGCAAAGAACTGACAGGATGTCCCACGAGGCACAAACGTGCGGTCATTTCCCTTGAAGTCTAGAAGACGAAGGATCTTACGTTGAAAGAAAAACAGGATCAAGAGAGCTCACTGAAGCAGTGGAAGATCAAGCTCAAAAAGGAGTATCTCGAGGGCGAGGATGTTAAAGACGTTGTAGATTTGTCTTCTACAATTTCGCCACCGCTTACTTCCAAACGGCGGAAACGCAATCCGAGGGAAGGGGGCCCAACTGCCAAGAGACGAGATTCGGTAGCTGGGAAGGTGCCAAGTGTGACAAGACGGAGAGTTATAAGTCAGACCACCGGAAACATGCCAGGAGCCAGTTCAACGAGGGTACGATGACTTTCAAAAGGGGGTCAGCCACAAGCTTTGGCATAACGTTGGAAAGGATACAGAAATTTTTTTCACAAAGCTTAGCATAAGTTTAGAATTAATTTGAGCATATACTAAATATATGTACATTAAGTTATCTTCAAAGTTAGTGTCGGTTCACCTTTACGGTGAAGGTACATCTCTAATCTATAGAGGTAATACGTGTTGATATAGTGGTTGATTGATGTTAGTTATAAGAAAGTTTGTACTGTAGTAGTTATATAAAAANGTACTGTTATATAGTATTACTCTCCTTTATTACAACTGAACTAGCCTAATCTTATTTACATGTACACTTAATCTACATGTAATTTTAGCTTACATATAATTATGTTAACATTAATAACAACTAAAAAATAATAATAACTAAAGAGTTATAAAAACAGTAAAAAACAATAGTAAACTGTAAAAACAATAACAAATATAAAAGCTTTTATATATGTACAAAACGTTATAAAAAGCTTTATAATCTTATAACACTTTTAGACTTTTTATACTTTTTATACTTTTTATACTTTTAAACTTCTGTAATACTATTAGTATAATCACATATAAGCTAGAATTACATATAGATTAAATGTAGACTGGCTAGACTGTTGCATTAGATTATAATACTTTATCATACTTTAATTATTTAATATAACTTGTTTTTTAATTTAAGCCTTTAACTTACAAAAAAAATCCCGAATTATTAAGCTCACCTACTTGTGAGATGTGCTAAAGGTCAGAGTGCAAGCAGCAGCAACGTGGCATATAAATTGTATGGCATAGAGCTTAATTGATTGCTATGATACATGTTACAAACCATAACTAGTGTTGTGTTAAGTAGCGTTCTGTGTCTTAACCTATGTAGGTTTACTTCGTGTTATAGTCGATACGTATCATTACGGATAGCTTCATAGGCTCTGGAATTGACGAAAACCTACACTGGAGGCGCTACTCCTCACGTCTCCTTGCCATGCTCACATCGCAACTTTTAAGAACAGATGTGGCCTACTGCTCTGGATCGGCTTACTATAGAAGCCCTCGATTCTCCAACTGTTCATAAAGAACTAGACTTACGGTCACATATCATCTATCTTGCCGATTGCCAAATGCCTCTGGGTCACCCAAAATCTCCGAGACAGACTAAACCGATGAAGGTGATTTGAATTTCGTTTATGACAGCATACTGGAGATACTGTCAAGACTCAATAGGAAGCACTCACTCCCTATGTGGTCTTCGGTGGTGTTCATCAAAGATTCCGCTCAATACTTATACAGAACCAATAGGGATATCCTGTACGTACATCTCCAACCGGCGATATACGTCCTGTCTCACTTCTTGCGCTTCTCCATATTCGCCGGCCGCGATGAGCGCATCTTCCAGCAGCCACATTTCCCGCATAACCTGCGGATTTGTCTCGCCCTCGGCATATTCGCGGAGAGCCACGATAGAGCGAATCCGCTCAATAGTGTCCAATGATGCCCCGAGACCGCCACCAGATTCGATGTTGAGGTCCATCAAGGCCCTGATCGCACACGCGGCGTTTCCCGCATAAATTCGTGGCACCTTCATCGCTATGTTCTCAACAGTACTCGAACGTTCCATGACGGTAGGCCATTCTTCCAGTACTTTGGCTGTTACTAGGGCCGCCAGAATGCGTAACACTATGGTGGTGTTACCGTTGAAGCCAAGTCCTTTACTCAGGATTAAGTCCCTACGCTCTTGAAGCGCCGCAATGCTGCTCACGCGGAGCATTTCGTAGTCTTGCGGCGGCGAAGCATCACTCCGTGGGGAAAGCAGGCGCTGGAGCATCCTGTGCTCCTCGATAGGGTTGCTCACAAGGACCTTGTTAGTTAGGTAGGCCACCTCGGCAGCGCTGGACTTCTGCTGCGCCTTGATATGGCTGAGCCACTGAACCGTAGTGTCGATGATGGCGGTTGGCAGGTTGATCGAACACGAGTCCCAGAAAATGCGGCAATAGATATGGAGCAGCCCAGGGTCAAAATGATCGAAGAGGATCTTAGCGTTGAAGATCCATGCCTGCTCGAGTAAGGATGGAAGGGCGCGAGAGAGGAGCCAGTGGTCGACGACGGCCATCGTTCTATTCCTGCCAGTCGAGGAAGACCACGACGAGGACGAAAACGATGGTGAAGAGCTGCTGGTGTTGGACGCCGCGCTTGTTAGATTCGCAACAAATCCCTGTAAACTACGCAGCATGGCAGAGAGGGGATGGGCCTCCGGCATCCTGCCATTAACCAATGCAATGAGATGAGCTAGTAGCATCCGGAAGAGCTGCACATGACGCAGTATTACCATATTGTGCATCATCTCGAGTAGGTTCCAGATCAAGGCAGGCCCCTCAAGCGCCAGCATGTCCTCAACCAGCAGGAACGCCTTCCGGGCCATCCTGCCTGCCAATTCCCCATGGCCTCTGTCTAGCAGGTCAATCACTAGCTTAAATGCGAAGCTTATCTCTATGGTTTGGACAGGTCGTAGCTGATCCACCGGAGGCTGCCGCTGCTGAGACGCCAGGAACCCATCGCCAGACTGCAAGAACTCAAAGAATGCGACACCCCATGTCTGCACACTGGTTAAGAACATGAGCTTCAAGCCGTCATTCTGACTGAATCTGGGGAATGCTGGCATCGAGCCTAGCTCTCCGGGTGGACTGCACTTTCTACATCCGTCCTTCATCCTCGAAGTCTGCTCAGCTGCAGCTGAGCGTCTGGAGTACTTCTGGAAGCCCCATTTGGCAAACCGTTTTTTGTACATCTGCTCCCTACATGCATGAACAACATGAAAAGTCAGTCAGTCCGATGTGCCACTTCTCCATGCGGCCAATGCTACAAAAGGACTTGGGTGACGGGGAGCATAAAGGGGGTTCTTCTTACGTCGCCTTGAAGCCGTGCTCCCTTTCCATATATTGTATGACATACCGCAGCTTCCGACGCTCGCGGACATACAGTCGCTCAATCTCGGGGTACATGACTGCCCACTCCGACTCGGTGTACATCAGCGCTGGTTGTGGCCCTGGCGTGATAGACGTGACTGGTTCTCTAGGCCGAGGGGCCAACATGGGGAGTGTCATCGTGGCGGGCATAAAGGAGCATCATGGAGCAGCTACATCGAAAATTTCCTATGCTCTTTAAAAAAATATATGAGATGGAAGGACCAGGCCGGGACAGATTAATGACAAATCTAAGAGACTCAGAGCAGCTATGAGTGGGGCCCACTGTCTGCCGCGAAGAATGGCCAATGAAAATGCAGGAAAAAGTTCCATGCAGCATTAGCGCCGATCATCTAGGGTGGAAGGGGATGCAATAATATATACGGAGTATATATATGTATATTTAAGAGATGAGGAAACTAGCTTAGAACTGGGTCTCTTTCGTGCTAATTTTCACTCTAGAGAACGCAAATAAAGAGTAAGCTTGTGTAAAAGCATATATCAACGGTATTTGAAACATGTAATAGCCCAAATTACAACAATTTATTACAATAATTACAATACATACATACAGCCATCAATAATCAATTTAACTCAATTTATGCCAGTTTGCTGATTGTCTGACACCTCGTGCCGCCCACAGTAAAATGAAGGGATCACCTATAGGAGTATTCTATTCCGTTGGCCAAATAATTGTGCCGTTGACCGAAAAATTGTCCAGATCCTCTCCGTGCCAGCGACGACTCTTAAGGACGGACTACTTAAAGCTGCCTTTCTGCTCGTCTTGGTGCCTATTCCATCAATATAGCTAAGAAAGCCTCGTTACTTTTTGTTCTTAACTGGCCTAGTTTGTATTCCATTTGTCCTGTCTCTACTGGTACAAGTGTGAAGATTCTTGCTACCGTTCCTAGCTGTTTTCAGGGAGGGTTCTCGTCTCCCTATCATTGAATAACCCCCATCGGTTCCCCTTTACGATTACACTTCATCTTTACCATTACCCGCCTTGGACATAATGGCTGCTGTTCGAGAGACCGATTCGTCCAAGCCGTCGACCTTGAACATCCTCGACGTGAGCAATGTTGGCGACAACGATAGCGCACACTTGGAAAAGCCTGCTCATGGTATGACCGCCGACCAGTATCCGCATGGTTTGAAACTGGTACTCCTTGCAGGGGCGTCTCTCGTCGGTGTTTTTCTGATTTCATTGGACCAGGTGAGCACTCTACCCCATTATGCCGACACTGAAAGAACAAAGAATGCCTCTGACATAAAAGGTTTGTCTAGACCATCGTCGGCACAGCAATTCCCAAGATCACGGACGAGTTCCATGGCCTCAATGACGTGTCTTGGTATGCCGCGGCCTACTTCATGACTTTTGGTGCTGCCCAGACCTCGGCCGGCAAGATTTACAAGTACTACGACCTCAAGTGGAGTTTTCTGATATCCATGCTCATCTTCGAGGTCGGTAGTTTGGTTTGTGGAGTTGCACCCAATTCCAAGGCTTTGGTCGTTGGACGGGCCATTGCTGGGTTGGGAGGGGCGGGCCTGTCAGTGGGTGGGACAAGTATCGTCTCCTTCACCGTACCGCCGGCAAAGCGACCGATGATGATGGGTATCATTGGAATGACATATGCCATTGCTGCCGTCCTTGGACCACTTCTAGGTGGCGCGTTTACTGACCGCGTCACTTGGCGATGGTGTTTTTATATTAACTTGCCCATTGGAGGAATCGCGGCTGTAGCTGTCTTCTTCTTTCTCCACCTTCCAGCTGCAGTAGCACCTCCTCAGATCTCTTGGACGAAGAAGCTGTTGCATGTGGATCCAGTTGGTGTCGCTCTAGCCATGGGAGGCATTACCTGCTTTATCCTCGCCCTTCAGTATGGAGGAAACACCCATCCCTGGAACAGCAGTGTGGTCATCGGCCTCCTCGTTGGCTTTGGACTCCTTGTGATTGCCCTGGTGGGATGGGAGGTCTGGCTGGGCGATTATGCCATGATGCTACCGAGACTCTACAAGCAGCGCTCACTCTCGACTACGGCCCCTTACCAGTTCTTCTTCATGGGGAGCTATCTTGTTCTCCTGTACTACCTTCCCATCTACTTCCAGAGCATTCTCGGCGCGAGCCCTATCAAGTCCGGCGTTAACAACCTACCTCTCATGCTCGCGGCGGCTGTGTTCGCCTTAGCCGGTGGAGCTGTTGTTATGCAAACTGGTCGCGCTCAACAGGTCATGTTCATCGGCTCAATGCTTTCCACGATTGCTGTTGGCCTGATCTACACTCTCGATATTGGCACCTCGACTGGGAAGTGGGTTGGCTATCAATTCTTTACCGGAGCCTCTATGGCCTTTGCCATCATGCATGGCTTGAGTATTGCCCAAGCTAACGTGGGTCCCGAAGACCTCGCAGCCACCACGGCCAACCTTTTGTGTACGTTCCCATGTCTTCTTTCCTCTAGGCGCTGTTCAGAGAAGCTAACCAACATGTTGTACAGTCTTCCAAACAATTGGAGGTGCCTTCAGCACTTCGGCTGGGCAGTCAGCCTTCGTCAACAGATTGCTTGCCACTCTGCCTAAGACGGCCCCAGGAGTGAATCCAGGTCTGGTGCTTCTGACAGGCGCCTCAGAGCTGCATAATGTCTTCCCGCCGGACGTGCTTCCTGGAGTCCTTGAGGCGTACATGGTCGGTCTGAAGGCCGCATTCGCAGTTGCAGTTGCTTTCTCTGGTGTCGCGTTCTTGTGCTCCTTAGCCATTCCCACGCAGAAGCTTCCGAGTCATGCACCAGGCGAAGCTTCCATGGCGATGGGTTAGTTCATGTCACGGCGTAGGACAGATCGCAATTTGAGTTATCGTGTATCTTGTCTCTCCTCGTAATATGTCGCAATGGTGCCTCCTAACTGCGACTTTCAAAAGGCGTTATTCCTGTGGCGTATGTCTGTGGGGGCGGGCGTATGAAACAGCCTCCAGAGTTCTCTTTTACTTTTAAGGTTGTTTTTGCGTAATAGAAATTTAAATAGAGTCTTATATAAAGAAGAGTATAATCGATTTTCTGGTAACGATTTCAGTCATGTACTCCTACAATTCGTGTCTTGGAGTGACATTTTTATTTTAAGACTTTGCAAAGATCAACTGACTGAAAAACTGTTCGAAACAAAACAAGATAGTTGTCTCTGTGCTCATTTTATTCCACAACACGCTATATAATCAACTAATAAGAAATTGACATTCAGCAGATAGAACTAATGCAAATCGGTCTACCTCTGTAATGGTATTGATGCATAACAACAGGGCGGTAAGTCTAGGAGCCTATCACGGCCCCGTGGAGCCCGTTCTGGCTCCCCTGAATCCTTCTCGCTAGGAGTTGACGCTCTCAATAGCAGCTGCACGATCGAGGATGACCACATCCCAGGAAAGAGGGGCGAGCAGATGTGAGGTGGTGGAGTACACACAAGAAGGCTGGCAAGGATGGGTGAGGGTGGGTGAGATTGAGGTGAAGTGAGTGAATGGTGAGGGGTCACGTGCACTGTGGCTTGGCAAAGTGAGCAGGCTCATCATTAACTACCGTAACTTCTGTGAACTCGCATCTGAGTAATACACGTAAGCCTCGTTTATCAAGTGAAATTTAATATAGGTCTCACCTAAATCCACTTCCAGCGAACCTAAATCCACTTGCGACCATCCGATGCCGGACACACCTCAGGCACTACAGCACCTCGCGCTCCCATACAATTTTGTACTGTAGGAAGAGACTGAGCAATGAAATTCTTTTAATTGAATTAGCCCACCAATACAACTTTCAGTGCCAAATCTAGCTATTCTATTACATCATAACTTCAATACAATCTTGTGTTGCCTGTGAATCTCCCTCCACATCTACCACTTCTACACTTCTACCACTTTGAATTGCTAGGTTAACTAGAGTTGCTGTCTTTTCAATTGAATCTATGTGATAAATTGACGAGATTCCAACATGATAACCTCTTTCATATGCTGTGCCAGGCTCATAAGTATCCCCAATATCGTTGATTCTCTGAAGGCCAACCTTAGTAACTACATGACCATACTTAATAGTATATTGCTAGCAGTTTGGGGCACTTCTTTGTTTAACAGGTGTTTTAATAACAGTTTCCAAGATTGCAAGATGTGTTCTTGAAGCTGAAGTCTTCATAATTGAAGGTGCAGAGCTAGTTAGAAGCTTAAAAGCTGAAGGTAAGCGTTTTGTATTAGACATAACTGACTTAGAAGTCTTACTACTACCAAAAGCTCCTCTTGGCCTTCTTTTCCCTTGAATGACTTGAGGGTTTAATATAAGCCCTTGAATGTTGTGATTAGCTATAGTACATGTATTCTCCCTGTTATAATACCAATGAGTATGTATATCTTCTAACAAAATCATGTCTTTGCTTTGTTGACGTTTCTATATAGTATGGTAACAAGGAAGGCCTATGGAGACTTGAATTGTACAATCACATTTTTCAGGAGAGTTTACAACATTATTTTTAGGAATTTTAGTATGTTTAACTAATATCTTTTGAAGGGTATAATTATAAACTTGGCTAATAACTGTTACAAAAAGTGATATGTTGATATGATGTTTGATTTGAAGTTGTTCTTGAGTTATATTTATAGATATACCTCTTTGTTGAGTAGTCTAAAATAAGATCAACTTTTCAAATACATCATTAAGGTCTTCATTTTCATGTTGTAGATATGCTTTTAAAGTGTTATGATACCCTTTAATTAAGGAAGTTATTATTACCTTAAAGTGATAATGTTGATCAATCTAATACTGTATTAGCTTCTCCTTCTATGGGATTAGTTATGTATTCTCAGTATATTTGACTGCTTTATCAGGGAAAGTATGAAGTTGGATAAGATTAAATGAATAAGCTTCTTTAATCTTAGATTCAAGGAGTGTCCTTTATACTTTTATAAAATCCTGGAAAGTAAGGTGTCTTTGTTAAACATCATTTTCCTTGGATAGGGATGAGAAGAATCTTTTGGTTTTTGTTAATACATTTATATTAATATGCTATTTACAAAGGAGATGGTTAGAATTAAAGAAGTATAAATCAATACTCTTTATTAGAGCTAATTCTTTATCAGTTATAATAGAAAGTGGCTTTGGAATATTGTACTTATTCATTACTTCTTTAAGCTGTCCTAAGGCCTAATTATATGACTTTTCAGTCTTCTTAGAAAGGAATGCTAACCTAATTTGTAATACTTTGTTACTACTAGTTATAGTACATATATTGAAGAGTGGCATATGGAATCAATTAGTCTTGTAAGTGCAATCCATAAGAAGGATATCAGGGTATTGTTGATATATTGTTATTGTAACAAGGTCTATATAGAAAAGCTGAACAAGGTTATTGTTGTTGTTAGTAGTATAAACTTCACAAGAGCTCTTCTGCTCAAGTTTTGACCTAATTTATTAGTAAATAATAGATTGAGGAATATAATACAATATATAATAACCATTAAATTGGCGTTTTACTACCCAAATCGTTTAATCTGGCTTTCTATGTGATATTGGTTATATCATTAGACTTCAAGAGAGTATCCAGTTGTTGAAGAGCTATTGAATCAATAATCCAGTTATTGGTCATGCCAACATATGCATTAGCTACAATTTGAGCTTTTTGTTCAGCACTTAAAGCACTTACTCTATGCTGAGGATAAGCTATAGCTAGATTTGCAAGGTGATTATGGGTAGGCTCTAACACCTTGAGCCTTTAATTGCTGTCTTTTACTATAACGACCATTTTCATCTTACAATTGCACTTCTTGGAGCTTCCTTTATACTGTCTAGAAGCATGAACTTCACTTCTTTTGCCTTTGGATTGATAGCTCCCAAACTGTGCACATGTAAAAACTACTCTATGGTCATTACTATTGTGTTTGGCAAAAGCATAACCATTAGCATAACCCCAGGCTTGAATAGAAGCTTCCAGAGCTTTCAAATCAGGATATAAACTCTCAGGAGGAGCAAGAGTATATGAAGATGCCATTTTAGAGCTAGAATAAAGTGGTAGAATTGATTGAAAAGCAATTGAAAAGCTTTAATTACAATAAATACAATTATCTCATAATAATTGCCATACATATTAGTGTGCCCTAAACTTCCTGTAGGTCTCAGTTCTGTATACCTCTGTCTAACCGTATATCTGGATTACTAACAAATTATGTAAGCAAAAGTTTGCCGAGTAGGCACCGGCATCGGATGGTCGCAAGTGGATTTAGGTTCGCTGGAAGTGGATTTAGGTGAGACCTTATTCAAACACCAGCGGCGGCCGAATTTTTCTTAAATCTCCAAACTTTTCTCTCTTCTTTTTACAATCCATCTTAATACCTCTAGACACTCGTTTGTTCTGTATTCAACCAACACAGTCGTTTCATCTTCTCACTCTTGTCACTCTTTTTTGTTATCGAATAGCTTAATAGCTTAATAACTCCTTGCAATACCATGTTTCGCTCAATCACCAAGACTGCCGCAGTCTTAGCTGTCGGCCTTCCTCTTGCGCACGCGTTTGACTATGTCCGATTCCCTTTGGAGGTTACTGCTGGAAAAGGCACTACTCTCACCGTCGTCAATGATATTGCCGATGGCAGCGAGTCCTTTGACGCCGGCTTCGACAGCTACCGTGTATACCTCGCCACGACTCCACCAGGATGGGGTACTGGTCCAGTCTGCTACCTCGTGAATTCCACAACTATCGACACGACTACCCTGACAATTACTATCCCTGCAGACGTCGGGCCCTCCGGCTCATTCTACTCCATCTCTACCATGGAGTTCAACCAGGATCCTTACAAAGATGGTCCTTCTGGATTTGAATACAGTGGAACCTTCGATCTCGAGGGCGGGAAAGGGGAGTGGAGCAGTTCTGAGCTGGCTGGATTTGGATTGGGCGATATGGATTCAGTTCCCTGTACTGCCTACAACTGCATAAGGCAGTGCAACAATGGCATCGATCCTACTAGCGACGACAAGGCTATTTACAAGAAAGTCTATGAGTGCATGCTTAATTGTCCCGGAGTATCCTTGCCGAGCTGGGATGAGTTGAATAGTGACGATGATTCGGACTTCTCCTCTTCCTCTTCTTCCGATGACTATGGTATTGCTTCCCAGAGCGTTAGTTCTTCGAGTGGATCATCTCCAACTACCCTTTCCACATCAAAGGCTTCAGCTCCAGCTACAACCAGCGGAACAACTACTGCAACTGCTAGTTCATCTTCATCTCCATCTCCATCTCGAGCTTCTCAGTCTGTATCAGCTTCAGTCGCAACCAACGCTACCTCCACCAGCTCAACTGTTCCTACAGAAACTCCAAACGGAGGTAGCCAGATCTCAGCTGGCATTCCATTGCTGTTCACACTCATTGCCGGTATCTTATTGATGTAACTTGATATTAGTTGTTTTATTTGACAGGTTTATATCGTGTTTTTCATCATGGTTGTTAAATTGTTGGAAGATAGCGGGCGTCTTGAGATGGACTTTTTTTTTCCGGGGCAATTCTTCAATTAACGAGAGCATAGCGTAGCATAGCATTGTTGGCATAAACATTATTTGGATATTTCTTCCATCATTGAGCTGAATTGTGCCAATAATTGAATAGAGTAGAGAATATCCGAATATTTCTTGTCGTTCTATCTGAAGAAAATATAAATGGTCATGGGCAAAAACTATTTCATGTCTTTTATTTCAATAGCGCACGTATTCTTGAAAGCTGCGTTGCCAAGTTGTCACATATTCTAAGAATAAAGTCACAAAGATAAAAGGTAGGATAAAATTGAATTTGTGGCCTAAAAAATGGATTATTAACTTATTTCTGAGGATTTTATTAATCATGAAAAGAACAAGAAAAANGTTAAGACTTGATATTCCTCCTTTATTACTATAAATTATATTAAATTCCTTATATTATTTTTACAACTAATATTTATGACGCGATTTATTTTAAGATTTACGATATTTCAAATAGTTAGGATTGAGTACTTCATAATTCTGTTTTGAGGAAGCATCGCGTCAACAAGGAGGAAGCAGGCAGGCTCAGTAAGACTCGGTAAGGCTCTATATGGCTCGATACCTTAGGCAAGACACCGCCTTTCTATGAAGGACTAATTCTCAAAGAGGAAAGGCTGGTGCATGTTGCCTAATGGGCAGCTAGGCGTGCTAGGCAGTCGGCCCACTTTGTACACACCGCCTCCAAAAGCGGCATGGCAGCCTGGAAAATCACGAGGGTTTAAGTCACGGGATCAGGCGTCAATGGGCCGTGAGTAAAGCGCGTAGCTCGTTGCAGCAGACGCGACGAACGATGGGTATTGGGGATGAGGGCCGCCGGTGGAAGCTCTAGTTCTTTAAAATGCCTTCTTTTCCCTTCTCATGTCGCTCATTTTCTCCATCATCCTTCATTTTCATCGCAAGGCATTCTCCTAGGCTTTCTGTCTTTCAATCCCGCTGTGGCTTACTAGCAAAAATCCGATTTCACCGCTGCCAATCCAATTGCCCCTCCACGCAGTCTGCTCGCTTGGGCCGTCCTGCAAGTCAAACCTCTCAGCTTTCGTTTTCGACTTCCAGTCACAGCCTCCTCGGACGTTGTTTTTCGAGTCCCAGAATCATATATCGGCTGGGCTTATTTTCAACAGCAGTCAGAAGAACCATGTCGACTTTCGATATACCCAAATTGCCTGTCCAATCCGTCAAGGACTTCATTCCATATCTCTCCAAGCACTCGGACACGCCAATCTCCACACTTGTGGAGCCCTTCAAGGCTTTTGAGTCGGAACTTCGCAAAGTTTACGCTCAGGAGCCAACTCATGAGGCTGTCAAAGATGGCACTACCAATCTTGTGCCCCTCTTCGCTGGTCATGAGGATGAGCTGAAGATCCGAGCCCGCTCTTTGAGCAACGAGACCGAAGAGGAGAAATCTAAGTATATCATGCCATTAAAGGACTCAGACCGTAAACCTAACGGTGCTGCTGCAATTGTTTCTTCATTCAAGGACTTCCAACAGAACTTCAACCTCTTTTCCGAGTCTTCACTCGTTGACCTGGACTGGAACAATGTCGTGGCTGCTGGCAGTTCCGTGACAACCTCCCTATTACCAGTCCCGGCGAAGTGGTCTGGCAGTAAGAGAAGCATGCGAGAATACTACCATGAACACCTCGCACCAGCTAGCGATGTTGATCTCTTTCTTTACGGTCTTACCGAGGAACAGGCCATTGAGAAGATCAAGCAGATTGAGAGAAACGTCAAGGATGCCCTCCTGACCGAAGTGACAACTATCAGAACAAAGAATGCTATCACTATAGCTAGCCAGTATCCCACTCGCCATGTCCAGATTGTTCTCCGTATCTATGATTCCATTTCTCAAATCATCACAGGTTTTGATGTCGATTGTGCCTGCGCTGCATACACTGGTGACCAAGTGTATGCTGCCCCAAGAGCTATTGCTGCTTTTATGACGCAGTGCAACACAATAGACCTCGCTCGACGTTCCCCTTCCTATGAGAATCGCTTGTCCAAGTACAATCATCGAGGATTCGAGGTTTATTGGCCTCTACTTGATCGCTCGCGAGTTGATCCAACAATTTTCGAGAGATCATTTGGTCGTACCCTAGGTCTTGCGAGACTACTCGTCCTCGAGAAGCTTCCTAAGCCTGCTGATCGAGATTCATACAATGATCAGCGCCGTAAGGAAAGAGGCAGACCTCCTATGCACCGTAACTTCCGGCACCAACATAAATTCAAAGGTAACATCAAGGACCAGGAAGAAGACGAGATACCTGATTGGGATTATCAAGAGGAGGTCTCCTCGTACCATACGATGACTGTGCCCTATGGCCCCAAATACACTTCCAGCAAGATTAACCGCCTGTTGTATGCTAAAGATTTGCTACTTAATGCGGAATGGAATCAGCCTAAGGAGCGAGAAGTGTATTTGCATCGCCACCCCTGCTTCATCGGTACCGCAGAAGAAATCATTCAAGATTGCTGCGGCTTCTGCCCTGTTCCCAAGACCGACGAGGAAATCGAGATTGCAGAAGAAGAAGCTAAGACACATGTGTCCGGCAAACTCAAATTCCTTGTTGATGACCCTGGACGACAGGAGATTGGCAGCTTTCACCCCATCACGGATGACGAGTGGACTACAATGGCTTATGTCGGAGACACTGCACGTCTCTGCCAGGCCATCGTGGATGGCGACCTCGAGCACGTAGAGGACTGGTGTTCTCAGGAAGGCGTTGATGTCAACCGTCGCGACTACACTGGTCGAACCCCGCTCCAACTTGCCGTCATGGCATCAACTCCCGAGATTGTCCAGTGCCTGATTGATCACGGTGCAAGAATGATCGCTAGACTTGTTGACGGGAAGACTGCTCTTCACATCGCTGCGATGCGTGGCAATGTGCAGATCGTGAAGGCATTGATGGATAAGAGTCTGGCAAATGAAGAAGAGGAGGAAAAGAAAATCGAGGCCAAACGTGCCGCAAAGAAGGCTGTTGAGGAAAGCCAGAGCGATTCTAAGGAAGTTTGTGAAAGTAGCAAGGATGTTGATGGATCGGATTCCGCATCTGAAATCAGCGCTGAGACTGGGGATGTATCCGACTCGATGACGATGGGTTCATTTGTTAAGATTGAAAAGGAGAAGAAGGAACCTGAGGTAAGCTTTCAATCTCATATTTTAACCTGTGGATGTCTGGCTGATAATTTTCGTCTTTTATAGGATGGTATTATCGAGGATTCCGATGAAGATCCAGATGTTTTCAACATTGATGTTATTGCATGGGATTATGGCCTTTCTCCGCTTCACCTTGCCATCCTCAACGGTCATCTGGATGTTGTTGAGGTCTTGGTCTCTGAGTATGGAGCCGATGTCCTTCTTCCAGTTAAGCTTGTTCATCCAGGCACTTCCACCCCAAGAGGTGCGATATTGACCCTTGTGTTGGCTCTATCTCTTCCAACTGAGAAGGCCAAGGAGATGGCTAAGCTGTTGCTCAAGCTTGGCGCAACCTCCTCGCAAGCCGATACCAATCATGTCACAGCTTTGCACTATGCTGTTGCAGAAAACAATGGTGATGTTCTGGATGTCTTACTTTCCGATGATCGTCCGGCTGCATTGAGCGTGCTTTCCAGCATAGCTTCAAGTGGTGGTGGATTTTGGGGTCATGTCAGTTCGCCTTTGACTACTGCCGTCGGAAAACGCAACGAGGATATGGTGAAGAAGCTGCTTGATTATGGCGCACGGCCAGTAATTAGTTTTGATGATTGGATTAATACTCATATAGCAAAGAATACCTGGGCCGCCAGGTATACATTGGAACAAAACCAGGCTCAGTATCATAGGGAAGTCACGCAGCCAATAATTGTGGCTGCGAACAAAGGAATGCCCAAAGCTGTTGAACAGCTAATAGAGAAAGGTGCTGATATACAGAGCCTTGGTAGCGCCGCTTACGACGTGATTGAAAACCCCCGGAATAGCGGACAGAAGATTGGAGAAGCTTTGTTGGATATTGTCCAAAGAAAATTGAAACCATTGCGTGAATATAAAGGGGAGCGCGGACCTATAAAGCCAGCTCTATTGCACGAC
Organism: Scytalidium lignicola; assembly: GCA_002812745.2. Classification (NCBI taxonomy): domain Eukaryota; kingdom Fungi; phylum Ascomycota; class Leotiomycetes; genus Scytalidium; species Scytalidium lignicola. Next base: position 102,415 of record NCSJ02000005.1, on the reverse strand, counting down.
CTGGAGCACTATACTAAAGGGATGCATGAAGGTACATACCAGTATTGGAGCTTTGCCCAGAATTACGTAGTTGCGTTACAAACCAACAAACGAGCGCATGACAATTATGAGAGGGCACTGAAAGATCATACGAGCAAAAGCGGCACCAAGGAGAAGATGGAGGCAATCGAAAAGCTCAAGGGAGTATTTGAGAATCTGGAGAAAGTTTTGCTTGCCGCTGGTGCAAAGACATTCGCAGAATTGCATCCCGAAATCCCCAAACCTCAAACCTTTCCATTACCTGTCCAGCAACCAGTCGTCAACTTGGACCCTAATGCTCAACAACTGGGACATGTACCTGGCTTCAGATTCGACATTCCGAATCTGGGTGCTCCGCAGTTCGAGGGCTATACCAAATTATTCCAAGCTGCATGGAGCAACGATCTTGATACTATCAAAGCCTTGACTCTTGATCAATGGATGCCGACTGTACCTAATGGCCTAATAAGTATGCTCTTTGCAACGGCCGTCGCCCCAACGATACAACCACCTCTCAAAATTGCAGTAAAAGATTCTAATAGCTTCAGCCCGTACTCGATCGCTGTGCTTCGAGGCCATTATGATCTTGCCAGGAAGATTGTTGAGATCGCCTGGACACAATACCATAAGAATGACGAGAATAGCAACGATAATCGAAGGTGGCGGATGCTGCAATCTGACAGTGAGGATGAGTATTCAGATGTCAGTAGTGACGACGGTGATGCCCTACCCATCTACTCCGAGTTGGTCAGTGACAAATACACTGTTGACACCTTGGGCGAAGTCTCCAACATTGTTAAGAGTGATGTGCACCCACTTCAAATGATTCAATGGGATTGCACGGCTGGAAGGGTTGATAACTCAGATTTATACTGGAGAGGCTCGTTATTCCAACATGCCATTCGAACTGACAATCGAGAACTTTTCAAATTCATGATGAAACAATTATCTGAGCAGCACCTTCGTTCCGTCGAGCATGAGGATGATCAAAAGACATACAGCACCCAAAGCGGGGATTTCCAAGCAGCTATTCAATATGGACGGACTGAGATGCTCGCGTACATGATCAAGTCGACCGGCGTTGGTATTCCTCTTAACGCGTTAGTCAAGAAATCAGGAGTGGAGGTCAAAACAAAGCCTCGATACTACCAAGGTCTGACAGTCGGAGGGAAGAAGCGCGCAGATTGGGCCAAGCCTCCTGGTAATGAAGTTTATGTTGCCGAGGAGAAGGTGCCACCTTTGCTCCAGGCTGCCTATCTCGGTAATATTGAATCCGTAGAGTGGTTCATGAGCGGTGCTCCTTTGCGACGATATAAGGAATTCGCCGAGAAGAACAAAGAAGACAAGAGAATCAAGGTGTTAGAACAATCTGGAAAGGGATTTGAAAAGACTATTGACACCTGGCTGAATGCTAACAGTAAGTCAACTCGTTTTTCTTGAAACAGAAGTCACAGGCTAACATTGCTCACAGGCGAACTCATTCTTCATGCTGCTATCTTGCACAATCCACTCCTCAATGGTAAGGCGACTACCGAGCAGGACCTAGATTTGATTAAGCACATAATTTCCCTCTTTCCGGAGTGTCTCGAACAACAATCCTCGGAGGGTTTTACACCACTTCACGTCGCCATGTATGCTCAGCGCCCTGAAGTCATCTCCTATCTCATCTCCATTGGAGCAAATCAGCGTCATCGTGATAGGTTTGGCAGGAACCTGGTTCACGCCATGGTTGTAAAACGGGCTGGCATTCCAACCTCCAACGCTAAAGTTCTCAGTTCTCTCATTTCTTTGCTTGATAAACAAGATGTCAAAGAGATGCTTCTAGAGCGTTGTTCATGTCAACCCGGCTCTCTGACGCCACTTGCATACTGGCTGTCAAGGAGCAATGGAGCCGGAATGCAGGGGAAAGTAGATGTTATCAAGGTTCTCTCTGATTATTCCACCGGCGAAGAACTGGATATGATCAATGGGGAAGGTGACCTACCTCTGCACGTGGTTCGTACTTACTCAATCCGTTTCACTTGGACTATTTCATCCTGCTAACTATTCCCGTCACTGCAGGCCATAAAACAAGGTCTCAGTACCATTACCAATTCCCTCCTCACCCTCAATCCTCCCCTCCTCCACCGTGAAAATACCACCGGCCGCACGCCCTTCGAAATGGCACGCGATATTTATCTCTCTTCGAAAGTAGAAAATGCCCCAGGAATCTTCTCAGCACAACACAGCTTTGGTAACAACCAAGACGATTTTAACTCCCTTGTCAACCGATCTCCTGGCTCATTCTTGCCCAAGCCCGAGATAGAATTTGTGGAGAGTAATCAGCGTACCTATGAGATCTGCAAGGAGTTCAATCGCAGAATGGCTGAAAATGCAGAATCTACTGGGCCAAAGGCTGGGGATAAGAGGAAATTGGCAAGCCTTTTTGAGGCAAATGAAGTTGCGAGGAGGTTGGCTGGAAATAATAGTAGTAGAAGTAGGAGAAACACTCGCATGTATTATGCAGCAGGTGGGTATCTTATTGACGTGCCTGGAGAGACAGATTTGGTTTCAACGTGGATGGCTGGGTGTTAAGGGAGTTTTGACTTTCGCTGCCTTGCGAATGATTCTGGTTATAATGTTCAGTGAATCTTTAAGAGAGGGGGGAGGATATCCTTGCTGACTGTACTAATCCTGCTCGTATTTTTTATGTCTTTATTATTGTATGATCGCTTGAGAATGTTGAGTCTCTAAACAATCACGATTTTTAATTTATTCTATATTATTTCCCTACGTGTAATACAGTATGATTCAAGTTCCATAATTATATATACTCAGTTCTTTGAAACAATATCCTGAAACCAGTCAAAAATAGTTTGGTTCATCAATACACCTGCACCCATGTGGCAATGGTTTGCAGCTGCATCACCGTCGGTAAGATTGACATATGTTGCCTTTTCCCCTAAAGCATCCTTGACCATTCTCGGCTGACCTTCAAAGAACTGGTCATTCTCCGCATCCCCTACCCAAACCGGACAGCTGATTTTATTCTCGATTCCTTTTAGAGTCATTAGTTTTGTCCTGCTCATAAATTCATAAACAGAGTCGACCGCGAAACTCCATAAGCCCTGTTCGATACCCCATCGTAAGCTAGTCGGTGCCTTCCCACTAGCCATGAGTCCTTTAACAGCCGTGTCTACTAGATTTGAATCTCCTGTCTCCATTAAGGCTCTTAACTGCGGTCCCATCACGGATGAGTAAGCCTGGTAAATATCATATACTCCATCGATGGCAATAACAGCTGCAAGTCGATGTTCAAACGCTGCAGCCCGGGCACAAAGCCATCCACCCATCGAGTAACCAAGCAAGGCTACTCGAGTGATGTCCACCTCTGGAAGAGTTCCAAGGTAGTCAACAACTGGTGAAACCGCTTTCTCCCATTCAGCGATGAATCCAAGATTTTGATATCGTCGTACGCTCGGCTGACCAGGACCTTCATAGGTGATGACGTTATAACCCCTTTCCAATGCTGCAAACCCGCAAGAGTGTAGCATCTCCTCTTGAGAACCATCATATCCATTCCCCATAATCACAGTTGGCTTCGGGTTTGAATGGTCCCCATCTGCAGTGTAAAAAATAGCTGGTATATCAAAGCTTTCTCCCTTCAAGGTTACACGTTTTCCAGGAATAGTCATCAAAGCGATGGCGTTATCAAAGGCAATTGTCTGCTTCTTCCAAAGGTCATTGATTCTGGGGTCTTCCGCATTTCCATGGAGAAAGAAGTCCGCTGCGCGGTAGTAGTTTGAGGCGCGAAAATAGGCATCTTTAGCTGAGACAGGATACTTAGTCCGGTCAATCTGATCGGCTTGGGAGTTTACTCGATTTGCGAGATTGTTGAATTCTGTATAGTAGCTTTCGAAGTTGCCAGCCTCAATTTGGCCTGCTGCTTGTAATACTTCGTTTATGTCGGCCCCAAAGTATCGCGCATGAGATATGGTACGAAGGAGCTCAAAGTGGAAACTCTCGTTTGTGCTGAGGTGAATCATGTTTTGATAGTTACAGTATATAACTTAATTAGTTCGAAATGAGTTAGAAGTGTTGGTAATAACTAGTATTCCTTATATGAACGAGCAGGTGAATGCATCGTACGATCATATCATCACTGTGTAGCCACATGTACGTGCTTTCTACGTCCGTAACTATAATGTAGTATTCGTAAATTGACCAATCCAACCACTTCAACCCCCAACTCAATCACCAGTACAAATTGATTAGACCTATAGATGCTGTCTAGTCAATAACAAGTTAGGAAATCTTGTAGAATATGATCCTGAGAAACTATAGGACAAATCTGCATTGATTAAATTAACTTACAAAAAACAAAGATATTTAAGTAAGACTGATGGAGTAAACTGGTCAACTCCCATATAAGTCCTCTGGTTTAACAAAAATAGGCTACATTCCTAGAATTGTATGTATCATCAATTAATCAACGAAACCATTTTCATATATAAGTGTAATAATTGTCGATAAATTTATCTAATGGAATACTCAAAATCGGAATCGGTATTTTGGGTTCGTTTGGTAACGGTATGGAGGTTCAACATTCCCTCCATTCCATATTGATTTGCGATTACGTTTATTCGCACTTCTACCCGCTAGACCACGGAACAGTTTCCTCTTTTATTGTGGTGCAGTAGATGTACTGTATAATTAGCCTAAACGTGTTTACGGCCGTATAAAAACAGAGAGGCGAAAACCGTAGGCATGTGAAGGAACGTTGATCCGACTGGCATGCTACATGATGCGCCATAATTGAAGACCAAATTGAGTCCAATTATCTAGCAATGTTTAGTGGAGAATATGGACCTTGGAGATTGTAGGATGCTATATTTAGAGATGTGCCACTATCTCTGGTAAATATATCGGAATTGCATAAATGGTTGATGGATGCAGTGATGTACGTTGTGCTCGGAGAAGTCATATTACTCTACTACCTCATTTCATGCACTATGCACTAGCCTCTTCTCTATTTGGATACAACCGCTGATTTAATGGTACTTGACAGGTCAAAACGTATACCATTGATCTCTTGTGTAGCAAATACTTGATGCATATTTTTAGTTTTCGAGGAATTCATTTCGGTCACCGACCGCCGACCGAGTCGTACAGCAGCAGCTGAATATTGCGAGCTTCTCTTCTCTTCAAGCCCCAATTTCGTAAAATTAAATTTGTCAATATCTCTTTCCCTTATTTTGCAGACATAATTTCGTGTTGGTATTTGAAGGTTCAAATACGGTAGTACAGGAAAACAGGACAACAGGATATGCTAATATTACTCATCATATCACGGTTTCTTTTAAATCCAATTGTTATGGGTAAGATATAGATAGAAAAAAAANTCTTATTCATAGTATTTCTTTAGGTTTATTGTCTTAGTTATCAACTGTTCAGCTATCATCCATCTCTAGTAGTTCATCTACAGTTGCAGAATGACTTAGATTTTGCCTCAACAATTCTTGAACTTTAAGAATTGCCAGATCCACCGGACATAAGGAGGGTCTGACCTAGAATGATATTAGTTATGTATATAGCTTTTAGATTCGGACTGAAACAAACCATTAATCCATTCACTGTCAGGATGGCAAAGTAATCCTACGCATTTTGCAATATCCTTTGCTGAAGCAACTCTGCCCAAGGGGTTCATAGATGCAAGCTTAGCTTCAATCTCTTGGACGGGTATATCTGGTGTTCCGTTGGGAGCATAGTGCCAAGCATTTTCATGGAACATATCACTCATCACACCTCCAGGAGCAATAGCATTACAAGTAATTGCTTTAGGTCCGCAATCCTTAGCAAAAGACCTCGCAAATCCTTCCACCGCAGCTTTACTCCCTGCATAGAGCGAATGGTTAGGCACTCCATGCATTTGCGCAGCGATAGAGCTTGTCAAAATAATCCTTCCACCGCGTGAAAGATATTTGTAGCCTTGTTGAGCCACAAAGAATTGGCCTCTACAGTTGATATTGAAGACCCGGTCAAACATCTCTTGTGTCACATCATCTTCCTTGGCCCAGGCTTCAACACCTGCATTAGACAGCACAATATCGAGTTTCCCAAAATGAGCTATCGCGTTTTCAAAAAGTTTAACAATCTCGTTCGGCTTAGAGACATTGCACTGGAGAGCAATGGCATGACTGCCAAGTTTGTTTATTTTCTCAACCACATCTTTGGCTTTTGTGAGATTGGAAGCGTATACCACAACGATGGATGCCCCAAGTTCTGCAAGATGAAGTGCTATTCCCTCCCCTATGCCGCGGCTTGAACCAGTTACAAGAGCAACTTTCCCAGTCAGGAACTTGCTTCCGGATTGAGAGGTTGAAGCGTTGTTAGACGTCTGTGGATCCATAATTCTTGAAGATTCTTGAAATAATGCAAATAAAGTTATTGGGAGAAATTTTGATTTGAAATGATGTATATAAAATTATTGGGAAATTTTGACTTTTGAAATTAAGAAACAGAAACAGGACGCTATAATGGACTTAAATGTTCATGAATTGTCACTGTTATTAGTTTTTTCTACGAAATTAAATATAGCCAAAAAGCTGAGGGTAAATTTGGGCTCAACTGTTACACGGGACTAGTTTGAATCGATGAAAAGAGATGCCTTAGTGTCAACTCTCTATTTGCTAGTCGGCGTCCGAGACCGATTACCTGAAACAATTTTTTTGGCTTGTAGGTGACACAGCTGCCAAACCCTTCCCTTTCCGGAAGTATGACGGTAAGGAATGTATTCACTCTCTCTTTGGTCCAATTATACTGAACTAATGTTCCCAGGAATATGCAGTCTCTCATGTATGCTTGTCGAACTCCAGTTAGAGGGTCATCGCCGAAATCCGAAGCCCCGAAATCCTTCGATCTAAGCGGAATAATCTTTACGACTGGTCGGAATCTCTTGCTTCAGTATTAATATTTACTGATATTTTACGATTTTACTGATATGTGCTACATTCAACCCCCTTACTATGTGTAACTTGAAATGATCCTGTTTAATATTCATATCTCCATATGGATTTCCCACATGCATGTGACATGAACTAGCACTTGGGTTCTAGTTTAAGAACATGGCTGTTGTAAGACAGCCAGAAGAGATATAATAAATATTTCATGTAGAAATTGCTTCTCGAATATTTTATCTTTTTTCTCGAGACCGATTGTTAAATCCACCAGCGAAATTAAAAGTAATCTACGACTATTCATACAAAACTTTTGTGGTTCCGCCAAAGATGAAGAGAACTCCAGTTTCTTTTGATGGTTAGCTTAGGTAACACCTATATCACAAATTATTTCTAACCTATGAGCAGAATATATGGCTATCAGAGAAATCGTATTTGAGTGGGGGGATGGTTACGATAATAAGGTATATCTCCAGCTTCTTTACTGGAAACATGGCGAAGGAAAGATTCTCGAAGTAACATGAAGCTAATGAATTATAGGACTGGTCCCGTTTCCGTAACATTCTTGCTCCCACAGTCAAGGTAAGCCTTGCTAACTGCCTTCATTCTGCCACTGTTACTTGGACTTTAATGCTGACCTATCCTAATCTAGATGGATTATTCAATCGTTGGACATGTAGTTATCGAAAATATGCCAGCAGAGGAAGTGGTTGCTATGATGTCGGCCCCCGAATTCCTTGGAGACCCTCTTGTCCGCACGCAGCACCTGATGGGGGCATCTAAATATGAACGGATTTCAGATACGGAGATCTTAGGCTACCATCAAATTCGGGCTGCACACCAACGATATACGGGTCCTGACCACTCTGAAGTTGCTGATAAGGGGCACGGGCACGCGGTTGTGAAACATTGGTACAAGAAGATTGAGGGTGTTTGGAAGCTGTCCGGCATTGCGCCAAATATTTATTGGAATGAGCATAATTTTGATCTGATTTTTCCGGGATTGAAGGTAGAACATTAAGAATTGAAGTTAATATAGGAAGTTATATTACTATGTTAACCCCCCAAAAATCCTTTATTACCCAATTTATGCGATATATTTCTGATGTAACTCTGCTCTTTGTGCACAAAACCGTCAGTCAATTTTTTTGCGGCCAGACATACAAGGCCAATTAGACTGGCTTGACTCGGAGCCAGCAATCCTATCATGATAAAGGTTATGCCTTTATCTACAGTAGCTGAAGTTATTGATTCTCGTATCTCGTAAATTATGCTGGATGGAGAATGTTGTAAGGATGATATGAATTTCAAATCAGTTTTAGTAGTGCTTTGACTATCTCCAATCCAAAGCGCCGGAATACGATTGCTGCAACTGCTGATCCTTGAGAAGCAAGAAACTGCAGGGTTATCTTTACGTTGCATGTATGATACTCAATATCGGTAGCACGTCGGTAGCCGGAGCCCGGGCCCAGAGTCTCGCTATGTGTTGTAACTAATAATGTGGCCGTTTTCACCGCTTGAATCGCCGAGAGGGACGTCAAGTAGTATCACTATGGAAAACCAATAAATCCTTCTAGTTATGGTTAATATCGAATTACATGCACTGTCGGATAGCTGGCCTTTGCATAATCTATCGGAAGATGCATCTTACCGCAAGACAAGGGGAAAACTTGTGGTACCCAGCCGGTGGATCAGGTACTTGTGTGACCTAATAAACATAGTAGATTGCCCATTTCGGGATATACTCGCGGGGATTAAGGAGACCACATTTGTTACATCCCTGTGTCTGCGACGAATGGGTGCCTTGGAATATGAGAACTGTTGGCTCTATCTCCGTACGGTCAGTAAGTATGTCATACTTTTCTCAACCCACAATGCTAAATCTGACAACCTCCACCTTGGTACAGCGTCGAATGTTTGTAAGTGCTTACTTGGAGCAGCGCACAGTCTCGAGAATTCGTGTTTGGTGACAGTCACAAGGCAATAGCCTCGCTGAGATTCAAGATATGAGTAGAATGGGCTGAGAACATGCCAGGAACTTTGAATTTCATGTGAAAAGTTGGCACAAGCTTATGTGAGGACAGAGGTACTAGCTTATGCAATAATATGTGGAGATACTTCAGAGGTTGTGTATAAGTATAGGGGAGGATCATGTACGTGGAAGCGTGAGAACTAAAGACGGTACCTCGTGCCTATTATAGTTGACACTACACTCATATCAGATATATTAGCAGAGACAATTATCAACTAGGACATTTTATTCAAACACTCTCTGTTTTCTTGCCATCCCCAAACACCAGTATAATATACACAACAGATCTTTTGTCTTAAGGTATTATACTTGAGACGCCCAGTTATGACGGTTCTGCTTGTGTTTGGAGATCATGCATCTGATGTGCACGAATCCTTGAAACAATCATGCCGCTATAACGAATGCGGTCTATTGGGTCAAAAGTTTCTGGATAAAGTATGCACCACGATTCAACATGAAATCTCACGCCTACCTGCATCTCAACGAAACTCGATTCCTAGCTTTACAAGCATCCAGGACCTGAATGAACATTATTACCTGCAACAAAAGAGAATTATAGCCATAGATAGTGCTTTGCTCTGTGTGGCTCAGCTAGTCCAATACATTAAGTGAGTTTCCAATGTTCTCGATTGTTTCCAGTCTAACATAGCATTAGTTATATCGAGAACTTAGAAATAGAGGATCTAGAGCTCGGAGAGGAAATATGTACTGTCGGGTTAGGTTCCGGGATTTTCGCCGCTACAGTTGCTTCTATACCGGCAGTGGGATCTGGCCTTATAGCAATTGCTGTTCAGATGGTGTTGATAGCGTTTCGAGTTGGACTGCGCATAAACATAGTAAGAGAACTTCTAGAACAGCCTTGTGAGGAGTCAGAGCCATGGAGATATAGTCTTCTCGGGGCGAGTGAGCAGGAAGTGACCGCCTTACTCGATAAGTTCTTTCAAGAAATGGTAGGTTTGGGGGCTGATTCATCCCTAGAAGACTGAAATCTTGTTAATTTGTCCCTAGAATATTCCATGCCCAAATCGAGCCTATATCAGTTCGGTTGGTTGGAATGATGTGCAGATCAGTGGAGTACCTTCAACGCTGAGACGACTTTTTGATACTCAAAACTTGAGATCAAAAGCAATTCCACTTCCTGTCTACGGACCATACCATGCTTGCAATCTTCACTCCGCCACAGATCTAGAAGATCTCTTGAGATGTGACGACGATGAAACACTATCAATACTTGAAAATTGCAAGCCAAAACGCCAAATTATTTCAGGAACTTTGAGCGATCTTTACCCCGATCAAAAGCCAGATGAGTTATTAGAATCAGTGCTTCAGGGCTTATTGAGAGAACAAGTCAGTGGAAGGCTACTATTGGATCGATGTCTTGCCAAAGCACCAAGCGAGAAGTGGTCCAAATACAACATTCTTATCTTCGGTCCGGCGAAGTTTGGTAATGATCTAGCTGTTAGTATCAGAGAAAACTCGAAACACGATGTGGTTTTACCACAAATTCTAAAGCACGAGATTTCTTTACCAAAATTGAAGGAATCAATGCCTACTCGCGGAAAACTCGCTATTGTCGGTATGGCTGGTAGATTTCCAAGCGCTGCTAGCCATGAAAAACTATGGGAGCTTTTAGAAAAAGGACTGGATGTTCATAGAGAGGTATGAGCATAGGAGTTAAACCTCATAAATAGACGTACTCTGACAATTTACAGGCTCCTGCAGATAGGTTCGATGTCAAAACTCATGTCGACCCGACTGGAAAGGCTCCAAACACTAGTCACACTCCTTATGGTTGTTGGATTGACAATCCAGGACTCTTCGACCCTCGGTTTTTCAACATGTCTCCTAGAGAAGCATTGCAGACAGATCCAATGCAGAGATTAGCTATCACCACTGCATATGAAGCTTTAGAGATGTCTGGCTATGTTCCTAATCGAACTCCATCAACTCGGTTAGATCGCATTGGGACTTTCTATGGCCAAACCAGCGATGATTGGCGTGAGATTAATGCAGCGCAGGACGTTGACACATATTTTATTACAGGAGGAGTGCGTGCTTTTGGCCCAGGAAGGATTAATTATCACTTCGGTTTTAGTGGACCGAGTTATATCATTGATACGGCATGTTCCTCAAGTATGGCTGCGATGGTCCTTGCTTGCACATCCTTATGGGCTAGAGATTGTGATACCGCACTTGTTGGTGGTTTAAACTGTATGACAAACCCAGACATTTTTGCAGGCCTCAGCAGAGGACAGTTTCTCTCTAAGAATGGGCCCTGTGCTACGTTCGACAATGATGCTGATGGATATTGTCGTGGAGATGGAGTCGGTACAGTCGTGGTCAAACGTCTTGAGGATGCGGAAGCAGACAAGGACAACATTCTTGGTATTATCCTGGGAGCCGCAACAAATCACTCGGCGGATGCTATCTCGATCACACACCCGCATGGCAAAACACAAGAAACGCTGTATCGACATATTCTTACTATGTCTGGAGTCGATGTAGATGGTATTGATTATGTGGAGATGCATGGCACAGGCACACAAGCTGGAGACGGGACTGAAATGACATCCGTAACGAATGTGTTTGCACCGGTTCATCACAAACGTGACATTCCTTTATATCTAGGATCCGTCAAGGCTAATGTTGGCCATGGGGAAGCAGCTTCTGGTGTCACCGCCCTGATCAAGTGCCTTCTAATGATGCGTGAAGGTGTTATACCACCTCACTGTGGAATCAAAAATAAGATAAATACAACCTTTCCAAAAGACTTGGATGAACGCAAAGCATTTATTGCCTTTCAAGCAACTTCATTTCTTCGCAAAGATCGTCCCAGACGAATATTCATCAATAATTTCAGCGCTGCCGGAGGCAACAGTGGATTGATCCTAGAAGACGCACCCCAAATCGGTAGAAAAACTACGGACCCTAGGAAAATCCACGTAGTCGCTATTTCTGGTAAATCAAAGTCTTCCCTGCTCCGAAATATTGAGAGGCTACTTCATCATCTTCGAGAACACACTGATATTCAATTACAAGACTTGGCATATTCAACAACTGCTCGACGAGTCCACCATAACTGGCGTATTGGAATTAATGTCTCTAATATTTCTCAAATTCATACTGAGCTTCAGCAAAAATGTAATGGGGAGCTGGGACCCGTTTCTTCTAAACCTCCCGGACTTGTCTGGCTCTTTACTGGACAGGGTTCCCACTACGCTGCTATGGGGCATCAATTATTCAAATTATCATCTGTCTTTAGAGATTCTATTTTAGAATATAGTGCTATTGCCGCTATTCATGGTTTCCCATCTCCGCTTCCTCTTATTGATGGGAGTGCCACTGATATCGAAAGCCTCTCTCCAGTTGTTGTTCAACTAGCATTGGCCTGCTTTGAAATGGCAATGGCACGGTTTTGGACATCGCTTGGATTACGACCGAGCCTTGTCATTGGCCATAGCCTTGGGGAATATGCAGCGCTGCATGTTGCTGGTGTGCTCTCAGCAAGTGACACGATCTATCTTGTCGGAACCAGAGCTCAGATTCTAGTAGACAACTGCGTATCTGGAACGCATAGTATGCTTGCCATCAAAGAATCTCAAAGTAGAATGATGGAAATTCTTGGTGATGTCACAAAGGAATTAACCGTGTCTTGCGTCAATGGCCCTCGAGACACTGTGATCAGTGGAGAAGTTTCAAAGATACTGGAAGCATCAGATATTCTCCTCAAAGAGGGAGTGAAAAATACTATTATCGATGTTCCGTTTGCCTTCCACTCTCCACAAGTTGAACCAATCCTTGGCTCATTCAGTAAAGTTGCCGGAACTATTCAATTTAACAAATGCAACATCCCATTTGTCTCGACAATGTTTGGAAAGNCCCCTTGGCAATTCAGCTCTTATCGATTCCACCTATTTGACTTACCATATGCGGAAAAAGGTCGATTTTCTTAACGCAATTATATCTGCCAGAGAGAGTGGCTTGGTGGATGCAGACACCGTTTGGCTCGAAGTTGGTCCGCATCCCGTCTGCATTGGGTTGGCAAAATCATGTCTCGGTGTTCCAATAACCTCAGTCGCCAGCGCACGGAGAGGAGACGAACCATACAATGTCATAAGTAATAGCTTATGCATCTTGCACTCCGCTGGGTTTAACATCGATTGGAATGAATATCATAAAGACTTTAATAATCATGTTCAGCTTCTCAATTTGCCAAGCTATGCCTTCGATGAGAAAGTCTACTGGATTCAGTACGAAGGAGATTGGTGTTTGACAAAGAATCGAATATCAAATAGATTACCGGAGACAAAAGAGGTCAAATCGACAATTTCAACTTCTACAATTCACAGGATTGTATCAGAGAAAGTTAGTGATGATGTTGCGGTTATCACAACAGAGTCCGATCTAAATCATGTTGAACTTCGGAAAGCTATCGCTGGTCATCAGGTTAATGAAACTGGCTTATGCCCTTCGGTAAGTTTGAGAAGTTTATTTATTGAATATAAATCAATATTGACATATGATTAGTCCATATATGCAGATATGGCAATGACCGTCTGTAGTTACGTCTACAAGCGCATGAGGCCCGACAACCGAGATATCGGTTTTGATGTTGCAGAAATGACAGTAAAGCAGCCACTTATTTTTAGGCCGGATGCAAAGAACCAGATTTTACGTCTTACAGTTAATGTGGATTTCAAACAAGGCAAAGCAAGCCTATGCTATGCTACTGGGGGTGATAAGGAAACTGTCCATGCCGAGGCCCAGGTGCTGTTTGGAAGCAAAACTGAGTGGTTGTCTCAGTGGCAACGCGACAGTTACCTCATTCAAGGTCGGATCGATTACCTCAAAGAAGCTGAACGAAAGGGTACAGCAAGTAAAATTGGTCGTGGCTTAGCTTACAAGCTTTTCGCAGCCCTGGTTGATTATAGCCCAAGTTATCGAGGTATGGAGGAGGTTATTTTACAAGCTGAGACTATGGAAGCAACCAGCCGAGTTGCTTTCCAGACAAATGACTCTGATGGAACCTTTGTGTGCAGCCCATATTGGATTGATAGTGTTGCCCATATATCTGGTTTTATTGTCAACGGCAGTGATGCAGTGGACTCTCGGAATCAGGTTTATATCTCCCACGGATGGGAATCTCTGCGCATAGGTGAGCCACTTGAACGAACGCGGTCCTACAGATCTTACGTACGCATGCAACCATCAATCAAGAATGTGCTTGTTGGAAATGTTTATGTATTCGACGAAGACAGAATCATAGCTGTTGTCCAGGGTCTCAAGTTTCAATGCATTCCGAGGACAGTCCTGAATACCCTATTGCCTCCCGGAGGACTCCAGGCAATTGCCGCAGCGCCAAAACCAGGAAATAGACAACAACCTTTGGTGACAAGCACTCCAGCACCGTCTAAACCGAATCTTAGTACTCCACTAAGATCTTCGAAATTAACTTCCGTGTGGCAACGAGTACGAGACATAATCGCTACAGAACTCGGTGTTGGTCAGGATGAGCTTGTTGACAACGTTGACTTAAACCAGCTAGGTGTTGACTCCCTGATGTCACTTGCAATCAGTGGCAGCATCCGTGAGAACTTGGATATCGATATCCCGTCCAATGTTTTCTCCGATAATTCCACAATTGGAAAGTTAAGAGAATACTTCTCTCGTTTCGAGGCTCCTAATGAGAGTATTTCCGCTTCGCATTCTAGCACAAGTAAATCGGAAGACGAGACGCAATTCACTGGCGATACGGTTGGGACATCGCTCTGCTCGAGTCCAACCGGAATGACAACTCCAAGTGTAGAAGAAGAGAGCGATTTCGGCAACATTTTGCGGACAACAATTGCGGAAGAGATGGGAATTGAGCTTTCAGAACTGTTGAAGGTTCCAGACCTTTCTTCTCTTGGAATGGACTCACTTATGGCGCTATCGATTCTTGGAAGTCTCCGTGAGCAGACAGGCCTGGAACTCCCTGGAGATACCTTCCTCGTGAACGCATCTCTTCAAGAACTAGAAGAATCTCTCAACCCTATCCCGAAGGCAAATAGAAGAGTCTCAGTACCTATGATTGTTTCATCTCAACCTCCACCAAAAGTGGCTACAATCCCTGAAAGACATGCTACTTCTGTCCTCTTACAAGGTCATCCAAAAACTTGCCAAAAGCAGGTCTGGGTAGTTCCAGATGGAAGTGGATCTGCCACCTCTTATGTCCATATCCCTCCTGTATCACCTGATATTGCTATGTGGGGTTTGAATTCACCATTCATGAAGAATGCCGAAGAATATACATGCGGTGTGGTTGGCATGGCGGGATACTTTATCAAGGAGATGAAAAGACGACAGCCTCAAGGGCCATATATACTTGCTGGTTGGAGTGCTGGAGGAGTGATTGCTTTTGAGGTCATCAATCAGCTTATAAAGAACGGCGATTCGGTGGATAGGCTCATACTTATCGATACACCATGCCCTCTAATTATCGAGCCGTTGCCAAGGTCCCTTCACAGGTGGTTTGGATCCATCGGTCTCCTAGGAGATGGTGGGGGTGATCTCTCCAGTATTCCATCCTGGGTCCTGCCTCATTTTGCAGCATCTGTCACTGCGCTTTCGAACTATACAGCAGAGCTGATAGATCCAGTGAAATGCCCACTCATCACAATCATCTGGTGCGAAGATGGGGTCTGCAAATACCCAACGGATCCGAAACCCGATCCTTATCCTTATGGACACGCTCAATTCCTTCTTGAAAATCGAACTGACTTTGGGCCATATCTATGGGATACTTATCTGAATATCGATAAGATCACTTGTAGACAGATGCCTGGGAACCATTTCTCAATGATGCGAGGAGAATATGTAAGCTTATATCGCAAATCCTGGCTAATTTGCACACAGCTAACAAGATTGTAGGCTAAGATACTTGGTAGCATTATAAAAGATGCTCTCACGTAATCCAGATTGTGCCTTCCGTTATTCTATTTTGTCACACTTAGAGCTCAGATTGTCTGCAGAGGTCATCTCTCGAGGTCGTAAACCGTACTTGGAGATATACTGTCGTTTAGCAATTCAAATTATTACTATAGGGTTTTCTAAGTTGATCTATGTGCTCTCTGGATACGTAACAAGAATTTACAAAAAGATGGAATTTAGATTCGAGTAATAAATCGCATAATCTTTTCCATATCGATGTTAATTATCAGGATAATTCTGCCCTACCTTTCAACCTAGCGCTCCTTTTACCAAGAAGAATAAATATAATAGAAGAGAAGTGTGATGAGAAAGGAAAAGTACATACAGAAAGATAATTTATTTGTTAAAGATGATTTGAGATTGGCTGTTCCTGCATGGTTGAGGGGTTGCGCCCTCTACACCTTGGCAAATCCATTCTGTTACTCGTCCTCACATAATAGTAAAATCAGCAATCCAAACCAAAAGCCTCTCATTCAATTGGATAATTCGCAATATAGTTTTACCAATTAAGTCGAATCCATTCATAGCCCTAAGAGAAATCCGGTTGCTGTGGTTCTTCCACGTTGACCATGAACCCGCCGAAAAGGAAAATGCAAGGCACGGCCAGGCACCGATTGGCAGCAGGGCGAATCCCAAATCGGATCGAATAAGGTTTGTCAGATATCAACAATTTTCTTGCGACGTGCAACAAAACTCGTGTCCACGGCGCTGTTCTGCTGCTGGTTGGCCAGCGTGCCTGACGTTGGATGACGTGTGGGTCGTGGAGGAGGACAGAGAGCAAGAGTTGCGGTGGCCCGCGGCGTTGTCTTGGAGCCAACAAAAGAATCCCTTCTGCTTGTTTTTGTCTTTGTTTTCGCTGCTTTGATCTTAGTCGGAGGACGGTGGCCCGAGAGAGCCTGTTGTGTGTTGTGTTTGCTGCGAATTGGCTGGAATTACGGTTCCGGGCAAGCCTAGGGGGCGTGAGCTAGATATCAACCGGTCAGCAAAGGCGTATTCCTTATATAACCTGCTATAGCCTATGGGCTTCAATCAAAGCTGGCTCCACTAATGTCCTTTAATATTATAACAACTTATCGTGAAATAATAATAGTAATAGCAATATTATTAATACTGATTTTTTGGTTTTATTTCGTTGACGAAAGCATTTTTTATTTTTTATGTACTATATGAGATATCTATTTACATATTGACACTCCTTTAAAAGCAATAGGCACATAATTTTACGACTGTTGGATTGTTCAATTATTATGCATCCATCGTTGGCTCATCTACAGGCATTGCGAATACCACGGGTTCTCGTATTCACAAATCCACGGTGAAGCACACACCATGGGGCCTGTGTAGCCCCTCCCTCCACATTGGCCCCAATGAGTCTGAATTGGGCCAACTGGACTGGTCGTGGTGGTTGTATGGCTTGTGGTGGTTGTTGTCGTGGGACGAATAGAGGTGGTTGAACTGCTGGTGGTTGTGGTTGAGGTTGTTGACGACGACGACGACGAGCCACCACCATTCTGAAAGGTTGAACCAATGTCTCCCCACCTGATGTTCGAAAAAGTAGTATAAGTTTCTGGCGTCTGGGCTTGGATGGTTGCTGGATTGCCGGCCGTGCTGCTGCAGGGACCAGAGCTGCCACTGTCTAGCCAGTTCATGAATTGCCCGCCGTCATTCCAGATACTAAGGATGAGAACCACACCACGACCTAGCGACTCACCCATAGTAGTCAAACCACCAAGGCTTGCAGCAGTACTGTCGGACGATGAGCACCACGACGCCGTGATGGAGTCGAGACCGGACGACGACACGGCGTTCTGGATCACTTGGCCGTCCTGGATGTAGAGGCGGCGGATTTCAGTCAAAGTACCGGTCGAGGTATTATCATTAGTATAGAACTGGGTGATGACCGTGAATGGCTCAAGAGTGTTGACGACACCATTGTTGCCGTAGTAGCTGTGGGCTCCCATGGCGTAGGGGTTAAAACCACAGCCCGACGGGTCGCAGGTATTC
Organism: Scytalidium lignicola; assembly: GCA_002812745.2. Taxonomy (NCBI): domain Eukaryota; kingdom Fungi; phylum Ascomycota; class Leotiomycetes; genus Scytalidium; species Scytalidium lignicola. The sequence goes on along the minus strand of NCSJ02000005.1, from coordinate 84,457 downwards.
CCCTCACACGGATGAGGTGTCAGCGCAGTGGCATTGGCATTGGCTTCCCAGATGTCCATCTCGTTGCAGCAATAGCCCTGGCCGTTGGTGTTGAGAGTGCCGTTGTACCAGTTTTGCACCGGGCATTGCGCATCGCAGTATCCAGAGCCGTAGTTGGCACCGCTTGGGTTATACTGGCTGCGACCACCTGAGGCGTCCATCTCCGAGAGATACAACGCACCATTCTCGCCGCAGACGAGCGTCGAGACGTCGACGTCAAATCGCAGCTCCTGGTTGAGGAGTTGGAGCATCTCATAATCACCGTCCGGACCAAGTAGGTAGACACGCGGGGATGCACTACTGAGTGCCCCATTGTTTTGAACGAACTGGTGAAGTGTCAGGGCATCGCCAGACGTGGAGATACCACTGCTGGAGTAGTCGACACCCTCAATAGCACAGTTCTGAGCGCATGTTTCTTCGTTGGGGCATAGCGAATGGTTAACGCCGCTAGAAGTTGTACAAGATGTCGACCCGTTAACAGTATGGATCCAGCGATAGTTCCAGTCCAAAACGACCGAGGTATCTTGCTGCACACAGCCCCCAGCAGTGGTGCATTTCCAAGTAGGAAGCTTGGGATGAACCTCGGGGGTGTCAGTACCTATCTGCTGGGCGGTAATCAGGGGAAGGACAGCAATCAGAACTGTAAAAGTAATAATAAGCCTATGAGCCATGACTGCAAGAGAGCGTCCAAGCACTTAGAAAAGAAGCAACAGTAAACGTGTTGCCTTGGAAGTTCTCAGCAGCATTGGTCATATTTATAGGCAAGGGGGTTGGCATGTAACATACGTTAAGTTCCATGACGCTGGGAATTATCTGTATGGATATATTGTTAAAGAGCCGGCTGCGGATAGAAGTGAATTGGGTAGCTTCGTTGGCCCGGCGGCCCGACAGCGCAATATATAAAGGTTTCACTTATACACGTAGCACTTTCTAGTGTAATCTAACAATCTAGGCAACGTATCGATATGCTGAAATTCCTTGAAAAGATGTTTTCCTGATAGATTTACCCTTGCTAGTGCGTTATAAGTACCGGTGTGTTACGATAAATAGGAATGTCGGGGGTGGTCCTTAGTTCTGTCTTCATTTTAGTGTTAATTTCAACAATTAAATGCTGTAGATATATTGTGATTGATTTTAGTTAGAACGTAAGAGTAATATTTGTGTTAAAAAGATACAATATACGCAAGCACACAGTAAAAGGCAGTTTGTGCATTTTGCGCATCTTATCCCTTCGCCTATTGTAGCAAGTTCTTTTAACTCTGTGCCATACAATTTATATGCGATAGTATTGCTCACTGTGTTCTGATCTCATAACAGAATAATTGTAAATCAATTTCGATGATAAATCCAAACAAATTTTATACACCCTTCTGTTCGGAGTTTCCAATCGAATGAAGTTTCGGAATTGGCTCGATTCGTGCGAAGCTTTAGTTGTAATTGCAGTCTGTCCACCCAGTTTTCCGCCATTTCCATTATATGCTATGCCCCGCAAGTTGACAAACCTCCAGATCTTTCCTACGAGGCCAACCATGTCTGGCAGGCGTTTGTCCATTTATATTTTCCCTGTATCCAAAACAGTCAAGCAACACAGTGTTGTGCCTAGGGTAAAAAAGTCGCAACGCCAAGATGTACAGGGTACGTAAGGTACCAGAAATAATGTAGCAAATATCTGACACATCTAAGCGCCAGCCTCGTCGTGATGCTCTCTGTACGTATAAGTAAATTTCTTCACGTTGGTTCTCAACATTCTCAACATTCTCGATATTCTCAACTATCCACAAGAGTAGATAACTCTTTCAACTCACTGATCGATATTCAAGCCTAGTTCTTAAGCAATCGTCACTTGCCGCTTGACGGCCTCATTTGAGCTCGACGAGTAAGTCACATTATTACTTATAGCCTTATCTTTAGATGCCGATCGTAACCATATGGTCTAATTTCTCATAGCCTAAACATCTAACCAGAGCTTCTTATATGTTGCTTTGTCAGTCTGCCATTAGAATGATACTAATTAAGAACATGCATGGATAGAAAGCTCAGAAGAGCAAGAAGATGCAGCTCGGGCTTGCTTAACTGCGCTATTCCTGACGTACCCAAGGGACGACCGAGAGAAGCTCGTACAGACAAAAGGGCCAAGAGTCAACGGCACATGCGAATGGATCAAGACTAATAAGCTTTATAATTCGTGGATTCATTCTCATTCGCAGCTACTAAGGTTGTCCGGTGGCCCCGGCAGAGGCAAAACTATGCTCACAATTTTCCTCGCTGAAGAGCTTGAGCGAACTGCGAAGGATTCAAAAGATATCTTGTTCATACAATACTTCTGCGACAACAAGGATGAAAAGCGTAATTCAGCTGTTGCTATCATCAGAGGGATGATTTTCCAGCTTTTACAACTTCGGCCAAAATTGATCGATCATATCTTACCAAGCTTCAAAATTCAAAACAAATCTCTGTTCACTGCTTCGTCATTCGAAACGCTCTGGAGGATCTTCGAGACTATGCTTCGGGATCCTGTCGTTGGTATTGTATACTGCATCTTAGATGGCCTCGATGGATGCGATGAAGCTTCATTAGTAGTGCTTCTAAAGAAGTTCAAGGCTCTTTTCTCAACAGGGCTCAGTGAGTCTTCAACCTGCTATCTCAGTTTGATTATTGTCAGCCGTGATTATCCAGACTGCATACCAGACATACTATCAAATTTCTCTCACATACAACTGGACCTAGATGTAGACAAGGAAGTCAATGATGATATCCATCGATTTATCGGGGACAAAATTAACGAGCTCTCTATACACAGGCAATATCCAGAGCCATTGCGTGTACATGTAGAAAAGGTGTTCCAAGACCGTGCGCAAGGGACATTCCTTTGGATAGGGATTGCAGCTCAAGAGCTAAAAAAATACAAAGCAACAGAAGTCGAAAAGGCTTTGGATCTTCTTCCAGCAGGTCTAGACGAGCTGTATGCCCGTATGCTTCTCCAAAATTAGTCTCGATCGACAAAAAANTTGCCGCGAGGATACTTCTCTGGGTGGTTATGGCTATTCGCCCCTTGACTCTCTCGGAGCTGAGTGTTGCTATTGACGTCAAACCTGTCATTGGCTTTAGTCGGGATGAAGTGATAAGAGACCAAGTATCATACTGCGGATACTTCCTAACGATCAAAGAAGACGAAGGCGAAGTTGGCCTTATTCACCAATCGGCTAAGGATTATCTTTTACGTAAAACCCGTGATTCAAATGATGTTCTCGAATCTTTCCGTATCAAAGAATATGCTGGGAACCTCGAGATTGCAAGAATATGTTTTGATTATCTGCAGAATGGTGCTCTCAAAAATGAAAAGGTCTATCACGAGGATACCGCGCATTTAAAAGCCTTCCCATTTCTATCGTATGCTGTACTTCATTGGCATGAACATGCAAGATCTTTAGCTTGTTCGGAAGATATTTTTGATTTGTCACTCCCCTTTTATCAGAAGATGTCTCGAATTCGTGAGTCTTGGCTAAAGACATATTGGGCTATGAAACGGCTCGGTGATCTACCTAAGTCATTCACACTATTGCGTTTAGCTTCGTGTTTTGGCATCCTGCCGCTTGCCGAAAATATATTTCTTAAGAAGGGTTTCATAAATAAGATAAAAAGATTTTTTTATGTGAATCAGAAGGACAGCAATGGAATGACAGCGCTGATGTGGGCGGCTAAAGGCGGGCATGAGGCGGTAGTGCAACTGTTGTTGGAGAGTGGCGCGGATATCAAGGCAAAGGATAGATTTAAAGGGACAGCGTTGATCAAAGCAGCTCAGTATAAGCATGAAGCAGTAGTACGGTTATTGTTGGAGAACAACGCAGATACCGAGGCAGAGGACAGATATGAAAGGACAGTGTTGATAGAGGCGGCTAAGAGAGGGCATAAGGTAATAATGCAGATGTTGTTGAAGAATAGAGCAAATATTGAAGCAAAGCATAGATATGGAGGGATAGTGTTGATTAAAGTTACTTAGTATAAGTATGAAGTAATAGTATGATTGTTATTGCAGAATAACATAGATATCGAGGTAAAAAACCAATTTGAAGACACGACGTTGCTCAAAGTGATTAAAGCAGGGCATGAGGTGGTAATGTAGTTATTGTTAGAGAATAAGGCGAATATCAAAGCAAAGTATGGATATGAAAGGATAGCGTTGATCAAAGAAGCTTAGCATAAGCATGAAGAAGTACTATAATTGTTATTGGAGAGTAGTGCAAATGTCGAGGCAGAGAACCGATTTGGAAGGATGATGTTAATCAAGGCAGTTCAGTACAAGCATGAGGTAGTGGTACAGCTGTTGTTTTGCGCCAATCCTCACCTCACTCTGCGTGTGCGTGAATGGAGGCAAAAACCAGCCGCTCGGCTTCTTTGCAGAGGTGGACATCGTCGGCCCCATCTTCTACCCCACGCGGGGAACAAGGTTTGCGGGGTCCAGCAGATCTCTCGTGAATTGTTGTTGGCGTAGCTACGGTATGAACGAGCACGTATGAGTTGAAGTGGCTATATAAGTGGTGTGTGATGGGAGTGTTTCGGTGGTCATATAGGACGAGTTGGTACAAAATCTTCCCAATCTTCCCATCACACAGCAAACAAAAACCGCTTCAAAAAACTTCTCAAAATGGTCTACATTCCTTCCTTACAACCACTCGGCTCGCTGTTGACCATAGACGAAAGCGACAGTCGCTATATTGCGCGCATCAACGAAGAAGTCGAGCTGAACGACGGCGCCAGGATTCGTCTCAATGTGTATCTGCCTCGCACCGGGGGTCCGAGATGGCCGGTTCTCATGACTTCGTCGCCCTATGGTAAAGACATGTAAGGTTATCACCTTTTCGCAGCCATGCCGCTCCTGAAGCTGAGAATTTCTTCTTCCAGAGACTATCGCAAATGCAATGAATACGCCCGCTCAGGGAATCAGGTGGAACAAATACGATCCACATTGGTCCTAAGTATGAGAATTATGTAGTTTTACCTATTGTCTAGTGTTGCCTAGTCAAACCTCATTAGGATAGAATGCGTATCAATTCGGCTCAAGAGACTAAAATGGTCATGTTCACCGGGGTTTTTATTTCGAGAACTTTGATTCTTTGCTAGAAGCCCCCCTCTAATGTTGTCCATCCACCAAAAATAATAAAATTAAAAATGATGTTATAAAAATTTAGTGCTGTATTATTTCTGAGAGCCATTACCACAATAACTTTTGGATGATTCAATATGAGCCTGGCCAAGGTGATCGTTGCGAGGTCATACCGTCAGTAAGACGTGCGTCTGAGTCGTATCTTCCTCATACCCAAAAATAGTAGCATTATTCTCATCCTTAGCTCCGAGCTTCTATATCTATGCCATCAGTATTTAACTCCCTAAGTCTTAACTCTCTGGTGTAGATATAACACTCTCCGGTGCAGATATAACAGGGTGCTGTGTAAGCCGGTGTGGTCTGGCTGGGAGAGGGGCATAAGTCCTGCTTATCTGAAAAGCCAATAGGAAGTCATCTCCTTTATAACCGCACACCGCACTACAGCGACTTCCTTGTGCCCGTTCACTCATCAGGCATTTCAACTGATATAAAAGTATCAAAGGGGGTGGCTCCTAGACCATGCTTACTGGCCCCTGCCTGTTACGACTGTGACTGTAGTAGCTATGGCTCGCCATACCTGTGATGCGTGCGGTGTTGGATTTCAACGTGCCGAACATCTCTCCAGGCACAAGCTGCGTCACCTCGGTCACCGTCCATTTGCCTGTCCTCGGTGCGAACTTGGATTCTTACGAAGGTGAGATCTTCCTGCTTGGTGACTTGTTTCCATGTACAAATGCTGAATTTTTCTCGCTCAACCTCAGAGATACACTGCAACGGCATCTGAACGTGCATGATAAACCCCACGACCAACGCCTGTCACTTACAGGCTCGAAGCGCAGGATCAAGCACGCCTGCTGGGCTTGCTCTCAATCCAAGTTGCGCTGCGATGGCAAGAATCCATGCAGCCGCTGTCAGTCAAAGAACCACATATGCTGGTATGACTTGTCGGGGTCCTCCACTGCAAAGGTGAGCGAATAATCAGACTAGGGCGAAGCCTGTTGAATGATATTATGTCTCTCTAATAAGTATTCATAGCGACCAAGTATGCCACAGCTACTCGAAACTCAACAGCAAATCTCTCATCTGGCCATGGATGCTCTTCCTGAGGCCCAAGAAACCGTCACCTCGCAACCGCTTCGACCGGCCGCATATGATGAGGAAAACAACAGCTCTCTCAATTTTCCAACCGTTCCACTAGCTGGCAACGCAATTTCAGAGCCGGATTTCATCACAGCTAGAAGCGTGTATGAGTCAGTTCCCAGTTTAGAAAACTCTCCAGACGCCATGTCGGTCTCGGCATCCTCGACCGTCTTGAAACAAGCTGGAGAGCGACTCAATAGCTCCGTTCTGGGGCATACGGCTGTTGATCAACTGTCCGATTTCTATCCTTTCTGTACAACTGCGCAAGAAATGGCTTTTTGGGATGATCTTCAGTACTTAACTCCGCTTTACCAGGGACCATTCGCCGACTTTGGGTTCCTTGCATCTCCGGAGCATGCTCAGCTTCTCCAGATTGAAACATCTCTTTCAGAACCTGATCTTGACCATAGTGTGTCGGATGCGCCCATCCCGAGCTTTCTTGAAGCGAGATCTAGTCCAGAACCGCAAGAGGGACAGCGTTTACGGTTTGGTGATTACTTGCAGAAGATATTTGCTCACCGACATCACCTACGTAATCCGGCCGGAAACGTCCAGACCAATGCTACGGGTCGAGACTCGAGAATTTCAAGTACTAGAGTTGAAAAGGCTCATTATCCTCCACTTATGGGCGCCTTTTCACCAGTACTGACTTCTGAGGGCGGTAATCACATCTGGGAGCCAGAAAATCTGGCCCATGTAAGACCTTTACCACAGCAAACCTACGATCAAATCGCTGCAAAGTTCAAAAAATTCAACAAAACCCATGATCAGTACACGCAATTTGCAACAGGAAACTTTCCCTCTCTCGCTGCCTGCAACGCCTTTATGCAGCTTTTCTTCGAGGAGTTCAATCCGCTCTTTCCATTCCTTCACCAGCCAAGTTTCGATCCCGCTATTGAACATTGGCTATTAGTCCTGGCGGTAATAGCAATGGGATGTCGTTTCTCGCAAATCTCAGCTGCAGTAGAATGCGTGGATCTCCTGCAAGAGTTTGTTCGTCGAGCCTTTTATGCCACGGTATGTGTAGATCACCATCCAGTTTGTCTACGGCACGCGGACTTCAATGGAATGAGAATCTCATGTAGATGATTTAGATCGAGGAGGATTATAGCTCCACATGCGAACCATGGTTGGCCCAGGCGGGATTACTGAATCAAATAGGCATGCAGTTTTCCAAAGACTTGAGACTGATAGCGTCAGCTCAATCCATGAGAAGTCTTCTCGCCTCGATATGCCGGCAAGTAAACTGCTTCAATGAGTCTGGGCGACATGTGGATATATCAAACCTGCAACAGCCGTGCATAGAGTCATGGATATCATGGATACAGAGAGAGAGTATGCGCCGATTAGCATATGCGCTATGGGTAAGTCTAATACAGAGCTCTCATGAAACTACGTCTGCAGTCGAGCTGATCTGGCTAATTAATATTCTACCATCAGCTCGTTGACAGTCAATATATGTTGTTTTTTGATCTGCCACCAATTCTTCCTACTGATTTACTCCGGGTGCGTCTGCCAAGCCCTGAAAGCCTGTGGCATGCTCCTACGGCCGCTTCCTGGGCTGCATATTCGAAACAGAATAGTGAGTTTCCCCTTAGAAGCTATTATATTAATCTCCTTCATGCAATCAATCACTAACAATGTTTGCAAAGGCATCTATCTACCCTTGAGCATCCGACAGGAGTTGAAACATCTCTACAGAACCAAAACTCGCCGGCATGGTCTTGGCGATTTTGCCATTCTTCTGGTAGTACTGGGTGTCTTCAGAAGTGCACTCGAACTCCGAAATAGTATTCAAGAAGGGTTTTACTTTCAATCCGATGTCATACATGAAACTCCGCGGCATGGCTCAGAGACAGAATCAGAACCAGATATCATCACAGGCAACCGTAAGGCCATGGAATATCTGCAAATTCTATGTCCTGAAAATGAGGAGGTGCTTAGATTGTCTTCCCTAAAGTCTGCAGTCCTGCATCACTATCATACGATCGGGATTGTTCTTGGCATACCGCTGGGGGAGCTCTTCTGTTATGGTGGCTATCGAGTCACTAGTCTTGACATATCTCATTGTCGGAATCGGCTCAGAGTTTGGGTCCAACAACGCGGCAGAGAAGCTCGACAAGTTACTCTCCACGCAAGTCGAGTTTTCGCTGACATTCGACACTCAAACATGCACGGGTACTACGAGGGCCGTGCAATGTTGGTAGCTTGTATGAGCCTCTGGATCTATGGTGAAATTGCAGGGCTACATCCGAGTCTCAGTAGTCAGGGTGTTGACAATGGATCTGGACATATTACCACTTCCACAGTCCGTCTTGATCAACATCTTAGCAGAGAAGTTGAACAGTCCTGGGTAGAAGATGGCGCGAGGATGCGGCCTTACCTGGCTGGTGTAGGTAGTATTTTGGGCTCAGATGGTGTATGTCGATTTATTCAGGAGGGCTCACGAGTCCTTTATGCCTCTAATAGGTGGCCTCTTTGTGGCGTTATGGGAAATGCATTGCAGATATTCCACAGACATCAGTCAGGATTAGACTTGTGAGAGGCTGTTTCGAGGTGTCCTTTCCGTTTGTCTCGGCATTTCGAACACATTCTCGAACAGCCCATTCACCGACGAGATGGAACTTGGAGAGACGTAGGATAACCCTGGACAGAGCCGAAACTCAAGAGCAATTCTAAGGTACCGTTTGATTAAAGATGGATTACTACCAATATTCAGAATTTTATCTAATTCAATAATGGACTAGTTGTGGTATTATACAAATAAAGCATGTAAATATCATAGAAGCGGAGGAAGGAGTAGCTGCTATAGACAGAATTCCCAGATTTCTGGTCTAGTTCGATTTCATTTTACTCATCACTTCTTCACCGTCATTATTCCCTAGAGCAACAACAACAACCTTGCTCCAAGACCCTCTCCGTTCTAGCAAATCTAGTGCTCAAGGTATGCTATCTAAACCTTCAAAACGCTGATCCGTGAACTGGACACTCCTAGACTGCTTTTCTTTCCATCCTTATCAAAGACTCCCCACGCGCAATCCTTTGGAACGCCGTTGACTGGGAACTGTCAGCCTCGCATGAAAAGCGGCCAGAGTCACTTGAGACTTGCTGTTAGGAAGATCATCCCAAACAGCTGAATTCACAGATCAGCATGCAAATTTACCTAGATAAACTCATTAAATAGATGTCTTGGGATTGTGGATGTTAAAGTGTTGTTAACGGACAAACTCTAGACATGATTACCAGTTTTGATTTCACGGTTCACTTTCTTGTAATAAATTGTAGATAAATCCATTTCTCAGCATGGAGAAGTACCTTTGAGATACCTTAGGACGAGCCGAAGACAAGGCACTCGTCGCCTCGTGGGATCATCCACTCGGATGACAACGGGGAAGGCCATTTGCTTCGGGGACCAGTGGGGGCGGCGAAGTATTTCCTCTCGGCAGCAGCGGGCAAAAGGGAGGCCCTCACCTCCTCACAACAGCAAGGCTAGCCAAAAACCAATGTTGGACTCAAATATATGCATAACATAAATCAATAACGAAAGGAGAATAATTAATTATGATTTATTAATATTCTAAGCAAATTGTAATATAAAATTATAAATGACAACTATATCCTAGGGACGGAATTGTGATGACATAAAAACATAATCTAAAAAATATTCTTAAACACACAACTTAAGTATACTGCTAGGTTATGGCTACAAATGACACAAGAACATAATCCAAATATACCCCTAAAGGTATAACTATAAATAACTACAAAAAATAGATTTCGAAAAATATAACACTCTATTATATCACCGTAATCCTAGGACTGTAGAGTTCTCAGGACGGGACTAGTCCCAGGAACTCTATTCCAAGGATTCCTCCCAGGAATGATGGGATCACGGAGCACCAGGCTCCCAGGACCCCTGGTCATGTGATGAAGCCCATAGAGCCTAGTCGGCTTCATGGACTCCAGAAACCAGAGGTCCCTTAAGGATTCTTTGGCATGCACTCACTATATAGGTAAAAGGGTTTCCTTAGTAGATAGGATCCTTGTGCTCAACTCAATTGATTTTTAGCACACCTAAATTTCAAAGTAACAATTCTACAACTATCCGTGCCAATTCTGCCCTTTACCTTGTCTACTGTAGGGTACTTTAGTAGACGTGAACCTAACGATCCCTGTAAGAATGTTACACTTAACGTGTAAAGTAAAGTATAACATGATAGGTCTTGATATTACTGATTAACAGAATACTTATAGTATAATATTTACAGTGAGAAATATAGTTAAACTCTTCAAGCTTGTGAAACATAGAAAAAAAAAGCTTTACCAAGAGATATTTATTTTCTTAATTTTATATGATCAGGAAGTAGTAAGAATTTACAGTTATTATCTTGTGATTAAAGAGAATAAGCTTAACTTTTATTGTTATTATACCGGAATATCAACATTACCCGTTTCACAGACTTACATGATCTAGCGTTGCCTTTGCTCAGCCTTTGCTCAGCCTCTGCTCAAGATGGCCGGCTTGCTCAGGTGTGGGTCAACTTTTGGTCAGAGGCCCCTTTTCAGACCCTTTCTGTTAGGAATGAACGTGACCGGCTCTGACGAATCAACTGTGGAAAACTAGGAGACTGTTATTTAATTATAGTAATAAATTAAGACAAACTTGAATGGACACCTGCTCCTTTAGCGCAATGGTACGCGTAAGTTTTTCCAATGATAGAGCTAAGTTCTTAACTAATTCTTCTTAGGCAAGACTTTTAATCTTGAGGCTGCGAGTTCCAGTCTCGCAAGGAGTGGCCATTATTTTGTTTGTAATTGTTTTCCCTCATATCAATATATAATAATCTTTAAGGGGAGATTTAAGATAAAATCCACGCAGCACTTACCTAAATCCACGCAAAATCGCCGCTATCGACTAATTGTCAGGCTATAAAATATATATGTGATAATATGAAGTAATTTATAAAGATTTTTAATTATTCTGAAATTATAGTATGGATATTTGATACTTAATTGTATTCTATATATGACAGATTTTGATTTTGACAAAGTTGAACAGAGATTAAATGTATGCTAAAACTCAGTGTGTTACAAGCTATTAAAAGCCTGAAAGTCACTATAATTACAGGGTGTTTAGGGTATTTGTGTAAGCAAGTTCGCCGCGCTGGACTGTCGAAAAGTCGCCAAATCTTATGCGAACACCCCGCTGCCCTCAATGTACAATGTAGCTATCATACTAGCCGAAATATTGGAATATAAAATGGGCAGCTATTGATAAGTCTATTATAAGTATTGATGCATCATTGCTTAGCAAAGCCTAGAAAAGGTTGCAACTCTTGCCCGTCAATCTGGATGGTCTGAAACAAACCCCCGAGAATTACTTCCCATCTCGATCTAGTTAGCAAAGAAGTTCGAAGGTATAGGTTAATATTATAAAGTGTTATAATAAACTATGTAGTATATAATAGACTGCAGTATAGGATGAGGTGGTGCAATCTCACAACACTTATGAAGACTTCCAACTCTTCAAACCGTGTCAATCTCTCCATTTTTTTGAAAATGGAAATAAAAGATAATGCTCATCCCTCCTTCAAAGACCCTTGACTTTAGCAAACAAGTCGACAAGGGCCCTCTAACTGTATACACCTTTGACTATTTACAAAAGGGTGATTAGTATGGCTACTTCATCCCCACCATGGAAATACAGGTCTCAAGTCCAGTATAGCGTGCCCTCGAACAATCTCCTCGCAGTCCTAAACACCGTTGCTTCCGTCACCAATCCATTTTCACTGAACGTGGCAGTGACCATCATCTTCCCACTTGGATGTCCCAGTGTAAGGCCTTCTTGGTTAATATGGGGTTTGGAAATGCACTGCGAAACCACCGAGCCGGGTATTTTGGCAGCAGCAGCTGTAGCCAGCGCAACAGTCATTTGCACAGCACGGTGCAAGTTCGTGCCAGAAAGTGAGCGGATTACCAGGTCGCAGTCACCTTCTTCGACCTTCTTGCCCGACAGTGTCGTGTAGTTTGCTGGAGGCGATACCATGACAAGTTTCGGCGCGGCCTCTGGCACAGAGTCCATATCTTTTGCAAGGTCCATATTGACTGCACCTCGTCGTCTCATAACTTCAAGTCTATGGATTAGATCCGGATGGGCATCACCATCTTCTGGCAATATCGTGCCGTCGACTTCGAAGTCTTCCGCGCGGACAAAGACGCAAGGATTTGCGGCATCAATACATGAAGCCTCACAGCGGCCTAATAATGCGAGGCTGTCCACCACCTTGCCCGTTGGTAGAAGCTTTCCTGTTCTCGACCCAGCAGGGTCCTGGAAAGCGAGCTCGATCTTGGCAGAAGTGCCCGCGATACCATCAATAGAGAAGTCTCCCTCAGTCACAGCTTCGCCATTAAGTACCGGAAACCTTGCCTTAATGATCTTATTAGTATTCGTGTTGAAGATTCTAATTTCTGTCTGCCCATCCGGCGGTTTTCTAATTAGATCCGTATTGACGGCGAAAGGACCAACCGCTGCCAACATGTTGCCACAATTACTCGAGTAGTCCAATTCGCCCTTCTTGACCCCAACTTGAATGAAGGTGTAATCAACATCTGCATCGGGTCGTTCAGACCGATCTACGATACAGACCTTTGACAGACTTGAGATCCCGGACCCCAGACCATCTAGCTGCCTGCCACTGGGATCTGGTGAGCCCATTGCACCACGTAGAATCGGCCCCCATAGTTCTGTATCCTTGGGGAGGTCCTCTGCTTTTAGCATGAGACCTCTCGAGGTCCCACCGCGGTAATAACAGGCACGGATGCACTTCTGTCCCTTCTTCACGTCATCGATGTTGGAGAATGGGCCGAGGGACGGTGCCTGCTCTTCAACCAAATGCGCCATCTCAACGCGATCTTGGCCTGGCTGAAGGAAGCAGGTTTTGCGGGAGTGCAGGAATGAATATGTATTGTGCTGTATTTCTGTATGCAAAGGCTGATGATTCTTTCCTACAAGCAGATGAGAGAGAGGGACGATGCGTGTTTTAGACAGAGCCTTGGCTCGATAAGAAGAAGCGGGCTGATCTTCTAATTATGCAAGAATAGGATTTAAAACCCTTATTTTTGGTGTCATACAAGGGGAGAAGCTTTCAATCATGAAATTCTGTACCTTTGACTTCTGACTGTTTTCGTGTATGCATCCCCCAAGACCCCTTGACTCGGGGGGTTCGGTGCTCGGAAATCGGGTCATGGCAAGTAGTTCCAATGCGAAATTTCATCTTTGATTAATTCGTGGTAGGAGTTCGCCTTGCCATATGAGAACAAGCTGAGCTTTTACTGGGCATAGTTCACACTCCCACTCACTACTGGATGGCCCACTCCTTTGCTCTTACAGATTTCTCAGCTGCCTGTCTACAACGGTCCTCACAGCCCCCGAAACTTTAGTACGATAGCTCATGAGATGGCCATAGCCGCAAAGTTTGGAGAATTACATCTTCTGGCGCCACCATAACGAAGAATCGCCTCTATTGAAATGTATCTCAAACAGTAGATAAAGTAGATATACATTCAATGAAAACAATTACTATTTACACATCATGACGTTATACATATGAGATTCTTTACACAAAGTGATATTATTGAATTATTGAATAGAAAGTATCGGCATATCGGGTCCCGGGTGAAAATGCGGGGAGACCACATTTGGATTAGTCACTCTTCCAACAATATGACCACAACCACTCTCTCCTGCTGTATCGCCGTCCAACCTCGGACCTCTCCATTGCATTGCGATGGATGATGATAATGCCAATGGACATGCCCGATACCGATACCGATAGCGCCCGCCGCCGTGCTGACCAAGTCCTTCAGGGCCACCGTCGGCCCCGGGTCAGTCGAGCATGTTATCCATGTGCACAAAGGAAGATCCGCTGTCAAGGTTGGCCTTCCCGTTCAATCAGAAGTCAAGCCTGACTGATACTAATACTGAGATGCAGGCGGACAGCCGTGCTCGAACTGCAGCAAACGAGGGTACCCTGATGTATGTATTTTCATTGCCCAAGATGCCCAAGTAAGCCGGCCGAGGCGTAGAACAACAAGGCCACCACCAACCATTGAACAAGTCCATCCATCCCCCGCAGAAAACGAGGGCACACATAAAGAATCGACACAATCTCTAACATGGTCGAAACGCGATGAAGAGCATGGTCTATCGCCTTCAGGAGTTTCAAACCCTTCTCCTACCGACCAATTATTGACACCTACATCTCCATCAACGACGAGTCTGGGCGAGTTTTCAGCCGCGTCGTTTGTTCGTGACCGAGTTCGTGATAGATTGATTCAACGTGGTTACCAGCTATCCAGCGACGTACGAGCTGGGTTAGCACTCGACGATGGCTTCCCCCCTTCCATGACTGATGACTTCTTGTCTAAGGCACGGAAAACAATTTCCAGGCTGATTTCGTTGTCGCCGACTCGTGATGAGTTCATCCGGTATGAACCATCAATGTCTACCTGTTCAACATGAACACGCAAAATTGACCTCGCGCACGCAGATACTTCCACTTATTTCGAACCTATGTTTTGCCATCGAATCCCGTCGTTGAAAATGTAGATACTCTAGAGGCGTCGTTGTGCCGAGTCCTTGACAAAACTTATTGGGAAGAACACAACCAATCTCTCTTAACTAGAGATGGACTTCGTCGTTGCGCCATCGAGCTTGGATCTCTCTTGGCTTGCCTCACCCTGGGGGCCCAGTGTGCTAGTGGTGACAAACTTAGAACCCGTGTTGAGAATGCAGAAGAACTGAGTACAGTTGGCCACCTCTTGGACTCTGAGGGAATAACTAACATTGGGGATTAGTGCAAAGAACAATGAGTGCATTAGGTCTTGCGGAATGGCTATTATCTCCGTCTCAAGCCACTATCGAGGCTCTTTTGCTCATGGGAGTGGCTATGCAGAATTTCGGCCGCTCAGATGCAGCGTGGTCTCTCATTGGTTCCATCCAGAGGATTGCACAATCAATTGAACTGCACGTTGATTGTGGTGGAAGGGACAGTAATACTTGCAGTACGTCCCACCTCTTTTTATGGTAAGTGTGCTTTCTTTGAAATAACACTCGTTCTCTAACCCTGGCGTCCTCTGAATGTAAATTATCGTCCTTAAGATGGCTTATAACTGACTGTGATCAGGAAAGCAATCATTTGGCAAGATTGCATGCTCTCCCTACGATATGATCGCCCCCCTGCATTAACTGATATTGAAGATTGTCCGGATTACAGCTCGGTCAACCAATCCTTAGTCAGCTGTCTTCACCTTCAAAGCATTATTGGCCTGTCACGTCTCCGAAAGTCAGATGCGGAACGCTTAAACGCTGTGTCGACGTTTCGAAAAATCCAGCAGGTGGACAGGATCGTTAGCAATGCCGTTCCCCATCTTCAGTCTAGAGATAAATGCTCTAATCTTCAGCAACATCTCGAACATCTCGTCTTCAAGATGCATACTTCATATTTTCTCACCGAGATGTGTTGCCCCTTTTTCCGAGACGATCACCCACTTCAACATGAGGAACAGCTACGGATGATCAAACAGCGTGGCAGACAAACCCTGGTCGATACGCTCTCAGCTTTTCTAGCTCTTGCAGAGATCAGTCCTCTGACACAGTGTTCATGGTCATTGATACACCAAGCCTTAAGTTCCGCCTGCATACTCGCGCTCTTTAGAACTACGTATCGGGTAGCCACCCGTAAAGCATTGCTGTTGAGATTTGTTGATCATCTCAAGGCTGAAATCGAAAGCAACTGCGCTGAATACACCGGCTGCGAGCTACCGTGGCCATATGGTACGTTTGATCGGGCCAAAAGACTCTTGGTAGCTGTGATAACGGAACACGAGTCAGGCGTTATTGGAGGGCCACCCACCGGGCAGGATCTTCCGGAAGCCACAGTCAATTCCGACTCTCAAAGCTCGGTCCCTGCCCTTGCCCAACATTCCGAAGCCCCATGTACGACCGATACCATCGATGATAATCTGTTTGGGTCACCCATGGCTGAGATGTGGGATTTTGTCTCCGGGTCTGTGCTGGAATTCCCACTATTTGCTCCTTTTGAGCAATTTCACAGCTCAAACATGGGCCTCTCCGATATCCAGGGCAGCTCATAGACTTATGGTCATGAATGTGTCACATTTATCCTGTATAATAGCCTAGTAGGACACTAGGTGGCAGGTTATGAATACACCAATAGCAGTTTCGTAGGAGACAGCTTAGTAATTTACATTTTGACTTTTAAGGTTAAGACACCTTGTATCATTTGGATGGAAACAAATGGATTCAATTTATAGTATTCTTGGCCTCTAAGAGCTCTGGTTTTACTCTCTAAAGTGCCTTTTAAGTAATATATGTCAATTAATAATACCTGGGCAGAGATCTACTGCCTAAACAAAACAAAATCAAATACATCCACGATCTGATAATTTATACTATATAAGGACAATTCATTTATTTATTCATAAATTATTGTTCTATTATATTTTCCATTTCATAAAGAATAATTTTACTCGATTTTGCCATAGTTACTGTACTGTGGTAAACAGTGAGACTGCAGGAGACCGGAAGGCGGAGCTCGGGAGCCGGAAGACGGAGCGCGGCCCACGAGGCATGATTTCAAAATACGTACAGTAATTTACCGTGTACCTTGGTGATCTAGAGTGTCTTCCAACTTCTCGACCCGACTTGACGTTCCTTGATCCAAGCTGTCTATTCATTCCGTCATTACTTCATTCCTCAAAGCCATACGAGCTGTTAGGGTATATATGATCCAGCCCTGTGTTGTAGTCAAAGAAGCTAAGACTTTTATGTGCAAACAGAAGTACTTCATCTTTGTACGACCTATCAATCCATCGAAAGTCGACCCTATCAAACGTTCACCCACCACAGTTGGAAATCGTGTCTACTGTCTACGAAGTCTGATCACCCACTTATAAGTTATCTGATTCAAAAAGCCAAAAGCTAAACTACAAACTCTCGCCCCATGGATCGCCACAACTTCACTGCGACAGACACAGTCGCCTACATCTGGAATGAGCTCTCTCTGCCGCCTCATGCTCTCGACTCTTTACGCCTCCCATTAACAACAGACACAAACCATGTTCCATCCTCCTTCAAAATTACCCACCTAGCCCAGTCATCCGTTGCCCTCACCGCGCTCAGTGCCGCCCTCCTCCGTTCGTTGCGCGACTCAGTCCCCGTCCCCACCACCACCGTCGAGTCCGAGCATGCCACCGTTGAGTTCCTCTCCGAGCGGCTCTACAGCCTGGGCAACAAGCTTACGACAGGCAACTACAATCCCATCGGAGGTCTTTACCCAACTTCTGACGGATACATCCGAGTCCATGACTCCTTCCCACATCACCGAGCTGGCGCGAAGAAACTACTCGGCTGTCCTGAGAACGAAGAGGATCGGTCGAAGATCGCTGCAGGTGCTAAGAAGTGGGCCGCGATAGACTTGGAGACGGTGGCCATCGATGCAGGATTAGCCATGGCAGCGCTGCGCACATATGAACAGTGGGACGTACTCCCGCAAGCGCAAGCCGTGGCAGACTTTCCCATTCTGATTCGCAAGATTCCGGATAGCAAGCGTGAGTCAGGTCTATTTCAACCTTCGTTGGCAGCAATAGATGCGGCTGCTGGTGGTGTCCAAAAGTGCTTGCAGGGCTTGCGTGTGGTAGAGATGAGCCGTGTTATTGCAACTCCGGTGGCTGGGAAAACGCTGGCTGTACACGGTGCCGATGTGCTCTGGGTCACCAGTCCCAAACTGCCAGATTTGCCAGCTCGAGATCGTGACCTCAGTCGTGGAAAGCGGACCATCCAGCTTGATATCAATGACAGTGATGACCGGAAGACTCTGGACGGACTGTTGGAGACAGCACACGTATTTCTGCAGGGCTTTCGGCCAGGAGCTCTCGCAAGCCGAGGCTTAACGGCAGACCAGCTGGCGCAACGGTCTCAACAAGGCATTGTCTGTGCGAATCTGTCAGCATATGGTCCAAGTGGTCCATGGCATGAGCGTCGAGGATTCGATTCCCTCGTCCAGACATGCTCAGGCATCGATGTTTCCGAGGCCGAACATTACGGAGATTGCCAGGCATCGAAAGAGCTTCCATGCCAGGCTCTTGATCATGCTTCCGGCTATTTCTTGGCTGCTGGGATAAATATTGCGTTGTATAAGCAAGCTACCGAAGGTGGATCGTACGAGGTCAATGTTAGTCTTGCAGCGACGGCTAAGTATCTAAGGAGTCTGGGCCAGTTCGAAGGCAAATCAGGATTCGCGTCTAAAGGCTATACCAAGGGCTATGAGCCGATTTGTGCAATTCCAGATAAATTCTTCGAGAAGAGAGACACCGAATTTGGCTTGTTGAAGGCTGTTAAGCATTCGGCTCAAGTTGAGGGAGTTGAGGTAGGGTGGGATCTTATGCCTAAAGCTTTGGGCTCCGATGAGCCAAAATGGGTATAACGACACCATTTCCATTTCGATCCGTCGGTTTATAAGCCGAAACGCTCATGATGGTTGCATCAGTATCTATCATGAGATATACATGGCTTGATAATACCCACAATTAATTTTCTTGCCAAATTTCACCCTTGAAGCTGGAAATTAGATGACTTACTGTTAGAGTCACTCACATCAGCTGCATGGAGGAGTTTCTAGAGAGCTATATATCACAGGACCATATAAAAAGGATAGTATAAAGTGCTCTGTTTCTCTATTATAAAGAGGACCAACCACTATTTTATATAGACTAACATATAGATTAAAAAGGGGTGTAAATAAGTATGTAGAGGATTCGGGGTGGCTTTTATCTAGATCTTATTCTATATATATCTTTCCAACTTAAATTTTAAATTACTTAGTTACTGTGTAAACAAACAACAGAGACTGAATATTCGTGACAACATTCCCTTTAATATTTAAGGAATCGACAACGCTTAGACCATTTACAGACTAGGATGGTTAATGATTCAATGACCCGTAGTTACTGCCCGTACCCAAGGAAGTCCTCCTCGGGGAGCGGACTTCGGGACTCGGGACATGTCTTGTTGCAAAATGGACAGCAAAGTACAATGCAGTGTAACTCAGCTTCACCACACCCATGTATCCCCCTTAGTATATCTGGCTACTGCACTCAGCACAATCCCCCCNGCAAACCAGCGATCCCCGGACCCCATCAAAATCCTAGAATCCACCTGTCCCCCTAAATCGCACCCGCTTCTGCTGACTGTCATCGCCCAGTACGCCACTTGCTCGTTGATTGCCAATACGGTTGAGGTTTATTATTACCTCCTCCCCTCCCATCACCATCTTCTCAACTCTCTTACTCCTTCCATCACCAGATACTACGAATTAAAAGCTGTTTGTTTTGTGTTAGGCCTTCCTGCTGAACGCCAGTGCATCTCAGGGTGAAGCAACCAGTCAACCATGGCTACCAGCAAGCTCACAGGCAAACGTTTACAATATGCTTTGGCAATCACCGGTGCTCTTGCCTGGGTACTCCAGGGCTATGATCAAGCTTTGATGAACGGGCTTCTGGCATTAGAAGCCTTCCAGCACGCCTTCCCCCCGATCCATAACTCAAGGGATCATTCGTTGTTGCAAGGTGAGTGTATAACTTTGGAGTCTTCGGTCGCCAGCGACAGACAGATTCGAGTTGAACTAATACGAGTCAGGCACGGTGGTTGCGCTATTGCAAGTCGGTGCTGCACTTGGTGGTGTGATGTGCTTCTTGGTTGGCGATATCCTTGGTAGGAAACGTACAACCATGCTGGCTGCTGTGATTGTTCTGGTGGGGACGGTCATCCAAGCCTCGTCGTTTCAAACTGCACAGCTGATAGTAGGAAGATTGGTCACAGGTATGCAACGAGTTTGTCTGAAAATGCAGAACTGCGGTGCAATGTTTGTTCTAACTGACATTGTCTCAAGGTGTGGGTATAGGATCTTTTACGGCAACCATTCCCACATGGGTTGGCGAAAGTACCGGGGCAAAAGAACGAGGTTGGTTCGTTATGCTTGAGTGTTGTGGTGCCATGTTCGGCCTCGCGTTTGTTGGATGGGTGGAATTTGGATTTTTCTTCGGCAGCGAAAACTCCGTCAGTTGGAGGTTTCCCATTGCTTTCCAGGCAGTCTTTCCCATTGCGGTCCTGGTTCTGTGCTGCTTCCTACGTGAATCGCCACGATGGCTCATGAGCAAAGACCGTCACGAAGCGGCAGCAAGAGTGCTCACAGACTTGGCCGGTGAGAATGAGGATCCGGATCTCATCCAGCATCAAGCGCGGATCATTCATGACTCGATTTTAGCAGACCAGCAAGCTGCCACCAAGAATCCCTTCGCGCGGACAAACAACCGGTACCTACATCGGACCTTGCTCGCAGTGGCTGTGAGCGTGCTTGCGAAAATGGCGGGCAGTAGTGTTATCACATTCTACTCAAACATCGTGCTGGAGCAGACTCTGGGCTATTCTGCTCTCAATGCTCGTGTCATCTCAAACTGCCTCCAGACATGGCACTTCCTTTGGTCATTTGTCGGCATGGCTCTGATTGACCGTGTTGGAAGGCGGCCGCTGCTTATCGTGTGTGCCGGGCTGATGGCTGGGTCACTGGCCGGACTCGCAGGTCTATCCTCAATCGACGGCAACAAAGCTGCGGCAGGTTGTATTCTCATATTCTATTTCATCACCTTGGCTGTGTACCCGGTCGGCCTTTTCTTGACGCCATTCATGTACGCTTCGGAAATTGCTCCACCCTGCGTTCGGTCTCGGGTCGCAGCCATAGCTTCATGCATGACATGGCTGACGGATTTCTGGATCGCTGAAACAAGCCCAACAGCATTTGCTAACATTGGATGGAAGTATTATCTTGTCTATGTGTGTACAAACATTCTCTCGGTGGCCGTTTTCTACTGTTTCGTGCCGGAAACCAAGGGGAGGTCACTGGAAGAGATCGATACCATCTTCGTGATGACTGACAGTGCATGGAATACTGTTCGTATTGCTCGGAATCTAGGACCTCTCATTGATGAGGATTTAGATTTACCAAGCAAAGCTCCCGTAACTTCGGAACACAAAGAATACATTGAATATCAAAAGCCACAAGAAACACCAGCAAAAGAAGAGAACGATGTGGCTGGACATGGATTGTAGTTGGGGTGTGGCAAGGGTATTGGAGGTGTTAGGAAACATTAAATGTGTGATAGTGTCGGGTTAAGTAACAAAACGCGAAGAATTAAAAGGAGGAGTAGAGAGTTCTGACAGAAAGACTAAGGTTGTAAGGGGTGGTGAAAAACATAGTAGATGTGTGAGACTATGGTGAAAGCAAGTGTTAGGTCTAGTAAGGGGTTAACGATCATAGACCTAGCGGAGACGTCCTTAGCATGAAAGAATAGCGTTTCCTCGAAGCTTTGTATATTGCATCAATATATTAACCCATGCTAAAGGTATTTTAAATAGTCTTCACGTTACAGTTATAGTGCAACCTAAGTTGACACATAAATACCCGGAGCGCAGAAGGAATGAGACTATTGATACTACATTATACAGATCATTGAATAGTGTGAGAAATATGCCATACATAATTGGTTTACAAGTATACAGTTATTCAAAGCTGAGGACAGAAGCTTCAGTGAGGCAGGTTGGTATAGGGCAACTCTTATAATGCTTGTGTTTACTATATGCAAAGGATGTAGACCGAAGCTTTATAGCACAGTTTAATCAGAAGACAACTGGCCTTTATTTTACAGTCCTTTTCTTTGTGATATCCTCAGAAGCAACATGGTATGAACTATATTTGAATATATTATTGCTCCAGGAGTGATATTTCTTGTAATAGATGTGAAGCGTCGTCAGTCTCTCCGACGTTGGCCAATTAGACTTCATGTGTGACATTCCCGCGCTGACAAAGGGGTAAAAGAAGCGCAAACGGCCACATTTCTCCTGCGACCGTCACAGCATTTGTACCCAAATATTATCACTCGAGCACCATAGATTGGGAAGGTGAGAAAGCGTAGAAGAAATCAGCTTCTTTAAAAAAANTGTCTTTCCCGAGCGAGCGAGAGTCTTTAGATGGCTTGCTCCATTCCTATTCTTCAGATGACTTCACAAGCTTGTCGACTCGGAGGAACATAAAAAANCCACGACCTGCAGTCCAAATCTCCGCATCACATTTCATTAGGCTCAATTGAATCACTTAGCTTGGATGAGTTTGATCTTGAGAATCCGAGAGGCCGATTCAATAGATCCAGAGTTGCCATATGGACACGCAAGCGCCAAAAGCGCAACAGCGCAAGACTTCGCCCGTGGCATTACAACCTCAAGTCTTGCCTCGGCCGAGTCTTCAACAGGAGGCTTCGAGTGTCGAGATGGCTTCTCTATATCATTATCGGATATTTATCAATTCTGTTTGTCTCTTCTTAATCTGAAGCGCTTCATATCCCGTTTTGCTGTACTGATATGTTCTACAGCGGTTTGATCCACCTGTTTGATAATGTGCTGGACGCACTCGAAGCCAACTTTCCCGATGATATCGATTGGATGCTACATCACTGGGGCCGGATTGGAGAACCAACTGAAGGTTTCGGAGAATGGCCAACCGATGCCACGGGAGACGTCCATCCGGTCAATTGCCACTCTCACAATGACTACTGGAGATCAGTCCCCCTCTACGCAGCAATCCATGCCGGTTGCACCGGCGCAGAGGCAGATGTCTGGCTCATAGATGATGAATTGTACGTTGGTCACAGAAGGGTTACTTTGGTGTCAAATCGCACTCTTCAAAATCTTTACATCAATCCCCTGTTGGAACTTATTGAGAAACAGAACCCACCGGTGGAATTCTTTCCAGACGAAGACTATCCTGTTCCTGTTCCCGTGAACAATCCATTAAACGGTGTCTTCGATGTTGATCCAGCTCAGACATTTATCCTGCTAATTGATTTCAAATCAGCCGGTCCTGCTCTCTGGTGGAAACTCGATGCTCAGCTTGCCCCGCTTCGAGAAAAGGGTTACCTGACCCACTTCAATGGCACCGCCATTATCGAAAGGCCCATAACGATAGTAGGGACTGGCAATGCACCATTCGACCTATTAACTGCGAATCACACATATCGTGATGTGTTCTTTGACGCTCCTATCGATGAAATGGCTGATCTATCGTCTCATTGGCCCAATCCAAACCGAGCTCAAGATCTAACTCGCGGGCATAATAAACACGAACCCGACCTCCCAGATAAGGAAATTCCTAATAATCGAATACAAACTACAATCCCCGAGCAAGTAGACCTTGGTCATGACATGCCCGGGAAGTCAGGATCCAGCAGTGCTGACATATACGGCCCCTTTAATAGCTACTATGCGTCAACAAGCTTCACCAGATCCATTGGCCGGGTCTGGGGCTCAAGACTTACACAAGAGCAGCTGCAGCTCATCCGAGGACAGATTCGAGGAGCACACCAGCGGGGATTGAGAGTGCGGTACTGGGGTCTTCCGCAGTGGCCAATCGGTCTGAGAAACCATGTTTGGCATATTTTGATTCGGGAAGGCGTGGATATGCTGAATGTGGATGATCTGAGGCATGCTACGAAAAGGGATTGGAGGAGAAGGAAGGGATTGTGGTATTAATAATTAAAGAAATAATTGACAGGCGCATTTGTATTTTGTATTTGGAATAGGGTTAGGTAATTTTGCATTCGTATGTTATACGTTCCTGTCTCTGCTCATACATCTCTGCCGTGTCTATGCTTATGTCCTATTATCTAATTTCCGATTTTTTTCAGCGGGAAAAGAAGAAATAGATATCTCTCAATAGGCTCGTCGTTGATGATCCTCGAGAAGAGCGATACAGGTGCTTCCAAGGATTTAAGGTAATTCTAAAGCTGGTGTAGTCTTGCAATGAGGGTCCTCCACAAGGCAAGCTATGCTGAATTATAAGCACAGGAATTTACTGTCGAATGAGGCTCTGGGATGGAAGCCAAAGTAATCCCCACAATTAAACTGCTAGTGAAATTAGAGCAAAAACGATTAAATGGCTAATAAATTACTCTAAAACTTTCGTGCACCGAGAGAGATCTGACTCACGCTATCGTACACCGGGATTTATATAGTGTAGTATGTTGGTTGGAGACCGTTTAGCAGCTACTACGCCTCAACAAGCTTCATACATAACAGCTTAAATGTAAACAATATTTATAATCTACTCTTCATATAAAAAGAAAATATTTCACCGCCTAGATTTGCTGGGGGTTGGTGCTGTGTATCAGGAGCTGAGATTCGCAGGGGGTCACGAACAGTCGGACGGCGGGACATATCACTTTGAGAGTATCACTTTGAGAGAGAGGACTCTGCCACGTCAACATTCATCTTCGCCTGGTCTGAAGAGTGTTAGTCAGCACCCTACCGCTCCATACGTCCCAACATGAACATTGTTTCCTATCAATGAGCTAGCTCGCTGGACATCAGAAGTTCGCTTTGATAAAGACGTCAAAGTCTTCCCAGCAACGATTATGCATTGAAATTCAACTTATACTAGCATATACTATCTCATGCACTTTTTTNAATATTGGAGACTGAGGGAGGTTATCTTTGAACCAATCAGTTATACTCCTAGGTGCAATTGTGTTGATCCTTCACCATGAAACCAGAGCTTCTAGATCCGATGCTGACCTCGGACGTTGGCGCTATTTGGGAAAAGGCGGTGAAAGATTACAACGAAAATATAAGGATCTGTTTCGAGGAGGAAAACAAAAAGGAGCTAGAGAGGTTGACTGATGCTGTGAAAGAAAAAGAGAGGATCAAAAAGGCGCAGCAAGAAGATAAGGACACGGCGGGGCTCCGAAAGGCAAAAGACAAGCTTGCTCAAAAGAAGCGGGAATTGCACAACCAACAGTTCGAATAGCGTAAAACTAAGACATGGAACACAGTCAGCATGAGGGAATCACAACAAAAGAGCTAAATACTTTCAACAGATATCGACATGATGAAGGATGGCTGGACTAAGCTCGCACAACCCTAGCGAAGCTCTCGGGCATAGCCCAGAGTATTGTAGAATGGGTCGGCACTCTGGCAACCGCCTTTCCGCCCGCTCCTATCATTTCTCGGGCGTTAATCTTCCTCTTAAAGGCGTGTGACGATGTACGTGACAAGTACGATCAGGTGGCCGCCTTCTACGAGACGGTACTGATTTTCTTTGAGGGGCTATCGCTACTGGAGACGAGACTGCCCAGAGCAAAACCTTTTGAGTTGCAACTCACAAGGGTTCTTGCTACTATCCTAGAGATGTGTGGAATCGCACGGAGGTGTATCAAGAGTAAAGGTTGAAGATCACTGTATCAATCGGTACAAACAAAGTTATGGTGCAGCAGGCACCGAAATCAAAGTTTAATTACAAAGTAATTTTACAAGAGATTTATTATATCATTGAATATTTATCTTAATAATTAAGAATAATTGCCTTATTTTAGTCTTAAGTGCTTTGCTCTATATTCAGTTTACTCTCTTAAGTATTTCTCGCGCTGGGTCAACAGTCGAGTTGGATTAAAAGATCATAATTGTTGGATACTTAATAAAAGTGGAACATAAACAATCGGAGAGTCAAGCAATAGAAACATTTTTTACTCTTACAGGAAGGTAAGCACGGTTTCAATATCTGACTAGAGTGTGAAGGTACCAGACAGTCTACACAGATTATTATGCAATCTTCTCTGATTAATATTATTTCCAGGCACCCAAAATGCACTGAGAGAGAATGGGCGTATCAGTCCAGACGCCATTTAATTCTGTGGGGCTTTCAGACAACGGATAGCCAGTGGAGAACCCTCCAGCGGCCCAACCAGTCCAACCTAGATAGACATCCGCATTCTGACTATGGAGGTGGATGTCTAGTTAGCCAGACTGATCACAGGGGGGCTCAACACAAAGACTGGAGGAATTTAGAGTAAAGCCAAATACGTACTTGAGGTACTGGAGCTGCTGACATAGGTACATTTCACAGCTCGCGGTGCTTCCACCACCAGTTTCACTGAGAATCGCTTGCCGGCCATTACTTCTCAACCAGGTTGCGAGTGGCGCAAATGCAGTATCGATATTATTCGTTGTACATTCAGAACTTGTCCCGGTGTTATCAGAATCAAGATACTTGTGTACATCCATGATCAAGCCTGTAGTCCCTCCATCAGGATTCTTTACTCCCAGCAGTGCAGGGCCAGATCCATCAGAGATAAATTGCTGGGCTGATGTGTAATCACTCCCAGGCATCAGGATCATCTGAGACGTCGCACCAGTCTGTCGAATCGCCGTTACAGCAGCCTGCACGCTACCTGCCCAAAGTGTGATGTTGGGGATGTCATGGGGCTCGTTCATAATACCAAACGCAATACGGCTCTCGCTTTTGTATTTTGTCGCCAGCTGGCTCCATATACTGGCAAACTGATCATTCGTCGGACCGCCCTGGCCAATAATCCCTCCGTTCCAGCGTGCGTAGTTGTGGATATCAATAATACACAACGCGGCCCCGTTGTCCAGACAGGACTGGACTAGTGTAAAGTAATCTGCTGCAGCGGTGACATTGATGGCGCCGCCTAGGTTGCCATTTACGAGGGTCTGCCAGCCTACCGGAAGACGGAATGTGTTCAGTCCAAGAGAAGCAAGGTGGGCTAGCTGCGCCAGACCATTATCATCGCGCACAATATCGTAGTAGCCTCCGAGATTGCAGGTACCATCATTGCCACAGCCGAAGTCGAAACCCGCGATGTTGACTCCTGCGTAGGCGACTTTGGAGCAGCTAGATGTGCAGACAGGCTTAGGGGCTGTCGTAGTTGTGGAGGAAGCTGATGCGGTCGCAGGAGCTGTTTAAATAAACGTTAGCTTAACGACGATATGCCCCTGGAAATTGCGTCTATATCAAGATATTAGATTTAAGAACAATAAGAAACACACCTGTTCCAGGAGTGCATTGAGCATAGTAAGCATTTACTGTTGAGCACCAGTATCCAGATACACACGAAGAGCCCCCTGTCCAGCCATTACCACCGCCTGTAGTGGTTAACATCTAACTTCTGGGACTATCATCATTCATTTATTGGACTCACACTGTCCCCAGGCCGTGACCTGGGCACTGGCTACTCCTGCCAAGGACAGAGCACAGAACGATCTCATAGGTAGTGACACTACACGCGATGGTGAACCTATAAAGACCAATATACGAATAGGTAGCAATACTACTATTGCCTACCGGCTGGGTATTGATCGTGAGAACTATGGTGCTGTCACTAGCTTTTGTTCGAGCCTCTATCACCTCTGAATAGGCTGTATAGGAAGTTAGGGCCGGAATGCCATAGTAGGCGAAGTGGATTAGTATATACATATCCAGGGTGGTGAGAACCACTAAGGTAAATAAACGTGACCCGTAAAGGTCAGTTGACTCAAAGAACTATATTTTGCATAAATCATTTGGTGTGGGGTTTGGGAAATAATTCTTCCATCTATTTATCCTCGGTAGATATTTTAATTGAAATTATAAATTAATTTTCGATTTTTNATTTATAATAAACTTTTACTAAATTGAAGTTAGAGGATTTCATCTTTTACTTATTTTTTAAGTTGCCTTAATATGATTTCACTTTTAACACTTAAACTAAATGCAGAAGAGCTTTGTGTCCTAAGATTGGTTACAAATTACTGTGGTAAATAAACAGGTGGTATCTGGTGTTTAAGCCTAAATCTTCTAGATCAGGTTATATAGTTGTAGATCATTAATTACCTTAAAAATAAGGCAAATTTGTTATTATAACTTAAATAAAAAGTTATAATAGTTAAAAAGTACAGATATTTAATAATTATTAAGTGAATAATATATTTGAAATCTTATTTAACATAAAACAACGTGGTTGTTGAGTTTGCTAAGGGGTGGTTTTGTTCAATTTTGCAGTAAATTTTAGTGCGCCGTTAGGCCGGGAAATACGTTATGAGAGGGGTTACAAGTTGTACACTCCATGCACTCACAGTACAATTTAGAATAAATTGTCATATTAATTAGCGATGCACTTTTTNACTTTGTCTATAACTTAAGGTAATTTTAACTATTATAAAACTGATGAATCGTTAAGACAATTAAAAAGCTGATTGCTCAGTTTAATGAATTGAACCTTGATAACTTTAATATTAAAAAAAACACTAGTATACCTTATTATGTACAGCATTTTGACGCTTCAGCTGATTAATCTTCCTAATTTGAGTTTAGAGATCACATCCTGCACACATTAAGGAAGCAAACCAACTTGTCCTCCACTTAATTAGATCTTCACTGCAAGATGATAAGCAACCTCACAAGCTGGCTCGTTTGCCGCAATCCGGAATAGGTCAAACATTATTTCCCCAGATTACCATCTACCGCATACAATTATATTTAAGACCCGAAAAGAGGGGTTGGGGGAGTTCGATACTAAGTATATTATCAAAAGTTTAAGGCTTTGGAAAGAGCTTAAGCTAGGGGTCTCCTATGGATATGTAAAATACAATAAAAATCCTCACCTTAATTCTCTTAGATGTTGGCGGTATACGTCTCAATGACAACAATTTGAAACTGGATCAAGAGAGTTAAAAGAGAAAGAAGAGAAAGTTTATTGAGTAATATTAGAACATGGCATTTCCCCAGTGGATTCGGAGTTGGATAATTTTCATTACCTCAATGCCGTAATTATTACTTTAGACTTGGGAGGTTTCAAGTAGGCTGAGCCTGAAGAGAGATCGTGCTATGATTTCAGGATTAAAGATGTCCTATTTTCCAAAAACGGTACAAAGATCATATAGAGTCCTTAACGAGCGGTTGGCAAATAGGTTTGAAAAATAAGGTATTACCTTATCCAGAATTTAAAGGCGGTTTACTAAAACATGAAAACTCCAGGTGAGAGTCGAAGCACTTACGTACTTTGCGTCTTAGCATTACACTGGACTATCGCCCTTCAATCATTGACTGGTCACGTTGACTGTTTAGTGATGTAATTGAAATCTGGGGGATCCAAAAATTGAAGATGTCAAACTCAGGCTGTGTTAAGATATTTGGAGATGAGCAGCCCATATTCATAAACGCTGATCTATATATCTCCTCTATATACGATTAATACCGCTAAATTCTATAGTAATTTGTTCTCGTGCTAGTTCCGTTTTAGTCCCCAGAGATGAGCAATAGCCGCTTTAACCTGAGCAAATCCGAGCAATCCCGAGCAGATCCCGAGCAGCCTAAGTGAGCACAGGCGGAGCCAGAATTGGAGTCGGGCGAAGCCTGAACCAGCCGCCCACCATAGTACAAGTCTTATTTTGGCGCCCTATACGTCGCAATCGAGTCTGTGAGGCGCTCGTTGTGTTCTCTTAAAGGCTCATGCCAAAGTTAAATTTGTAAATGTTATTAGGACTTTCTAAAAATATATACAAAACTCCATTTTATAAGATTTTATAGTATAATTACTGCTATTTAAAAACTGAATAATTAGGGTAGTTTATAATATATTGTTAACAATAATAAAAAAANCTAACTAAATATATCGTTATATTTTTTTCATAAATCATAATGTCAGGGCTCTGTCACGATCCTGGGTCGCTGCCTGGACACAAGTACGGGTATACTTCTACGCAGGTCGAAAGGGTTAGGACATACGGAAAGTAATAAATGTAATCACTTCGTAACGATACCAAGTATAGGTCTCACTTGCAAATATTGAGTTGAGCACGAGGCTCCTATCTAAGGTAAACTATCTACTTATATATCCAATTCTTAGGTCGTTGGACCTGTGGATCCTAAGGTCCCCAGGGTCATCACGTGATACGGACTTTGGTAGTACTAATACCTCGCTGGTACTATCCCAGGGTTCGTACTAACACTTGTATAGTACGACCCATCAACTTGTACTGTCCGATCGCAAGTGCTATCGTATTCCTAGTACCAATGTTGGATTAGTACTTTCCAATCTCTAGTACGTGTCGTCACATAGTACTAGTGGTTCCATTTCACTGTCCTTGGTAACCGTCCTATCGTATACTCTAAATACATTTAATAAAATTACAATCAAGGAATTACAAAAGTTATATATATACTTTTATTATAATAATATTTATGTAAAGAATTCAGGTTCCCTGGGATTCTTCCTTCTTATCCTGTGGGTATTTTCATCATCTTCGTAGTACACGACCCAATAGTCTACTCGTGTCGTGGGCGGGTACGCCTTCATATCCAGTTTGATTTCCTTTGGATTTCATAGTTCCACCTTGCTTGCAGCCATCTTCTGGAAGTTAGGCATTGTTACTCTGACGATGGCGCCTAATTACCATGAAGTTCCTGGGTCGTTCCCTTGCGCGGGCTGGTTCCAAAAAGGCCTCGTTCGACCATCTTCCAGGAGGGAAGGAATCCTAACTTTGGGACATATTGTTTTCTTAACAGGATCATAATTTCTCCCACCTGAAGTCTTCACGACTCGTACCAACACGCTTCAAAGGTTTGTGTACCGAACTCGGAAATCATGGTGTCCCAGTCTCGAGAGTGACGTGGACGGCAAAACGCCTTCTTTGCTTCATCCAATCCCTCCTGATGACGGGACCAGGGGCGAGCATCGGCAGTTCCTACCATCGGGACGGTTTACTCAAAATCGGGTTCCTCCAGTGTGTCGAAATATTCTTTCGTGGGAAAATTGTTGTGTTCAAGGGGCTGGGCATCTTCATTCTCTTCTGAAGAGGTGCTGTCCTTTTTCTTGGATTCCTATTTATGTGGCGAGGGTGGAATCGTGCTTTCACTGTCATACAGGAATCCCTCAGCAGTGACACGATCTTCCCGTTGACGTTCTCTTTTGGCTCGCCGATTGATAGCTTCGGATCCTTCCGCTTCCCATTCCATCTCAGATGTAGTCGGAGACTAAACCATACGGACTTAGCGTCCTTATTGTCCTTATTTTCTTTGTGCGATTATTCTGCTTGTCCAGGTAATCCACTTTGAAAACATACCTTCTTCTCTTTATATTCCTCGTATTTTTTTTCAGTTGACAGTTTCCTGTGATTCTTATTACCTCTCTTCTTCTGTTCGTTAACCTTGGAGACTGCATCCACATCCATTGCGTCGGGGTCTTTCTCGGTGGTCGTGGTCTTCTTGGTTCTTGATTTGTCAGAATAACTTTTAAGATCTTTCTTTTCCAATTTCCTTTCGAAATTCCGGTTGTCGAACTGCACAGCCTTGGTTATCAAGTCGCTTAGGGTCTTTGGTCGTTCCTCCATCTTGGAAATCTCATCCTTGACTTCTTCCTTAAGTCCTCTGTAATAGGCGTCCTGCAAGTCTGCTTCGTTGAAAGGGGTAAGAACAGCGTATTTCCTAAATTACAATTGTTGACAGGTGCAAGTATAGCGGCCTATATATATGGCCGTACTTGCCCACTATATTGTAGTTGATTCAGTAGTTCAATTTAATTGTCTTTCATGGGCCTAATACAATCGATGATACCATAACCTTCTAACATCCATCATTTTACGAAATTCTTAGTTGGGGAACTCAATACAGAACGATCCCACGTAGGTTACGGTACTATCGCTATTGACACGACTGATTCGGAATATGAGCGATGCGTGGTAGTATGCCGACATTGCAAGCATTGCTGCTGTTATAGCTGCTTCCAATGCTGGTGCTCCGACGCTTCGTACTAGTGTCTGTACACTTTCATCTGCGATTATTGTAATCGATGCTAGCCTTCCGCTTCGCGTTGTAAACTCAATAGTGAACAAGTAGCTTGTATGATAACGACCGTTGTTCATATCTTGTGCAGTGAAGTCCCGCGCTTCATAAGCTCCGAGTCCAGTTATCGTGCCATCTGGGTTGAATGATTCAACATTTCCTATTTCAAAACGTAGACCGCCATCGCCATGCCCTTGTACTGTCCTTGTTGCACTGCCAAATACCATACCTGGCACCATAACTTCATCACACCTTCTTTTGGTCAATGTTTTCTCATCTATATCCGAGACCTGGCCTACTGTGCTGTTCCGTTTTGCAATCGGCGGGCTCGAGCATTCCCATTTCATAGATCCTGGCTGTGGTGCATTCTGCCAACACGTTGGTGTCCACATGCGTCTTTAGGTTAACCAAGATAGTTCTAGCATCCACTATCAGCATAGTAACTAGCAGTGCAATCTGGGTATTCAGAGACAGTGACTCCGATTGATTGTGTATACCAAGATGGTGTAGCGATACATCTAATACTCGCATCCGACGACCAGGTATATGACCCTCCGCTGTTACCGCAAGATCCGACACATACATTGTCATGGTAAAATATCATATGTCCTGCGTTAACAGAGGTAATCAGAAGTTCAATTATTAGAACAATTTATATAATTTCTCTATAGGTTCTATCACAATATATCTCACTTCACTATTTTGTATAATGTTTTGTAATGTTCTTGTTGTAAAATATTTCAACAATAAAAATTTTGTTCTTTTTTTTNAAAATCGTATTTCATAGTCTATATAAGCTGAGCATTTAGCATTAAATAGAAGGTGCTTAAAGTATAACGTTCCTACCAGGGTTGTCGTGTTCCGTTTACGAAGGTACTTTACAGTAAGCAAGGTAAAAGGTAATAGAAGTGCAAGCGTAATCGTAGAATAGTTACTATGAAGTTTAGGTATGCTAAATATCAATTGAGTTAAGTACCAAGCTCTTATTTAATATTCATTGCTCAGTTTATATAAACTATGAAATACGATTTGGACCCCCTGGACCCTAGAGTCCCCGGGTCCATCACATAATACTAGTCACGTGATCTAGACTATACTTGTACAAGGTAGGAAATCCGGAAATGATCTTTAATCTTTCCCCGCTGTATATTGGTAATAAAGTCTGAAGCATGATTCCTACCATCCCCTCTTTCCTTTAGATCGAATATATTTTAGTTCTTCAAGGTAGCCCGGTAAGGATCCATGGGATAATTGTCTAGATATTGGTGAGGTGGAGTCGCTAGTTCCTATTTAACAATGGAATGGTCAAGAAGTTACTAAAGATGGGGTCTCAATGCTGGGTTCGTTAACAATTCAAGACTCCCTGGATTACTGACATCGAGTTTGAAATGACAAAGATTACCTTATAAATTCTTCTTACCTGCTATCATACTCTCGTAAAATTATAAGCTTTAGAATTCTTTAATTTTCATTTGCGCTATTATTTAGATTTTAGATTTTATTCTCCTATGGATTAATATTGTGGATGGTTGTTTCTATTAAAGAGGGAATTCTGTACTCTTTAAACCTTAAATCGCCAAGTTATTTCACCACAAGTCTATAGGAACATTTCAAGAATTTTGGGTGAAAATACTGAAGTTGAAGTTATTAGGTAATTTACTTGTTCACAGGGCAAATGGCTTCGCGTACTGTACATGCCTGCAATACGCTCGGAACAAGAATTTTCCCTAACTAAATCGAACCGTGTTGTGGTACGCAAATATGTTAAGGCGGCACTGGTACTTTTGCATTCGCGATTGCCATTGGTCTCTAGCCCGAATACATAGAACACAACCGTGACAGCTTACGCATTCACGATAAAGCGGCTTTGGTACTTATGAAGGAAAAGGAGATGATTACAGGTTAACTAATAAATTGCCAAATCAAAACAGCTAACTCTTACATCTTCAATTACTCTGTCTCGTGTCCTTTCAAGTACATCACAATGGATGAAGACCCAATTTCCACATCATTTCCACCAGCACTTCGCCGGAAAAGAAACACTCGTGTCATCTCAGATGAAGAATGGGAAGCACAGAAGAGTAATTTTAAATCACTCTACCAGACCAATACTCTGAAGCGCTCGATGGAAATTATGGAGCACAATCATGGCTTTTCTGCAAGGTGTGAAGTTCTTTCCTTACAGGCAGTTCGATTGATCTGCTTACAACTAGTATAGTGAACGACAGTATAAGAGAAGAATAAAAAAATGGGGCCTAGACAAAAACGTAAAGGGAGAGGAGATGATGCGAATGGCGCAAATCCAATTAGAGCGAAAAATGGTGGCTGGTAAACCCAGCTCTTTTCGTGTGAGAGGCAGGGAAGTTGGTGGTCAGAAGATTCGTCGATATGTCAAGAGGAAAGAGATCCGGGACCTGGAGCTCCTTCAAGAGGCCTCAATAGCTGGTAAGTGATATTCATAAGTTGAGAGATAGCAGTAACTTATGATATGTAGATTCTCCGGTAGATTTTGAATGCTATACTCCGTCAGATAAATCCCATTCACCCCCTTTAGATGCGTGTGATCCGACACTGAACAGTAATCCTTTATCCAAATTACTATATAAGGAAAATGACTTTGTCACGATACGATACCCTAGCTTTCCTCCAATCGAACAAGACAGTCTGTGTCATCTTATAGAATCGCCAGAGATCTACGAAAGCACTTTTCCTTTCAGATTATCCACTACTTTGTATGGATCTACTCCCATAGCCCGACAAATATCCTCACCACTTCACACCCACGAGGCTCCAGACTCAGTTCTGTGCTCAATATTCAAGAATCCAGAGACATATGACAATGCTCAGTCGTTTAGTCCGTCAAGTGGTGAGGCTTTCTCCGTCCTCGAACGAGCTTTACCAAAACTGTTTCCTATTCCATTATCACCACCCAGAGTCCAGAGAGAGAGCCCTAAATACAGCTCCCATTTTGCATTTTTGGAAAATTTAAGGAATCATACATCACAACTCTACCATGAGTTAGTCTTATTACTAACAGCGGCGAAAATAACAT
This sequence comes from Scytalidium lignicola, assembly GCA_002812745.2. NCBI lineage: Eukaryota > Fungi > Ascomycota > Leotiomycetes > Scytalidium > Scytalidium lignicola. Next base: position 49,380 of record NCSJ02000005.1, on the reverse strand, counting down.
GCACGAAGTTCGACAATGTCAGATAGCAAGAGAGAGAAAACAAGTTGCTAAATCTGGGAACTGTTTATGAACAAAAAGGCTTCGAATTCGTGCCTAGCTCTCTGAAGCTTTTGGTTTCAATGATGGAACTAGACTACTATAACTCGACCTCTGTTGCGAGTGGCAATGTCGATGGCAACGTCCGTGAAACGGAGTTCTGCGGACGACCGCTATTCGAATTAATGAATAAAATTAAAACACCATTTCGCAATCGGTTCAGCGAGGTCACGCCATATCAGACGGCCGAGGCAATGTATAAGCATATTGACCCATTAACTCTAGCAGAACGGCATTTTCATAGGGCATTTCTGAGGCTAGACGGGATCATGGAGGATTTAACAAGAGAAGATAATGTAAGCTGCATTGCTCAAATGTGTATATGTGGTCTGTCGTTTGGGTTTTTCAAATTGGATAGTATGGATCATAACGACGAGGTCCACGAGTTCCATACAGATATGGATTATGATACACCCAAACAATCTGAGGACGAGAGAATAAGTATCATACTCATCGACCTACGGAAAGACGAAGTTAGTGTGAGTATTGATTATCTCTGAGAGAAATATATATGTTTTAGTCATTCACCAATCTTAGATTCTTTATTTTTTCTAGTTTTTCGATAAATTTTCTCCTGATATAATAGATCTCAATACACTCTGTTGAATTATTCGATGGAATGTGATATGCTCCTTTATCAGTAAATTTACCATATCCACAGCTATACTTTAGAGCCCACGTGTAAGGTTCCTATATTCACCATGTATTTATAGAGAGATGGAACTTTTCAATGGTGTTGAAGATTCAGCCTTGTACAGGGGGTTTAGCTCTACAAGGCGTATTCAGCTGTACAAGGCTGAATACTGGTAATTAGAGTTGGTTAATGGAGCTCTGGGAGAGCTATATATATGGCCATACTTGCCCACTATACAGTAGTTAGTTTAACAGTTTAATTCAACTCAATTGTATGTTCGCACATTGCTACAGAAAGCCATAACCTTTTAACAAATGGCTAATATGTGAACCGTAACTACTTGTTCATAACTGTAATTAAAATACCATTGCAACGTCTGTATTCTTCTACATTGCAAATTGTGGTATATTTGTGGAATCAAAGTTCTTGAGGTTATCACCCTCAAACTCATAGCCTAAATTCAGTACCCATGAATCCGACAAGCGATAGAGACAAGTCCGATAAGACTTATCGAGTGTGATAAAAAATCATTAATTAGACTAAATGTGATTAATTAAGAAATAGAAAGCGAAATCATATAATAAATTGTTTAAAATACTCAAAAAGTTGTTCAAAGTGCTCCGGGCAATACTCAGGTTGTTCAAGTAAGCTAGCTGAGCCGAGGGTAATTAGTGCCTGACCAAGTGTAACAAGCTTGCTAACCGAATGCGATCGCAAAAGAGAAGGAATTACTTGATTATACCCTTATATTAGGTTACCCTTACGGTAAGGGAACCTGTTTCGGAAATGTATCGCAATATCCTTCCGCCTTGCTACCCACACTCCTTCCTTCTTGGAGATATAGTCTATAAAATCTTGAACAGCTGCTGCCCGGCCAGGCTTGCCACTAATCCGACAATGAAGTGCAACAGTCATCATCCCCGGGTTCCCTTTCTCACCTTCCTTATAAAGCATATCAAACGCATTCTTCAAATACTCTGTAAATGCGCCCGCGGAGCCGCAACCATGGGGAGCGCAGTATTTCAAGTCGTTACAATCGTAACTTGATCATCGAAGTCAGCCATAAGAATGGATGAAGATAAACTCAATGACTAACCTGTACGGTATCATAAACATGCCTTTGGGTGAAGGGGAGTCCATCTCTGCAGGCACATTTATCTAGTATGGCAGGTCATCAGCATAGGTATCTACTTCACAGAGAAGTGGGGCTTGGAGCTCTTCATGGACTTCATGTACAAGAGCTTTCGAGAAAGGAGAGAGGCGACCATAGTACCACCCAACAGGATATTCTCCCGTCAACGTCTTTAAACAATCCATTTGCTGTTGGATGCAGGCCTTCTCTCTCTCCGGGCCAACTGTGTGGTAATTAATCTAGCTGAGATCCAGTCAGATAATCTTTAATCTCCTCTAATATCTTGTCTACCGGTCTCCATGTGATGCAATCTCATGTCCACCTTCGATAAACCCCTTCACAACACTTGGGTTCTTCTCTAACGCCATTCCAACAGCATAAACCGTGCAAGGAAAGCTATGCTCTTCGAGAATATTCAATAATCTCTAGACACCACGCCTCGAACCATAGTCGTAGTCGCTTTCTACATTAAAAAANGGTTCCGGAGGGATCCTTGTCGGAGCCAAAATAGGACCCACCCCAAGAGACAAGACGAGGAGAGAAATAACCAGGCTTCAATAGTACTAAAATAAGCTCTTACAGATACTAAAATAGCTTTTTAATACATGCTCAAGCTTACTTAGCATGTACTCAGGCTATACGAAGGGAATACTCACTCTTAGCTTAAGCTAGCTTACTTATAGCTTAGGTTAAAAAAGCAGTAATTTAAGCTTAAAGACGGAAATAAAAAATAATANTGAAAATATTTTAATATTACACTACTTGTTATTAAAAACTATTAAGTATAATATAACATATATCTTAAACAAAAACATTGTATTAATTAAGTATAAGAAAAGTATTTTAAAGTTTAAAATATTCTTAATTAATAATAAAGAATAAAGTATAATTTAACAATATATTAATGTTCTTCTAAGCTTTTAATTTTATCTTTAAAAAGTGTTTTATTTTATATTTTAACAAGATTTTATAAACTTTTAGTTACTTCTGTTATTCATTATCGCTAGATATTAGAAAGTTGCATAAAAGAATGGCAAGTGCAGCATGCTAGATTGTGAATGGCTTTACAAGCTATCAGTAACTAACATATTCGGATCAGCCCCATGGTTAAGCAGAAAGGTAATCATTTCAAGATTAGGGACGAGATCTGATGGAAGAGTTTGATAGCACTTGTACAACTATTTCTCAGCGATATTTAATTCTAGGCAATGTCTCTTGCGGTAGACTGAATAACGTAGGTTGGGTATGTATGAATCCCGCGCAAGACCCCGATTGTCCTTTCAATTGTCATTTTCTCTCGCTTTTAACGCGAGGGGCAATGTGAGCCTACTCCTAGAGCATATTCTCGGACTGTACATCTCTATTTTGCATTGTGTGTTCTGCCCCCTCTTCATAATTGATTACGAAGGAAACCGCTATCTTTGCGGCATTGGGCCATTCTGGATTCGGTGGACGGCGACCGAATCCGACGTGATCGCGGGGGAAGTCATACTTGGTGCCCTGGAGAGGGTCCTTGTTTTGTGGCACTTCGTAAGGCATGTTTTCTGTCTGGGTAGTGGTAGAGATATTCTGCAGAACTTCGTAACGCACTTCTTCACTTCTACACTCCTGCTGCCGACCCGATATAGGCGATCGGGTAAGTTGCATATGTCGGCAAAGATATAATACACGTGGCGCGAGTAGTTGCAATCGATGGTCGGCTGTTGGCGACCTCTCGAGATAGCAGTCGTTAAAGCTATTGGAATGAGAATCGGATATGTTCTTGTTCACACGATGTGTGCAGCTCATACAGATCATTCGTGGGCAGCAACTGGCAGGGCAGTCTCTTTACCGAATACAAATTGATGGCCCATGGAATTAACTCTGTGGTGACTCACTACAAAGATCTAAGTAATCTTTAAATCTTCACTACCTATCTCAATCTCTATTAAAGACCTCACTATCAAGAATTATGGCACCCAGCGCAGTTTCTCTGGAATCTGAAGAGCCTGAGTATGTTGTATTTTCTCACGATGGCACTTGGGGACACAAACGTGAGGTCCTCAAGGGAGACCGGGCGAAGTCAACATTCCAGTCAATACCAATAGTAGACATGGCCGGTAGTTACAGTGATGATTTCGAAACTCGACTTAAGGTTGCAAACAATATCAGAGACGCCTGTCAGCAAGTCGGCTTCTTCTACATTAAAAACCATGGTATTTCAGAGGCATTGATGGACGAATCCATGAATGCGGCTCGACGATATTTCGACAAGCCGCTAGAGGTGAAGATGCAGGAGCATATCTTTAAGAGCAAAGATTTGCGAGGCTATGAGCCTGTTCACGGAGCTAACGTTGACCCTAACACTAAGGGAGGTGAGTATATGGGATTTTATGGCAATAAAGTCTAGACTCACCAGTCGATAGATCGTAAGGAGTCCTTTCTTCACAACTACGAACCGGAGATCGACCCGGTCCCTCCTAAGCTGACCGAGGCACAACGTTCGCTGTTGCACCAAAACTTGTGGCCAGCAGATGACCCTGGATTCAAACAGGCTTGCTTCAAGTACGATAGACAGATGCTTGTTCTCATGAGAAAGATGATGCAAATGTTCGCCCTCGGTCTTGGTCTCGATGAACACTTCTTTGATAGCAAGGTCACTCATCCTCTCGCATCTTGTAAGATGATTCATTATCCGCCACAGGACCCTGAGAACAAAGATGAGACGGGCATTGGCGCACACACTGATTTCGTCTGTGAGTGGAAAGCCTTCTCTGCCGAAGTATAAATCTTGCTGACCAGACTCAAAAGGCTTCACCGTGCTTCTCCAGGATAACGTAGGTGGACTTGAAGTTCTCAATGCGAACGCGCAATGGATTCCGGCCGCTCCGATTCCAGGAACTTTTGTAATCAATATTGGCGATTTCCTCATGCGACTTACTAACAAGAAGTTCCTCTCCACCGTACACCGTGTTGCTAACAAGACTGGGAAAGGGAGATACTCAATGCCATGGTTCTGTTCTTTCAACCTTGACGCACTAGTAGAGGTTTGTTGTCGTCAATTATGATCCTTAACAGAGGTAGTAAAAGCTAAGAAATTCACTAGGTGCTTCCGAATTTTGTTTCCGAAGAAGAAACTGCGGCATACGAGCCAATCACTGTTGGTGAAGTAAGTATCAACATCATTTCAAAATATTATCATCAATCTAACAGTTGCAGTACTACAAGCGTCGCCTTGGAAAGCAGAGGCAGGAAGGGATACGAAAAGGGAAATTTAAGGGCGAGGCTACGGCTTAACTTCACAATTAATGTTCATAACAATTTCTTGTATCAATTGGGAGATTACCACCTTGGACAACAGAACGATTACCTTGATTGTCTTACGTAGTACAAGATCAAGACAAAAGAGAAGATACCACTATAATTTTTGACTGACAATATTTACGTGACCGTTGCTTATTCTCCTCTGTAAATCAACAGGGATGATAGGTTCTCTTTCTAAAGTACAGAATGCCTGTGCCTGTGCAATTCTTGTATCTTGAGTATGCGAGTATCTATCTCACAATAGATCTAGCAGGCAATTTCACTGACTACCGATACTCAAAGGGTCATCCGCAAATCTATATGCGTCTACCAGTGTTGTCCCCCTCTCTCTGCTGAACTCTTTGCGCCTGTAATCTGTTTCACACCACAGTTGCTCAAATATAGCATTCTAGTTTATCAGGTCTAGTTTATCGGCAATATTCGGATACCTCACATCAATCATGTTCAATCACGGTGCCGGATTGCCTTCGACACTATCGAAAAAGGTGTGTGTGGTTGATATTCAATTTCTAGAGGACCTCAAAAGAGTTTACCTATCTGGATTCCGACTGATATGGTCGGCTAAAGGTACCTCGGTGGCTCAGAGTGCTCGCTTAAGTGCGGACGATCTACCCCCTTATCTCGGGGTACTGATAGTGGGTTACATTGCTGCCGATAGAAGATAGAGTAATCTCAAGGTGGGATTAAGCTTCTCTGTAAGGAGAATAATTAATAAATGGGGCAATGGAATCTTGTATTTCTGGTCACAACCACCTTCTTTCGCCCTGATTCTCTTAAACAGCCCTGAGCTCCGGACTAAAAGACGAAGATGGTGCAGTCGTGGGAACAGAAGCAGCCAGAGAAGGAAACGGTTCTTCAACCGACCCCGTCAATTGATCATGGAACTATTGGAAAGGAGATCTTTGACAAGGGAATCGACGATGCTTTAGTCTTTACCGCCGAGCATCATGTTGGCCCCATCACTCCAGAAGAGGATCGCAGAATTCTCCGCAAGATCGACCGTCACATGCTGCCTATGGTGAGTTTCTTGTCGTTGTTCTAAGTCCCAGGTATCAGACGGCTAATTCTCCACCAGCTTATTGTCACATATTCTCTGAAATTCTTGGACCAGCAAGCCATGTCATATTCCTCCAACTTCAACCTTTTGGAAGACATGGTCCGCCTCCCTATGTGTTATTTGGCTATCCCATCCATCGTTTGCTAATGCCGCCATAGCACTTGACTCTCAACCAGTATAGCTGGGCATCTGGATCCATCATCAATCTTGGTTTGTCTATCTTTCAATGCTAGCTGAAACATGCTAGTTAGAGGACCTGAAGGCTGACAAAGTTTTGTAGCTATCGTGATTTTCCAGCCCATTGCTGGCAGAATCATGCAGATCGTTCCCCTTGGACTATTTGTCTCAATCTCCGTAATTAGCTGGGGAGCACTTCTAATGTGCACTGCCGCTGCCCGTTCGTTTGCCGCCATTGCTGTACTCCGGACGTTTCTAGGTTTCGCTGAAGCTGGCATTACTCCAGCCATGGTGTTGATGATTTCTATGTGGTACAAGCGAGACGGTGAGCAACCAGGTCGGCAGGGTACTTGGTTCATTGGCAACGCGATTGCGGTAGGTTTTGCTCCAACCTGATATCTGTAGAGACGACTCATCTGACGATCCTGCAGCAAATGGTCGGTGGGCTCATCGGTTATGGGGTCGGCCAGATCCATAGCACTCTGAATGTCGGTCCTTGGATCTGGTTCTTCATTATTGTCGGCGCCGTTACGCTCTGTTGGGGAATAGCTTTACTATTCATTATGCCAAGCAGTCCAATGACGGCGAAGTTCCTCACACCTCAAGAGAGGGCAGTGGCTGTCGAGCGTCTCCGGGATAACCACACGGGTATCATTAACCACCAGTGGAAGTGGGCTCAGTTCCGTGAGTGTATGTTAGACTTGAACATCTGGATGTACTGCATCTTGGTATTCCTCAGCGCTATTCCATCCGGTGGAGTTGCCTCGTTCGGGAACATTGTCATCAAAGGTTTTGGATTCAGCGCGCTCAACACCACTCTATTGACAATCCCGCTCGGAGCAGTGCAGACCATCTCGCTCCTAACAAGCGGGTGGATTAATGCACGTTTCACCAACATCCGTTTCCTGGTGTCGTCTATCTCTCAGATTCCTGCGCTGATCGGAGCTGTACTTCTTATGACTCTGCCACAGTCGAATTCTGGGGGCCGCCTAGCCGCCTATTACATTATTCAGACACACACCGTCAACAACGTCATGACATACTCGATCTTCTCCGGTAACACGTCTGGCTTTACTAAAAAGGTCACAGGGTCAGCCATGATGTTCATTTCAACGTCCGTGGGATTAATTGTTGGGCCCCAACTCTTCATTGCTAGCGAGGCCCCTAATTACCACACAGCGTTCAACGCCGCGATTAGCTGCTTCTCTATCCTGGTCGTACTACCATTCGTGATCATGGCATATGCAACTCGGGTGAATCGTCAGAAGATTAAGGCCTTGAGCGATGCGCCACCAAGCACCGAGGAGGAACTGGCCCAAGAAGGTCTAATGGATTTGACAGATAAGCAACAACCTCACTTCCGCTACGTTTATTAGCCTTAAACTCAGTTGAAAAGATTTAAGTCAAGTTAATAAATGAAATAACTTAAGCGAAACTTCACGGATGTTTAACGATTATAAATATTTATATTAAATTATATGTGTCAGAGGAGGCCAAGCCTATAGCTAGCTGGTCATAAGACCGATTATAGGAGTTCATATAACTGTAAAGCCGTGTTTGTCTCCTTGAATTTAGAGGCTCATAAATCAATACTAGCTATTATAAATATACTCTAGCCTCTCTATTCAATAGTTATAAGCTTTATAGCAACAAATTTCACTTTGTACTAATAACTACTTCAACCTCTTAATCTCTCTCTGCCAGGGGAACAAGCGAGTGGTGAAAGCATCTATTTTTTGGTGCTTTGATATCACTTTGAACGTTTAGAAAATTCAATGATATGTAATTTGATAATAATCCAAGATGCCCTTTGAAGCCTGACCACTATTCCTACAAAGGAAGGTTAATGCCTCCATCTACATAAGTAACCTGACCAGTGATATAACCACTCATCGGGCTTGCTAGGAACAATATGGCATTAGCAATATCCTGTGGTGTTCCTTTCCTCTTTATGTGTTGATTTGCATGAACCCTTCAAGCAATTGGATCGTCTTTCACCTGGTCCATGGTTACATTTAGATCCTTTGAACCAGGTGGTGAGAGACCAATTGGGCCGGGCGATACAGTGTTGACCGTGATCCCCTTGGGAGCCAGCTCCTCCGACACACTTAATGTCATAGAATTCACGGCAGCCTTTGATGCATTGTATACTATCATCTTGTATGATCCCAGGTTGGTCATTACAGTCGACACATTGATAATCCGGCCTCCAGGTTTCATGTATGGTGCCGCAGCTTGGATAAGTAGAAAGGGACCACGGATATTGATATGAAATAGATAATCCCAGTCCTCGAGAGGAACAGACGCGATATTTTCACGGTCAATCCCTAATCCGGCGTTATTGACGACAATATTGATCGTATCTGTTTGGAAATTTTCCAGCGCTGCTGCGACGAGAATCCTCCCGAAGTTGGGATCGCCAGCGTCAGCCTGCACAGCCGCCGCTTGTGCCCCCAGACTCCTGATCTTTGCCAACACCTCCTCTACTGAGTGAGAGGTGGAGTTGTAATGGATTAATACTTACGTTTAGCGACTCATTAGTTCTTATCTTGAGGTTGAGGGAAAGGTATGTGTGAACAGTACATTTGCCCCATGCTTTGCAAGAGCGAGAGCAGTGGCTGAGCCGATGCTCACCACCTTGGAAGCACCAGTGACGATAGCCAGTTGGCCTGCAAGATACTGTTCTTTAGACATGGGTGATTTATTCGTTTATCGACGGCTGGTTCTATTATCTGTGGAGGACAAGGGAGAGGTATATAGCATTTACTGCTTGCTGGGGTAGCTGTTTGTGCTCTGGGCATTGCTGCGTTGTCTTATAAAATTGAATCTGGTAAACTTGACCGGTAACTAATACTCTTTTCGAACGTTTTGGGTTTCGATCAGGTAAGGCTTTCCGCACCCGGCAGAGTTTACCCGAATCAAACAAGAAGACTGCATTTGAGAAGTGGTCAATTAATTGGTCTGTCACTTAGCAACTTGTATTGGGCAGACACGGTTTTCCATGCATGAGCCCAAAAGTTTATGAAATTGTAGTCCTGAATTTTGCAGTTCTTTGCTTCTCATTCATTTTAAAGCTGTAAAGACGTCTAGTTCATGTATCTATGTTAAAAATTTATCATCGTGACTTTATCTTCCAGCTACAACGAGCTGTGAAGGTCAGCTCATCGAATTATCTATACTTATAAAGAACTATCTATTGAATATTTTGCGGTACATAAATAAGATCTAGTCTACAGTTTAGTTTATGTATTTAATACTAACATAGAAAATTTTAGTCTCCTATCACGAGTACGTTAGATCTTACAGATCAGACAGAACATACAGTTTATTATTCTAAAGAAGGAGATTAGCTTATGTAATTATACTACTTCAATGACTCTAGTCTAAAGAGCAATTTCATCTACGTTAAACCTTTGTTAAGAGTAGGTTTTTGAGACCTTTAATCTTTGGTCNTTTTTCACTAAAGAACAACTTGATCAAGTTATCAAATACCTTTAAGGCTTGTCCTTTTAACTCTGAAAACACAGACTTGTGTTAATAATATATAATCCATTCGTATACAGAACTACTGGTTTTTACTTACCTCACTTATCTTAAATCTGTCTAATATTACTTTTAGCAATGGAAACTTCAAGCCTCCTCTAAGAAGCAGAATATCAAAGAAACACAAGAACAGAATAACAGTCATACCAAGAGTGCCCCATAAGTAAATGGTGCGGCGGCCGAAATAAGGCATAATAAAAACCCAGAATATCAGAGTTGCTCCTAGTGCCATGCCAGTACCACCGACATTGAGGTTGTATGTTTCGTCTGAGCTGAGACCAATTGATGAAAAGAAGTAAGTCGTATTATACGCAAAGCTCAATCCAGTCAAGATAGTTCCGGCAAAAACCATGCACGCAATCTCAGTTCGACGTACTTCTACTCCACGGAAACACTGCCAGTAACTGGTCTTACCCTCCAACAATAACTCTTTCTCTTGATTGTCTGTGTGGATGATGAGGGCGAGCTGTGCATCAATAGACTCCGCATCTGTGCTTTTATGATTCAAGCGCTCCAAGGACCGTCGCGCTTCCTGCATGCGACCCTTACGTACGAGGTACCAAGGTGATTGGGGAGCAAACAGGAGAATGGGGAACAAGAGGACTGGCCAGACCCATTGGACGGCAAATGGGATTTTATAGGCCCACTTAGTGTTGTTGTTTACCAGCCCTGCCATCACTCCGGCCGAAATCAGCTGGCCAATAATGAAACACATATTTGTCCAGCTAGTCATGTATACCCTTAGTGATAGTGGCAGGATCTCCGACGCATAAGCTGGGGCTATGGTTGCAAAGATACCCCAGGGGAAACCGCAAAGAATCTCGCCAACCAACAGAACCACAATGCTTTCTGCGAAGAAAACAATGAAAAGAAAGGCAGTGAGTGCGAGCAGGCTACCGAGGACGACGTATTTGTGTCCAAAGCGATCAACCAGGAAGCCATTTAGGAAGGCTCCAAAAAGGCACCCACGCCGGAGGAATTCCCAAGGCCAGCTTGCCAGGGTGCCGTCAGTTGGTATTTTCCGCTACCGGCATCGAATTTGCCAAACTTCTTAGCAAAAGCTGGGAATGCATAGAAATTACTAAGAAGGTTGGTGTCATATCCTTCCATGATGACACACAGTGAGACTATGAAAGCCTATAAGAGCGCCTTGTAGTGGAGACCAAGTGCAGAGAGGATCTTCTCCTGATGGTCTGTTTCGTCAGCCTGCTTTGCCCTTTGATTTAGCACAGCACGGTCGACCTTCTCAGTCGTCTCGGACACAGGCATCTCGTCCGCATGTTGAATGGCTTTAGAGTCTGCCTCCATGATCGAAGAAGGGTCTTCCTGTCCCGAAGAATTCCAACAATAATAGACAAGAAGGGGACAACGAGTATTCAAGAGTGTTAGGATCGTCAGAGTATTTTAAGCTTCCAGGTAAGCTGCGATCGGCGAACAAGATCTCCTGTTGGAAGGTATATCCGCGGCCTTTATATACTTTTCTCAACAGCAAGTCAAGTCCTGACGAGCTATTGCCAGTCAATGGATAGACTAGCCGAGTATAGTAAAAGATAGTTACTCCGAACACTGATATAACGAGTGTTTGGTTTTAAGGAGTTCCTTTTTGGTAAGGTTTCCTTGGTTTAGGTGGTAATTTTGCTTCATATAACGAATATTTCTTCATAGTTTAAACAAATTTTGACGAAATTTACCATAAGCTTGCTAACTCCTCGCGCTTCGAAAGCCACAAACGCCACGTTTGGCAAAAGATGGCTCAATTTGAAAATGCCCTCACCAGCAGATGACTGTAAGGTGAAAGCTTGACATGGCGCGCTCAGGCAAACATAGTGCTCTGTTTCTACTTGTCCGGTATAACTAGCTTTTACTGTACCAGTAGGGACTACCCCATGGGCAAATCCCATGAGTGCGGGGGAGATGAGGCGCTCTTTGCTGGTTAGATCTGGGGTAATTAGTAATTTCCCCTTTCACAGTTGAAACTGAATACAGTAGGAAATGCCGCGAAAACGCCATGGCGCATAAGCTGAAACCGCGCAGCTAACCAACATTGAACCGAAATGAGCAATCTCCGTATGTTATTCGATTACACGTATGGATAGCCTTTGTACAATAACTCCGCGTGATCGGAAACCAGCTATGATACAGGAGAAGGATGAAGGCCAAAGGTGGGAGATCGCTTCAGCCTCCTGAACTACAATATCACGAACGAGTATTAACTATCGGTGGGTCTATATCAATCACATAAGTTCACTTCCTTGCCCCTAATGTTAGGCCATGCCAGAAAGCGTTGCATAGTAACTTCTACTACGGGAGATGGTGTTCTCTCCAGGGATAGAATATATCACTGCTCTTTAAGAGGCTGCATTATTGACATACGGCCTCTACGAAGCTGGTAAACTCGAATCCACAGCAGCTTCTCCTATAACACGCACTCTAGCGTAACCACATCATTCTTTTGAGTATACTTAAATACACCTAGCATTTATCTAAATACAACCAGAATTCGTCCTGTATTGTTGCATCATTTGACTACTTGGATTATTAAGCGGAGACAAGGGTGGGACAAGATCGCAAGATCGAATATTTGCGAATTTGAAGCTAAAAACAATTTTGTAATTTATGTAATTAGGATGGATATAATGCTAAAGAAATATATAATCATATAATATTTCAGAGTACTTATAATGTAAATGTTGCTAATGCCATCATGCTTTTTGTTGTGCAAGATACCTGGACTTGGCTAATTACAATTAGCAAATTTAGATGTATATAGGAATGCTGGGTGTATCTGAGCTATCCTAAGCTTCTCAACGATTTTTAAACCAGGTACCAAAATTAAAAATTCATGACGCCTGAAAGTCTCTAGGGCTTCACGTTGAATAGTAACACAAGTACATGGACTGACTACCGATAATGTTAAGAGATCTATTTGACTTTTTATCTCACTTTACCAAGCGCCGAAATACCCCGAACTAGGCCTTTCCTTTATATGTACTCATAATTACACCTTCTTTTGTAAATGGGAGAGTCTGTACCATTAAAGTTCATCTTTGATCGCAACCCGACGCTTCGTATTTGAGTCGTCAGCATTACGAAGGCGGAAGACGCTGGCGGCGTGACGTGGGACATCAACCTCTAAAACTCCTTGAGCAGGTATCACGCTCACTTTCTTGCCCATCAATCGAGGATCCCGCTTCCTGAGCCCTTCTAAGTATGGAATTTCGGTGGCGTTGTACCAATTCAACTCCTGAAATATCTTTTCGCGAGCACTCTGGTCTGCAGTGTTCAAAATAGATTGCGCGTGTTCATCGCTCATTCGATCAGCCCACAGGTCGTAGACATCCCAATCATGATTGTTCTGGGGAGCAATACCACCGGCTCCATCCCGCACAAAAATTTCTTCAAGGGGTACACTGATTCTCTGCTTTTCGTTGGCCATATTCAGGAGGATAACCACTTGGTCACCGTGTGCGAGAGTTCCACTCCAGACATGCGTTTCTCCAATGCCATATTTGTCTTTGGGGACGTTTATATCGCGCTGTACTCGAAGAGCAGGTTTAGTCAAAGGATCTTGACTAAGGGCGAGTATTGCAGGATTGTTGACGATGGACAATGTTTTGGCATCCATCACTCGCAAGTCGTGGCCTAACAGAAGAGGTGACTTGATGGCCGCCCATAGAGCAAAGTGTGCTTTATTCTATCAAGAAGATTGCTTTTGATTAGTGACATCACTCTGCAGAGAAACTCGGGTAAATATCCACCTACTTCTTCATCTGTCATGCCTCCAATTCCAACCTGCAAGATGTCTAGATCATTCCATCCACCAGGACGAGCCTTATCCGCGTAGGCGGAAACATGGTTCAAGACGAAGAGCAAGGAACAGTGAGTACCCGGAGCAATGCATTGAGGATCTCTCTCATCATCGCAACTGCATAGAGCATCCGGCCGTGTGAAGGAGTTGTAGATATCTCCGGACATACGCCAGGAGTTGGCTATGGACATTCCCCACTGGTCTCAGTGTTAACAAAAGAGTAGAACAAATGTGGAAGAAGCTAATGAATAGACATATTCCACATACCGTATGCACTTGATCCTCACCCCAACTACAGAGACTGTAAACTATCGGACGACCTGTAGCATTCAAGGCATCTCCCATGACCTTGTACCGATTAAAAGATATCAAAGCCGTACCAGATTGTCCTAGATTATAGCAATTATCGTATTTGAAGTAATCCACGTTCCAGGACGCTAGGTCTTCAGCATCTTCCTTCTCATGACCCAACGATCCGGCTGTTAGGGATATTAATTGACTGTTACACCATAGCATTTGCGGTAGAGGACTTACGATAACCCGCACACGTCAGTTCTCCGGCGCTCGAGTACATGCCAAACAGAAGTCCCCTATCATGGAGGGTGTCCGCCACATATTTCATACCATGAGGAAATTTAGTCAAGTCGGCTCGCCAGTGCCCAGTGTTGTCACGTTCATCTTCCGCCCAGCAGTCATCGAGTACCACGTAGTTGTATCCCAGGTCCCGCAGTCCAGTGTCAACTAACCCCTGAGAGGTGTCTAGTAAAAGATCTTCAGAAACATCACAGTAGGTTGAATACCAGTTGTTCTACAACATTTGACGTAAGCCAAACTTAGTAATACCATCTTAGAATCTTTGGTTTGATCTTACTCACCCATCCCAGTGGGGGTGTTCTTGCTAATCCATTATTGACTGCTTTCACAGGAATTCCCATAAGGGTCCCAAAGCAGATAATCCATGTCACTAAAGGCATTTTTTACCAATTGATGACGTGGTGATTCTTTTCCTTCTCGACTTGTGCAACTATCCAAGACCAGAGACTGTAGAATAGATTAAAGTCGGCCCTCTTTACGCACGGCTTTTTGGAACAAGTCTGTGCATGTCATTATTGCCTTCCAGAAGAGCCGTATTTATAGGCTGCGTTAGGCACTGCGAGATATGGTATGGATGTCTAGACTCATAGAAACTAAGACTGAACCACTCACCTAATCCTCACTCGTTTTAACTTGCACAAGTGTGCTTTGAGACCACAGTCGAGAATGTGCTAGTCAATCCCAGCTGCTGCACTTACCCCACATGTAGGTGGTACTATTGTCACCACTATCACTAGGACCCTCAGTTCTTTCCAAACTGGCATAGATTATTGTTATCGATGTCTATTTACTGCATGTATTATCTACTAAGAAATTAGATTGGCTTGGTCTTCAGACGACTCTGGTTATAACTTCTACCTTGCGGGTTCATACTGGCTTCGAGAGGGCGGGGGTGGAAGTGTATGAGAGTGGGGAAGAAGCCCCAGGAAACAACTACCATTTTGGGTTCAGATACGGTTACTTCCCCCGAATATCTTCTTCAGAGTTATGTATTAAGAGTTGGTAGCTGTATCACTACAGCATGTGCAGGAAACCTTTGTAAGGTAATAGTGATGTTTCCTCAACTGGTTAAAGTGTCACGACCTCGCCACAAGTGAGGCTTAAGGAATCTAACATGCAGGTTACGGGGCGTGGTCAGCTGAGAGCGTACAAGTGCATCACGTGATATGGTGGATTATAGAGGCGAGTCAGGTGATCCGGGGAAAAGCTACTTTAACAGAGCTGTAAGGATTACGGGTTAACGCGGGAGGGTGGTTAAATAGCTGAGCGACGGTGAGACCCAGAAAAAATCAGGATTCAGTTATATGTGTAATATTGCATAGTTCTACTACAGAGTCTACTCCCCACATTAGTACTACGTACCCAGTGTTATTGGAAGCAAGGACGGAACGGGGAAAAGAGTGATGTTGTTCTACATCTTTTTCACCTTGACAAACCGGTTCAAGCCAGAACTCGGGTCACAGAGAACAACATCCATCGCCTATGCTAGTCTTAGTGACGAGAGCGGGAGAATCATGACAATCCATGGCATGGCTGCTTACTGTGCTATGCAGTTTGCTGAGCAGGACGAGTATTATCGGAAACATCTCCTAACTCACATAGAGCAAGAGCAGGCATATGAATAGGCTGCCTGGCTGTGCTGATGACTGCAATCTTTTGTGCTGGGAGTCCCTTTTTATGGAACCGTTTGAGTCCAAGTCCAAGTCTCGGAAACAGATTGCGCCTGATAATCAGTCATGCAGAAGGCTGGTAGTGGTTCTCGATGGAATTGATCAATTGATCAATTGATAAAAGAACAGCGTGAGGGACTTCTTAAGTATCTCCGGCGTGTCTCAGGGGACAGGCTACAAATTCAAGTTATCTTTGCAACTACTAATAAGAGGAAGGATCAACTCAAGAACCCGAAGTTTTACATAGATCTATTTGACGGCGAAAAAGATCTCAAAAGGGATACGAGAATGGATCTCAAGATAGTTGCTGAGGCACGCCTACGGACTTTGTCGAGGCTCTCGAGGCGTTCGACTAAAAGCAGAAAGGAGATTATCGACAAAGTATGCGGCAAAGCCGACAGTAAGTTGCCGAGCAAGTCTTATAAATAACTGCTGGTTGATTGTTGGTTTTGGCATTCTCTAGGCTTTCTATTTGTTGACCACAATCTCTATCAACTCAACGAAAGTAGAGAACAAATCTAGAAGCAATTGGTGAAGTTAAATTCAGAGAACACCGAGAACGTCTACAAAGAGCTTTTTGATCAATGCTACAAGAAATTTTAAGGCACCCCCGAACAGTACCAACTCCGAAACCTCTTCACGTGGCTGGCATACACAAATGGCCGCTTCCGCCTTAGCGCAGTGAGGCAGATCTTAGAGCTAGTGAAAGAAGGGAAGAGTAAACCCATTGTCACAGCCGATGGTGAATTAGATGAAAGAAAGAGCAACCCCATTTTCACAGCTGCTGGCGAATTAGATGACACATTATCTCGGTAAGTTGTCCGCTTTGCATATTCAGTGCTTGTGGTTCACCATCAACATCTCTATAACGCCTATAGAGTTATCTCGATTTCTCCCGATTTTATCAATCGCGCCGACGGCGATGAGGATGAAGACCGTGGGTTTCTCAACTTCGCGACGCCATCACTCTGGACGTGCTACCAGAACAAGATAGTACTAGACTAAAGACAGTCTTACGTTTTGATGTTCAAGATGATTGTAGGAATTCTCAAAGCCACTGAGATAGGTAAAGAGACCGAACTAGTATCTTACGCGTCACGGTCTTGGCTTGAGTATCTGCCTAGCGACGACTCTATTGGTAAACTAGAAGAGAATCACATCGAGGCTGTGATTGAAAGTTTCTCTGATATTTTCGGAAATGAAACTGGCTACCGCAATATAGCGTTGAAGAGGTTAGAAGATTCAGTCGACGTCGAGGAGGAGGGTCCTTCTATATGTAAACAGCCTGTCACTAAGGCCAAAAGCTATGAAACTATATACAAATATTTAGAGTATTTCAAGCCGAAATCTGATATCGAATTGACTTCAAAAGTCAAGAAGTTTGTGGGCTCCGTGAAGGGGAAGGAGGGGTCTGGCGGAAAAGCTGGGCTTTTGGTTTACATTGCTCAAAGACATATTGAGAACTAGCTTACCACCGAGTATCCGGGTGAAGCCTTTACTTCCTTCAGACTGGCGCACCAAGCACTTGTCGAAGCTTTCAAGTTATCGCCAAAATCAGATGAAATCAAATCTCTCAAAGAGAAAATCTACCAAGCACTTGTCGAGGTTTTTTTTTCAAGTTGTCATCAAAATCAGATGAAATTAAATCTTTTTCAGAGAAAATCCACCACGTCCTTGCTGAAGCTTTCAAGTTATCGTCAGAATCAGTTGAAATCAAATCTCTCAAAGAGAAAATCTACAAAGCATTTGTCGAGGCTTTCAAGTTGCCATCAAAATCAGACGAAATCCATCAGGTACTTGTTGAAGCTTTCACGTTGTCATCAAAATCAGATGAAATCTACCAGGCATTCATTAAGGCTTTCAAGTTGTCACCAAAATTAGATGAAATCGAATCTTTTTCCGAGAAAATCAGCAACATACTTGTAGAAGATTTCAGGATATCGCCAAAATCAGATGAAATCAAATCTTTCTTAAAGAATATCCACCAAGCACTTGTCGAGGTTTCAATCGATTGTTTCGGTAATGTACCAAAAAAATATCAATCATTTTCTCCTGCATCATTCTGTGCTCATTACAAAGTGTTTGGCAAATGGAACACTGCAGAGGCGCACAAGTGCCTTGCGATGGCCTTACGATATGACGGCCACTATGAAGAAGCCCTCAAAGAAGCCAAATTAGGCCGTGATATTGCTTCGAATACCCTCAAAGAAGCAGAATCTAATTCGAAAGATTCTATGGAGGAACTGAATAAACTTCGAGAAGAGTTGTTTGAGCTTGAGAACAGGATCGGACGCATATATTCAGGTTGGTCGGAAGACCTCAGAGACGATACGAAGATCCCCCAGACGGTCCAACGCCTGCTCGACGAGGACCTTCGGCGCAAATATCAAGAGGCATCCACAGAGAAATGGAAAGCCCTCAAGGATGCGTTCAACGAATCTGCCGTGAGGGCGATTACTAACGCAAGTGAAGCGATTGATAAGAAGAGTCCTAAGTAAGATGAAGACACATTGAAAAAGAACAAGGCATACCAGCTCAAAATCAAAATGGAGATTCTCCTGGGTAAACAAGTTCTGGATATTATCAAAGACCCAACTAAGGACTTGTTAATTGACTATTTTAACGATATTGTGGAAATCATGGGTGAACGCGGAGACTGGAAAAACATTCTGCATCTCCTAGATAAGGTTGACGGCAAGCAATTGACGAATTCGTGCTCAACAAAGACACACAAATTCATTCAGCGTGCTACGGGACAGGGTAAGAGGCTAGCTCATCTTGATAATTTATACAACAATGCAATCATAGCCTTAGAGTCTGGTCACAACCGTCATTTATTGACCATAATGCGGGTCTGGCTGGCAGTATATCAGCGATTTTTTATGAACGATAAAAACAAGGCAAAAACACTTCTTCGCGAAGCCCTAAACCCAGCAAATGGTGGCAGTATCAAGGATATAACGTTGGCAAGCTGGCAATTTGTAGATATCCTCCTCGAACAATTCCATCAGGGTAACTTGCCTAGGCAGGAAGCAGCACGCAATGACATGTGGTGGCTCGTCTACTTCGTTGAGGAGTTACAAGGTCCCGAGTTCCAGCTTGAATTATCACAAATGAGTATTCCGCTTGCCATCTTACAAAAGAGAATGGGACCTGCAACTACATTCAATGAAACCATGGAGGCAACTTTTCAAGCGTGTCTCAGAGCGTTGAGAGACGATCTGGCCTCCAATGACGCACAAGTCGCATGCAGTTGTCAATTCTACATTGTCAACAAAGCTTTAGCCAAACGTGAGGAGGAAAATCAAGAGGGAGGGGAATGGGAAAAGGAGGAAACGCCTCTACCNAAAAAAAAGATCGAGGAGACTAACAGACTTATATACCAAGAAGGAAAATCAACAGGGGGGAAATATGGAAAAAAATAAAACGCTTGCAGAAGGGAAAAAACCGAGCAGACCAAAAGACTCAGATACTGAAACACCGACTACCCAAGAGGCTACAAATTCTGGCAGTAGTCCTAACAACAGTAGTTATGACTTCAACGACTCCTGACGTCTCGAATGTAACGGAGCTTGTAGAACACGATTTATGGGCATTGAGAACAACACTTTAAACTTCAGCCAACTTTATTTATGTTACCATTGCACCAACACCGTACTTTGCGAAGATTGTTTCCGTGATCTGGATAAACCTTGGGTTTCTTGCTCGAAGGATTGTTGAAGCTTCTAATAAATTATTGAAAGGGGTCAAAGACGGTAAGTTGGTGTTCAAAAACGAAGATCAATTATTCGAAAAGCCAATTGAAACATGGCTAGAGGATGTAGAAAAGAAGTGGAAAAGTGCTTGGGAACAATATTGGACTAGTAAAGAGGACATATCATCTACGTCAGGAGGACTATTAGAGACAAATCTTGGTCAATGTCTTCAATAAATGGTTTAAATTGTAAATTCCATATCTCCTCCGCCTCCTCTCTCGCTCTCTCTTTCTTCTCCTCTATAATGATTTATCTCGGTCGCCCGCCACCTCCTGCACTTGCGCCTCCTTTTATTTCCCCTTCCAGCGCTTTTAACACCATTTTACATCCTTTTATTATCCCCTGTTTTACGCNTTTTTTTGGTATTGTGCCTCACCACCACCTCCCCGTCAAATTTACCCGGGATAAATGGCCTGTCTAATTCTAAAATTTTAAACATACAAGCAAGCTTTAACATTATTTACGCGAATCTTTGTAGCTTTGGTATCAAGTATAAAAACTTCATCCTCATCCTTATTCTTGTTCTTATTTTTATTCCCGTTCTAATTTAAATATGAATATAATTTTCAGCTCAAATTTAGCTATTCCAGGAATTTCAGATCCGGATCTAAAGCTTGCTTTCGAATATACAGTGAGTGGACAAAAGTCTAAGCGAATGGCCTTTGTTTCCGGTGGTTCGGAATCTCCTGTGAGTAGTTGCTTACATCATAACATAGTATAATTTGGTTTTGGTATTAGCTCACGTTATCGCACACCGGAAATTTATATAGCGTAGTATGTTGGTTGGTGATCGTTGTTTCGCATGAGTACCGTTGGTAATCGCTAGATCATGAGATTCCAAATACACGTTCTGCAGTTCATCGCCGAATGGGACGCACCCTCATGGCCCTTTAAGGTCTTTCCAAAAGGCGATTCACTCAATCGCGAACACTCAATCCTGAAACCCCATCAACTCAATCCCGTGACGAAACCCAGGTCCTCTCATGTTCTTGATATTCAAACACCAGACAAGCTCGCGCTCGTAATGAAATTGTCGGAAGTAAGATTTCAAGACCCACTGCGCGTAGGTTGTTGTTTGAGGGCCAATAGTTCCATTCTCGATTCTATGGCAGTATTCGATAGATTGGCAGAGGAAACGGGCCAGCTTGTCGGCTTCTTCTTTAACCGAAGACATCGTAGGAAACCTCGAGTTTAAAAGAGGTTGCGGTCCCGTAAGATTCTCAGATTTTGACTGATCGAATGCTGATGAAGGGGTAGAGCAGCCGAAAAAGTGATGATAGAGGTCTATCATACTGCACAAAACCTGCAATACTATTGCCCACCAGAGGACAACTTGACTCGCGCTTTCCAAGGATTCGAATTGGAGAGCAAAAGGGAACAACTTGCTATCATAAGGATCATCTGCTGGGTTATCCACGCCTGATGGCATGGCCCAATATAGCGGTCTTCCAGTCTTAGCTTTATATTTCTGATGACGATCATGGAGCTTCTCGAGTACGGCAAGGGAAGCTTTGAACAGGTTTGTCCTCCATGGTTCGACAATTATGCTGCTACTAGCAATAAGCATCTCCGATTCTTCGAGAAGGACAGGTACTTCGCAAGCGACGCCAATCAGTTCGTGTAATGAACCGTGTTCGCTGTTCGTAGATATGAAGTGGCTGAGCTGGTGGCAATGATAGATCGTCATCGATCTAGTACTACGCTTTGAAAGAGCTTCAATCAGCTATAAACTTGGTCAGCGTAAAAACCTTAAATGAATCGACAGACGTACAAGGAGAACCCAAATCCGTGTGCAGAAGCTCTGGCGGATTGGGATGGGAAAGTTCATACCACTTCGAATGCGCAAGATTTCCGTTATTCCCTGAGCATGAGCGCGCCAGGCATGATCTGTAGGGCAGACGAATAGCTAATTCTGTCAGAGTTTTACGTACACAGATAATTGCCACGAGAGAAGTACTTCGGAAGTGGAAAGCACAGAAATAGCAGCTAGAATCTCGTCACTTCGTCCGGCTCCAAAATCATCTATCTCTACGAGCAGCGTTTGAAGAGCATGGTTATAGACTTGTAGTGCCTCGTCAACAGAAACGCTGCCCGTTTTTGTGACAGCGACTTGTATCACACAGAATGCGAGGAGAGAATAGTCGAGAGCATGACTCTCTCCCTCGATCTCGCAAACAGTTGGAAGCCAGGAGTACAGAGATGATTCTCTTATGTTAGCTAGACTTGGCTGAGGTAGGTATAACTTTTTCAGGAGTTCCAAGGCTTGAAGTCGAAATTGAGTCTGTTGGCCCGCCGGCTTCTGAAGCTGCGATTTGAGCAACTGCAGATGTTCATCGAAACTCCTAGGAACGTGGAGGCTAAGGTTGTTCCGTTTTAACGTTGTTGAGAGATTCCTGGGAGTTCGGTTTACGAATATTGTATCGCGTTGGTAGCCCTTGCACGCAATTTCGGCCTTCTCACATCTTAAACACGTTGGTTTTCGGTAATCACACTATGGGCGGAGGTCAGTATGAGTGGAAGACATAAAATATCCCTGTCTCACTTTGACTTTACGTCTTTTGCAGTCATGGCAGGCCTGAGCCTTCCCTCCTTTCCCAACCTTTGAGTGAAAGATCGAAGAGTCAGCCATCATCATGCATCATCGTTGATTTGAAGAACTTAATTACCTCCGTATCGAACAGAAGTTGAAATACGGGCAGAGGGGCTGGACCCTAGTTCTAATTTGGCAATGTTTTCCGAGGCAGCGACAAGGGCGGCAGATCACGTCCCCAGCTCATTGGTCCTTTCGCGCTTTACGGACATCGCCTGCAAAAGGTCTTCCAATGCTAAAGACGCCACGGTCGCTTAGATGTCCTTAAATAGCCATGTGCTGTAAATGCCCTGTAATCGGATGACCTTTAGGGTTTTTATGCCCTATAATACGCTATAAATATAGCGCACTTCAGGCACT
This sequence comes from Scytalidium lignicola, assembly GCA_002812745.2. Taxonomy (NCBI): domain Eukaryota; kingdom Fungi; phylum Ascomycota; class Leotiomycetes; genus Scytalidium; species Scytalidium lignicola. The sequence continues at coordinate 26,661 of NCSJ02000005.1, read as the reverse complement.
ACAGCGACTATAATGCTCTGCGCCTCACTATAACTCTCAACGGGGCAATTGTGGCGGTTTTAGCGTCTCACTAGCCTCGTACAGCTTTGTAATCCCTAGATGTGGTGAGTCCGTGGATTTAAGGTAGCTCCGCTCATCTAACCTCCTCGAGAAAACATCCGCGAGCTGTCACCAGGGATTCTCACATTTCGTCACATCTTGCATCCCCATCAATCAAAACCGAGTTTCGCCATGATACCCTAATGTTTACCATTGAATATATATAGAGAGGTCGCTCTTTTTCTCCTAAGACAGAATGTAAAGTTAGTAGATTTTACTCTATCGCTCAATTATTTCATTCCATCGATTGTTGCATTGCTATTTTCATCTCTATTTACGATGGACGATTCGTCGGAAAAACCACCTGATCGTGATTCCAATCTCCCCATGGATCAGTCAGAGTACTCACTTGAGGAGGATATTGCAAAAGACTCCATGCCCGAGCGAGAAGCAGAACTGGAGCAAGAGCCACCACTAGAGCCCAAGACAGAGTTGAAAATAGAATTGAATAAACCCAATTCCAATGACTTTCCCGATGGTGGATCTCAAGCTTGGCTGGTCGTTCTGGGAGGCTTTTGTGCGGTATTCTGTAGTTTTGGCTGGATCAACTGTGAGTACCCGGTCTAGATCTCAAAGCTGCACGATTCGCTAACACCACGAAGGTATCGGCGTCTTCCAGAATTACTACGAACACAATCAGTTGAAACAATACTCATCGAGTACTATCGCCTGGATCCCTTCAACCCAATCGTTTATGTTGTTCTTCCCAGTATGTCAAGCAAATGTTTTCAAAGTTTTCATGATATTGACTCTTCACTTCTAGGGTTTTATTGCTGGAAAAATGACAGACGAGCTTGGACCACGAATTCCAATCTTGCTCGGCTCTTTTCTACACGTCTTTGGGTTAATGATGACTTCGATTTCGTCAGAATACTACCAGTTTTTCCTTGCACAAAGCTTATGCAGTGGACTTGGATGCTGCTTTCTCTTCTACCCGGGTACGTTCTTCTGTCAGCAGCCTATAATAGAGAATCCTGTCTTACATTCACTTTAGTTGTTGCTGCCTGTGGCACCTGGTTCCTTAAACATCGTGCAGTTGCATTTGGCATCATGCTCTCCGGATCGAGCATTGGTGGTGTTGTGCTGCCTATCATGGTTCAGCACCTAATACCCAAAATCGGCTTTGGCTGGACGATGCGAGCCGTTGCGTTCATGTTCCTGGGTCTCCTTATTATTGCCAATCTCACCATCAAATCCCGCCTTCCACCGGCTCGTCGACCATTCCACTTCATAGAATTGGTAAGTCCTTTCGCGGAAAGGCCGTTCCTACTACTCGGGCTATCGGCTTTCTTCATCTACATCGGCGGATTCCTTCCTTTCAATTTCCTCATCCTCCAGGGAGAAGCATCAGGGATGTCAACAAATTTGGCCAGCTACTTGGTCCCAATATTGAACGGGGTATCGTAAGTACTACCGCAGATTCAAACCCAATCTCAATCATACTAACAAGTTGAACAGGACATTGGGTCGTATTCTCCCGGCTTATATCGGCGATACTTTCGGTGTTTTCAACGTCATGATTATCCTCTCAGCATTTTCTGTTATCATGACTCTCGCCCTCTGGTTACCCGCAGCTGCAAATGCTCCTATCATCATCTATGCGATTTGTTATGGATTTGCATCTGGCTGTACATTATCAATAATTCCAGCCATGGTGGCTAAGCTCGGACATGTTAGCAAGCTGGGTGCCCGAAGTGGTGCTTTATATGCCTTCTCGTCCATTGGCGTACTTGTTGGAAGTCCTATCGGAGGAGCGATACAGAACGACCAGCACGGCGGATACTCCGGCCTTATCATTTTCGCGGGCATTGCATTGCTGATTGGGACTTTTTTCGCTGTCCTCTCGAGAGCTGCTCAGGTTGGTTTTAAGATTAAGGTCAAAATCTAGGGTGCAGCATATTCCATTTTAATATGTATGTGTTGTGCAAGCCATGAACAACAAGGTTCCCACGGTGTTAATCATCTAGTGCTCAAGATTTCATATACCAAGGTTATCATTAGCACAACCAAAACACCATCTGAATAAATAGGACAGCCATGCGCAAATGAGCGAGCAGGTAAAAATCTTTGCGAGGGGGTTTAATGCCCGCGTCCAGGGCAAACCCAGTGGGATAAGAGCTGGGTGGCTTTGATCGAACCGTAGGAGAGACATTGTGAGAGAGTCATCGGAGATTTACGCCATAAACTTTCTTGGCGTCAACAAGGGAGCTAGAATTATATTTGTAATATGTATCATATGAGATTTTGAATTCATTTTAGGCGTCATGCTTCGAAGACTAGATACGAGTAACATAAAATTCTAGATTAAATAGTATATAGATTCAAAAGTACTCTGATTCGGTGCCTAAAGTCTATTATAATTACAGCGTAGGAGCCCGAGACTTACTAAAACTATATCGCGATACAGGGACGCTGCAATTGCAGGCGTCACAACGCCAAAGGTTTAGTGCCATCGATCATAGTGTCTGCATAAGTATCACCACTTTTTACCTCAACCCCGTACTCCGTGTTTTGCCTGTATAAAGTTTCTTAAGGAATTACTCTCCACTGACGCGTGAAGGAGTCAACTGAGTACTGAGTGGGCCGCCGTTGTCTCCACGGCCAACCAGGCCCAATCAGCTGGCCTGTTAGTCAGTGGGGCCGCATGGGCGAACGGGCCGCTCCAGATGGCTTTTCATGAATCAGTATGATTCATATTCGATCATCCGAAAAGGGTAATAGCCATATAATAGGACACATCCGGCACCGCTATGTTTTCGCTCAGAGTTATTTCTCTAATTCATTCAGCCACTTCAGTCCCTTCGACTGCACAAGCAGCAAATGGCCGAAGAAACTCCTGGAGAGGACGCACACAACCTTGAGGCCAACAGCAAGTTGGCGGTCGACATCGAGTCTCCAGCAAAGGAGGATGCGGGCGATTATGAGCTGAGAGGCCTGGCGCTGGCCCTGGTCATGGCCGGACTTGTGCTCGCGATATTCCTCATGTCATTAGATTCATCAGTGATCGCGACGGCCGTCCCCCGCATCACATCACAATTCAACAGCACCAGTGATATTGGCTGGTATGGAAGCGCATACTCGTTCGCGATGTGCGCTGTGCAGCCCATCGCAGGGAAGATTTTTTCAAGCTTTTCGATAAAAGCAGGAGCCCCAATAAAACCCTTGCACCAGACAGACTCAACTGACCGCGATATATAGAAGACATTTCTTGCATATCTTGCCGTCTTCGAGCTGGGATCGTTGCTGTGTGCTACGGCCGTCAACAGTCCGATGCTCATTGTCGGGCGTGCCATAGCTGGAGCTGGTGCAGCAGGATGTGCCACTGGGGGCTTCTGCATCGTTGCGGCTTCCCTGCCGCTGGAGAAGAGGCCTTTATATATTGGCGTGCTTCAAGCAACCTTTGGCATTGCGAGCATTCTCGGGCCAATATTGGGTGGTGCGTTGACGCAGCATACAACCTGGCGGTGGTGTTTCTGGATTAATCTACCTCTCGGCGCCATCACAATCATTACACTGGTCTTCTTCTTCAAACCGCCTCCGCGAGACTCGACGAAAATTCCGTCCATCCTTCAGAGGCTAGAAAGCTTAGATATGATCGGAGCTCTACTCTTCGCCCCTGCGATCATCATGATACTTTTGGCACTTCAGTGGGGAGGGACCACATACGCGTGGAAAAGCGCTACCATTATCGGCCTCTTCCTTGGAGGCGCGGGACTCGGCCTTGTCTTTGCAATCTGGCAACTACACAGGGGCGATAGGGCCATGATCCCACCTCGTCTGATCACGGAGCGTACAATGTTCTTCGCCTGCTTCACCGAATTCTTCGCCATGGGATCCGTCTTCATATCGATATACTACCTCCCAGAATGGTTTCAGGTCATCAAAGGCGCCTCGCCCACCAAATCTGGAGTCATGTACATCCCCCTGGCGCTGTCAGACGTCCTTTCTGCCACCCTCACGGGCGCCTCACTCAAATATCTGGGGTACCCGAATCCCTACATACTCGTCGGAACGGCCCTGATGAGCATAGCAACGGGTCTATTCTCTACCTTCTCCACCAGCACGGACCACCAGCACTGGATCCCATTTCAAGTCCTCCAAGGTCTTGGTGTAGGAATGACCCTCTCAATGCCCTACATCGTGACGCAAACAATCCTCAAGCCCGAGGATATTCCTGTCGGCACCTCCTTACTCCAGTGTTTCCAGTTTTTGGGGGCTGCCATGAGCCTTGCCATCGGGGAGTCCATTTTCGAGAACAAACTCGTCGCGCGCCTGGACAGTTTGGGCTTTGACCAGTATCAGATCCAGGATATTCTCAGCGCGGGCTCCGCGGGGGTCAGAAGCGTGGTGCCCGAGAAGCAACTTGCAGACGTGCTGAATGCGTATAATTATGGGATCATAAGGACATTTTACTGCGCTACGAGCGTTGCCGCCGTTGCGTTCATCGTTTCGCTCGGGATGCAATGGAAGAGTATCAAGCTGCCGAAATCACAGGCTTCGTTTGCTGATGTGGAGGCAAAGTAATGAAGCTGGCAGGCTTTCACAACGTGTCAATCACGTCCTGCTTCATGACAGGAGACCGGAGATAATATGGAAGATGAGTAGCCATGGACTGCGAAATCTGTGGCAGCGCAAATAAGCTTCCTCCCAGTCTTCTCTCTAGCTCTGCTCTTCTTTCGAGCGTCGGCCGTGAGTACCATGATATGGTAGAGCGAGCGACCCTCCCATATCTTGGTAGGCTAATTCATACTCTGGGATCCCGGGATAGAATTCTTCTAAGACAACTGGATATGACGGAATCAGCCTGGAAAGCTGCCTATTTAGGCAAAAAAAGAGTATAAATGTAGATTAATTAAATAATACCTGTAACAATAAACACTTGGAAAACCAGATTCCAACTAAAAACTCTCAGTTCTATTTGTTAATCCACGAATTTCAAATACACAGGAGTTATACCAGCGAGAAGAATCTACTTTGAGAGATTAAAGGATGTATTTAGGAGTAGTCCTGTTTAGGCTCTTTAGGAGTCGACTTAGTCCTTTCCGAATATAGTTGTATAGAGTTGATAACTTTCGTATAGTAGAACCGAATAGTAGGCAAATATGAATGTTTAAAGGGAAGGAGAGCAGGAACGTGACTGAGCAACCTGAGCAGGTATAAATTTTATGGTAGCTTCTCTCAATTGGTGGGATGGCCGTTGATTATAGTGGATAAACCCCTTAAATAGACTTACGCGGCCTAGTAGTCAAATTACATAAGCACAAATTTCTGACACCCGAGCTTTCCAGCGCAAAAAGGACATGAGTTGTCTCGACGTCGAAAGAGCCNTTTTTTACAATACATCACGAATTGAAGTATATTATTTCTCTATGTCTGTTACGTCTATTCTTTCTCATCATAATAGTAAAACAATCAGGGGACGACAGCCACATATTGACTATCGGCGATCACATGAATCCGAAATGGTGGTCAAACTTCCATATAGTCTTCACACTCGCTATCCTGCGATTGCAATTGCCTGGACAGTCATAACCATACCCCCGATCTTCATAAATCTAGGCCTATTCTACGGTCTTTGGTATGGCAACCCAGGAATGGATCGCGTTGTTGGTGTGTTCTTCCTCCATCTCGCTGGCTTACCAATTATACACGTGACCTACTAACCATAACAGTCTTGACAATCCCAACAGCAATCCTAGGAATCTTCACAGCTATCGCAGTAGTAGAACGCATCTGGAAACTCATCCAGCCTTCACCAGAGTACCGTCCACTCAAATCGCCACGCTATGCACTCGACATCTTCCAATGGGGTTACTTCGCCGCCTTGATCATCATTTCCGCTCTCATAAGCTCCACACTCGTAAGAGGCGACAATGACCACGATGGGCATGAATTGCAAATCCGGCTACTATCGATGCCCGTGCCTGTGCTTATGTACTTCTTAGCCTTTCTCACTATGCTATCGTTGGTTCTTAATAGTCTCAAAGTCAAGCTGCCTTTTCGGTTTGGTAGCGTAGATGCCGGGAATGTGGTGAGACCGGCTATTTACTATATTGTCGAAGACGTTGTGGCAGTGGATGGCAATGGTGGTGCCGAATATCGTGAAGCGTTTACTGCGCGATATGAGAGTAGTCCCATATTTCAGAGGATGATTTGGACGCTGAGTCTTACGTGGATGATATTGTTTTATATCTTTGCTGGCGTGTTCACAGTTCTTGTGTTCTGGTTGCCAAAAGCCGCTGTCTATGCTGTTGGATGGGCAGGTCCTTTCCCATTAGCAGGGCTTATGGCAGTGTGGACTATATATTACGTCAAATCTATGTTGAAAGTGGAGAGCATCGCTGAAGAGGAGGATAATACTATTGATAGGCAAGATACACGCGCTTTAACACCAAGCGAAGATGAGAGAACGCCATTATTAGATGGCAGGGTCTAAGAGACTGAAGAAAGTGACTTCGGTCTGATACTAGGAATATACTGTAGACTTGCTTCATTACTATTTCTTTGTGACTACTAGATAGCGACTTCATCTCCGGCAGGTTGGTAAGGTAGGATATATATTTTAACATCCTGCGACCACATTTGTTATGAGTGGTTAAAGTTAGAAAATACCCAAGGAAATTCATTCTCAATTACCTTGAATCCGGATTACTAGACTACTAAACGTTGCCAATCTAAACGTTGTTACTAGCTTAGGTCCTATCTTAAAAGCACACGAAGGATGACTAAATATTTTGACGTGTTAAGACTTGGTGAGTATGAGATATTAGGACTTGGTTTAAATAACAGAAGACCCTGCAGAGTAGATACCTAACTTCCACGAGACTCTGCGAACGGTAATTAATCTAAATACCAACTTCTCTCTCGTAGCATCCAAACTAGCCCTATTCCTGCTGTAACGAAAGGGAAAATCCCTTCCCTCAATCTGACGGTTTTCCAAGTCAACAACTCTCCACCATAAAGCGCCAAGACACCTACAAACGTCCACGTTGCAAGAGAATATAGTTGGGGATTACTGATATAGTACGCTGCGTACCCGCGGATAAGAGCCGTGTAAATGTTCTTGATCCCATAGACGTGCGCGAGTAGTTTAGTCTTTGGGGGTGNCGCGGGGCCAGAGAAAGCAGCCATGGAAGATAAGGGACTGAGGTAGGTGACTAGAGAGTGGATTAATGCAGAAGAACTGGCCTGGAGGTAGTCAAAATAGAGGATGATTAGATGCTCAAAACTTTATTATCTATTTTAGATTTGGAAATAAGCTTACATAAAGGAGGTAATAGGGGAGGTAACCCTCGCCTTGGGGTAAGGTTGCAAGTACCATTGTGACAAGTCTTTTTGATCTTAAATTGTATATATGCGTAATACGACAGTGTTTGGTGAGTATAAGATGAAAACTTTATTGAAGCTTGGACTTTAAGAGCTGTGAAGGAAGAGTGACGTTCATCCCCTACTAACCGAGCATCGTAGGCGGTTGTGGCGTAGTTGCGGCACAGTTTCTCCAACAGTATTAATTAATTAAACCGTGCAGCAGGTCACATAAAGAGATATATCAATAAAAGTAATGTAGTTAGTGTATCTAACGTGGTGGATTATCGCCAAATCGGAGCAGAGAGTCGATAGGTGAAGACTTTTAAGATACCAAAATCTAACTGCAATCAGTCTATGCTTACAATATAGCCCTGTCAATGATATGAGGTACCATACATCATTAAGTACTCGATCATAAGAATATACTGACCCCTCCAAAATTTCTCTTCTTCGGTCGTTCTGTTCTGCTTGAGGATATAAGAGTAAGTTGTGGAAAGAGCTATCAAGACAAAGATCTAGTCTTACAACTAAAGGTGTGTAATGTTCGTGTAATACTGTAAATGTTAACGGATGGAGGTATATATGAAGTATCTCAGAAGAACGAGGATATAGAGAACGCAAATAAGGCCTATCTTTACAATAATGCATTAAGCTTGGAATAAGATATACTAATAGAAACTATTTCAAAAGTAGGATCAGTGATAATTATAGTAAAAAGTAAGGGGAGAGCATGTGCAGTTGAATCGAGCGAATAAAACACATCACGGCTTACTATCTTAAATACAGCCAGTTTGAAAGCAAAAGTAGACTTATATGCATATTGATACTGAAGTTTCTTCTATATCCTAAAATGTTTTTTATTTCTCTATTGTTTCTCAATTTATCTCAGTGTCTGCCATGAAGCAATCCTACTTATGGTCCTGAGGAGGTAGAGCTAGTCCGAGTTCGGATCAAGTCATTAGACGATAAATTTGTATTCAAGGATATTCTCCAGTTAAAGCCTCTGATTAACACTAATTAACGCACCAGTGAAAATGTTTATCCCTCGGACCCCACCGTGCCATTATGACACTTTTAGCGCTGTTGCCTTAGGCCTAAAATAATTCTCTGGATGTGTGACTGGTAGAAGAGAAGGTTTGGGTGAATAATATTCCTAGACGTAGATTTTGCCTGGCGAGCTTAAGTGAGTGGGGTCCGAGGGGATAAATTTGAGGCAACAACGCTAAAATAGGCCAATTTGGCCTGTGGGGTCCGAGGGTGTTGAACAGGCTACGGCTACTGTTATCATTGGTACGTACGCGAACAGTATGAATTTCAACTATCAAAAACAACTAGCTAATAACAGCTACAGCTGGGGAAATACTCCCATATCATATACGCACCTGTAAACGTACGTATCATGTGAAAATGTCTCACAGGTATGATAATTGCCCCGACTCCGACTCTATGACTTCATATGGCTTTTGCCATGGCTTGTCACGTGAGTGTATCAAATACCTGAGGCTACAACAGAGGGGATAGATAATTCTGGGTCCCTGATCTTACGGTGTCGCAGTACCCTTGAAACCTAAAAAGGCATTTCTTGCAGAAAGCGTGCAATGAAGCTGGTGACTATCAGACATTTTTGTGTTTATCGAAAGATAACTTGATACAAAGGTACAATTGTTCCCAAATTAGGATAGACTGCAAGCAAAGAGAAAGAGAGAACGTGATTAATCATCATCATCATCATCATCATCATAATAATGGAAGCCGAGATTCCTACTTATCTAACCCTTTGCGTTTGACGACCATTGGAGTGATTTGGAATTCTATGATTTGGAATTGAATTGCCACGCTGCATGTAAGACGGCACAACGGGTCAGGGTAGCATTTTGATGATGGATACGAGTCGTGGTGTGACTAAAAAGCTTCTCGATCTGCGAGTTTATTCCGATTAATGTAGAGGCAAGTTCATAAATTTAATATCTGAACTCTTATTCGGAATAGTAGTCTATGTACTTTATTCATTAAAAGACGTTTTATTTTGCAAATTAATACGTACATACCTCAAAGTGGTTCAGCATCTCTCCATTAAAATAACTCTAAACATATGTAGATCCTCTGATTTTACTTAGATGAAAATTAGTGGTTGAGATCCCTGGAAGATAAGTATCACCAATTATACTTGTAAATTTCACTTTGCCTAAGTTTTAGCTTAGTAGGGAAATAATACTGTTTGTAGAGACTTCCTTGAGAAGCCGAGTCAGTCCCGAGCCGAATACAAAATATGTATTTCATAATTTCTGTATCACCTAGAGTCATTCTACCCTAGCCGTACCCACCAATTATTACCAGGTACGGTAGTTAACTCATCCTAGGTATCAAATGCCGCGACAATACTTCCGTTCGGAGCTTGTTATCACAAGTGTACTCTCAATGATATAAAGATGCTTTCCTGTTGTGTTTGTGGGTTGAGTTTTCCTCAGCCAACTTGACTTTTTCAAGATGCGGTTCTCAATCTCCAGCCCCTTGATCCTTTTGGCAACTGCGGCGGCAGCCAAAAAGTGCATCAATGTGACAGTTCCAGTCGACTTGGCTGCTCGACAACCTGTCTTCGACATTGAAGTCCCACAAACGAACCTCGATGTTCAGGATTTTATTGCCAACATGACCCAGCAAGGTCGCAACTTCACTGATATTGTGCTCACCGGGTATAACACGACAACTGGTCGGTACAATATCAGTGCGCAATATTGCGTACCATCGAAAAGTAATAGCAGAAATCCGACCGTCCAAGTGCTAACTCATGGCATCGGGGTTGACAGAACGTAACTATTCCCATTCTAAGCTTTTCACTTACAGAAACTAATGTGATAAAGATACTGGGATCTACCGTTCAACAATTTCAATTATAGCTACATCAATGTTGCCACAGACGAATTTGGATTCTCCACAGTCAGCTTTGACCGCCTGGGCGTGAGCGAGTCCTCCCACGGTGAACCATTGAATGAGATTCAGGCCTTCCTTGAAGTCGCTGCTACTGCACAGCTTACAATGATGCTTCGTAATGGCACATTCCCGGGTGTCAATCACAAATTCGAGAAAGTAGTCCACGTTGGACACTCATTTGGCTCGGTACAAACATACCTGCTCGCGAACATGTATCCTAAGATTACCGACGGCATAATCCTCACCGGCTTCTCTATGACTTTATCCTTCGCAGGCCTCTTCCTCGCAGGTGGTAATTTCCAACAAGCAAACCTGAACCAGCCCTTGCGATTTGGCAACGTAACTGGCGTGGAATTACAGAATATCCTTTCCACATATTTGGGTCCATTGTTGGATGTTTCCCCTATTAATATTTCCTCTCTCTCAGAGCCGCAAGATTTGCCAAATGGATACATTATCCCATCGAACACCGAGGCCAACAAATACCTCTTCTTCAAGCCGAAGCATTATGATCCGGCGATGTTAACGTTCGCGGAGCAGACAAAGCAGCCGGCAACCGTAGGAGAGTTCCTGACACTGGGAAGCGCACCAGCGACGAACGAATATTCCGGGCCTGTAATGGTTATTAATGGAGGTATCTCTCCGATTTCTTTTCCGTCCTTTTCCGTTTCCACAAGAAAGCCGTCTAACAATGCTGATATAGATGCGGACCTCCCGTTCTGCGGTGGGGATTGTCTTACCACGGGACAAAAAGGAGTTTCATCAATCCCGGCTATGGTCAAGACGAACTTTCCTAAGGTCGCGGATCATGACTTTGTGCCATATGTGCAGCCGAATACTGCGCACGGAAACAATTTCCATTACAACGCCACTGCTGGTTACAGAGTTATGCAAAACTTCTTCCATTCTAAGAACTTAGGGAGCTCCTAATATTTCAAATGAAGATAGATGTTTCTTACGAGCTTGTTGGGCACGGGGTCTACTTATTGCTTTCTGAAATATCCAGAATATATATAACTGTATATAATAACACACATCTTCTTCATTTGTTAAAAGTACAGTAATATGTGATTCTGTCCAATAATTGCCGACCATAAGTTCTTAGCCCCCTTTTTAGCCGTCCTGTTTATTTGTATCCATACACATTATTACATGTTTCCCCAAACGCTTCCATGTATGACTGTGCTGATCTTGTATCTTCTTTACTCTCAATCTTTTAAATTAAAATCCTCTCATCTTCATGTCCAGCTCTAACCCTGTCACCCACCTCGCGACATCATAGTTGGCTAGGATATATCACTATGTTAAGATATGCATCCTCTCTCAGGCTGTCTCATAGACTACGGTTGAAGGCAAAATCAGTTAGTTAACTAGTAGTAACTCGTAAGAACTTAATGAGTCTAGTACAGCCGCTGAAATTAGGGCTACAGCTTGCCAACATCTCCATCCGGCTCGCATGTAGAATTTAGCTCTATGTTATCACAACTTCAAATATCTAGTATTTGGTGACGAACTATACACCGAATACTTCAAGTTGCTTAAGCAATATATCCTTCCAACTTCTTACCAGGTCTCCTTTCTGCCCCCTCGGTACAACTTCCACAATTGCTCTTAAGAAATTTGCTGCTGTTTGCATAGCCTCCTGTAATGTGCTTGAATATTGTGCATCCTCCAGAATCTCAACATTCCTCTCTTTGCAACGCTCCTTGAATATGCTCAGTAGTCGCTCTTTTTCAGCCCCGGAATCTGCATCATCTCTCGCATTCCACAGAAAGGCTCGTGTTGGATTCCACCTTGTGAAAGGGACAATGCCAGAGAATTCCCAGTCTAGAATAGCCGTGATTCTACTTGATGATTGATCGTAGAGAATATTAGAGAAATGGAGATCTTTATGTGCGAGCTTAAGTTTGACATTGTTCAGTTTTTCAGCATTATTTGCTAATGCATTAACGAGTGCCTTGAGTCGTGACAAGGTGTCTCGCATGAAGGCTAATTTCTCATGGACTTCGATACCGTGTATGTATCTCTGGATATGAGCCGATATGTAATCAACATATGTTGGGTAAGGTCCTTCAATGTTAAGGGTAGACATTGTTTCTCCTGGCGGCCAGAACTGTTGAATATCCGGAGGATACCAGAAATTTTCCTCCAGTACTGGACCAGGTACAATTTCTCCTGTCTCATTGAATTTCAGTCCTCCTATATAGTTCCAGTCAACTGCATGCAGTTGATGCAGTATGTCAATGAGCTGGTCAATTATGCTAATCATTTTCTCATTGCCTAAAGATTGATAGATTTCGCTCAATGTCTCTCCGCGAGCACGGGATAGAATAATATATTCATGATTAATAGGATTGTTGGTTGACGAGTCATATGCTATGACTTCTGGTATTGGGATCGCCGAATTCTTTGACACCCATGACATAATTGCAGCCTCATTTTCGGTTTTGATCTTTGGTATATGAGAGCCGGAAACACGAAGTACAAGTTCGGATTTTCCATTAGTGAAGGGAATAGTGATCATATATATGCCATGATAACATGCGGATACCTTTGGTGAAATGATTGACAAAGGCTTTGGCATAGAAATGGATTCCATTAGCGCATTGATGGACTCAGCCTTGATTAGAGGAGGGAGATGGTCCATTGGCGTACCCATGGCGATAGTAATTAGAAACAAAATACCGAACGGATATATTCTTTTTGGGTCCTTTGTGCGAATAGAATATATATCATATAAACCTAAGCGTGATAAATAATGGTGCAAGTAGAGGATCATATCATCATTTCGACGAGGATTTGTCAGTGCTTGTCTAAGCTTTTAATTTTGATGCGTTTCCTAAAATGGAAGGTGTACGGAGTACGGAGGTATTAAAGCGACAATTAAGTTATTGTTGGTAGAATAGCGGTTACGTACACGTGATATTCACGTGCCCCTGTAAGCTAGTCCCGATTAGGTAGTGGGAACGAGCGAAGCTGCTACAGCTTCGCTCTCCCACCCCTAATCGTACAACAACCATGGAATAGCACAACGAGTATATTACGTATAATTGCGTACCGTACTTGTGCTACAGGTGAACCGACACTGATCAGTTTGTACATACAGATCAGGAGATTATCGTTCAATCGGTTGGACGCCAGGCGGTCCACTTTTGAAGCTGAATCTCGGGAGATTACAACTTCTGTTTGGTTGGACGTCCGGCGGTCCACTTACAGAGCTGAAATCCACCCAGTCGAAGGGGGAAACAGCTATTTACCAACTTACAGCTCGATCGGTTGGACGTCAGGCGGTCCACTTTCGTAGCTGTTGTTGCTGAACCTGTTTTTGCCAAAAACAACACGTTCAGTTGGACGTCAGGCGGTCCACTTACGGAGTTGCGTGGTCAGTCAATTGACTAATTCTATTCGAAAAACCACTCTTTTACAACTCATTTTCATCAATTTCTATTCAAAAACCACTTACATTCTTTACTACTCTTCTCACAGACCGGAAACGACGTGTCAAAACCACAATCTTTCACCTTACCTTCACTTTCATCACGGAACTACAGGCCTCTACAGGCATACAGGAGAATTTGGGAGCCTACGGAACTGTGACGATCAGGAAGACCAAGAAGCCATTGTACCCCTGAAGACATCTGTCCAAGCCCCTGAGACCACGGAGTTTACTACCTACGGGTAAATACTCTCTGTACTCAAGCGTAACCAGCTCTGCTTTTCAGCTACCCAAGCACCTTGTGCTAGTACCGGTGGACGACAACGTAAAGCTCAAGAATAACGGGAAATATGGTGGAAATAGGAGACACAACGGGGATTACAGGGGAGAATAGACTGGAAACTACTGCAAGGGTGACGGAGAGTATTGTAAGGGTGAATTGGACAGCACTAATCAAGAAATAGGAATGGGGAATAAACCCTAAGGATGTTACTATAAAGGACATACGGGAATACCTAACCACCAAGGTCTACGAGTATTGCCTTGACGGAATTAGTGATGTAAACCTATAGGACTTATTCCAAGAGGACTTCAAGAACTTTACAGTTAATACCTTCAAGGTTATTACCTAGAAAGAGATATAAAGCCTACGGAATTGCCTTTGTTACAGTGGTGTATGTGTAATGTACAATACCAAGAGTATTATAATCACTCAGACTCTTGTGGATGTCATATAAGAGGAGGAACAACACCCATGGAATGAAGAAGACTTTTAACATACTTCTTAAGACCTCCAAAAAGGACTTATTACCTTTGTAATTATTATACTTCTTACAGTTACCTACCTTACAAACGCCTAAATCAACCTCAAGGTTCCTAGTTCAATGTATATAAGCCAAGAATCAAGCACTTTTCTAACCCTTATAACCTCTTAAAATGACCACCAACAGTTCTACAGGTTACAGTAAGACCACAGCTCCTATTGTAAGCTTAGCTTATCACTATCACCTTTAACTTGGCCTGTGTATATAAAACAAGTTTCCGATATCGTTAAGATGTATATAGAAGACTAGAAGTACAATGGAATGACTAGCAGCTTCGAATACAAATTGATGATCTTCAAGAGCTATTATAAACAAGTAGAATTGCCAAAGGAATTCTATATCAAAGCATTCCTTACCATGCTAACAAGGTTAGCAAAAGGCTATTTTATTGTTAATAACCTTGCTAAACACATGTTCGAAAAAGTATATACCTACTTATACAACTTCTACAAAGGACTTATATATTATCATCAAATCTATATTGAATGAGAAGGTATAACGTTAGCCTTGATTACAACCGTAAACCCTGGGAAAACAACGCTTAAGAATGTACAATTGCTTATCAGCAAGCTTTAAGAGCTCTAATATAGCCTCTAACCAGCCTACAGGATGACTAATATTCTTTATGAGAAGTTGATTACCACTTGCTAAGGATCTCCAGTGTGTAGATATACCATTTCAGACTTACCAAGAGACTTAAGGCAACTCATCAACAAACTCCATTCGTCTATTATGTTGTACAAGAAGGAAAAGGAATAAGAACATAATGGTAAAACTTACTTTACAAATTGTTATTACTATACCAATTGTAGTACAAGCTAATGATTTAATCCACAAGGCTTTAGATGTACTACTTTATACTCTTAAACGTAAGGAAGATGCTTTATATGCAAAAGGGAAGAGTATTGATTATAAAAACACTTATAAGAAGAGTAAGATACAGAGAAAGTATATTTCAAAGTTAGAAATATAAGTAAATTTAGCTTTAGCATTTATAGTTTTAAATAACGTTTCAACGAACAGTTCAAATAATACATTACTGATTGTGAAGGAAGTAACTCCAAAGAAGACGAATTAAGCTTTACTTTTGAGACCTTATTTGCTTATAACAATATAAAAACAAGCTTTGAAGAACTTAACCAGCCTGAAACTACATTCTTTATTACAACTACATTCTTTACCTTATATAGAAGTTTCTTAGTAGAATTAACTATACTAATTACTATAAAACTAGCTAATAATGCTTTCTTATACTAATTAACCACTGAGATGCTAACAACTGAGAATTACCCTTAAGAACTTAACCTAAAAACCTTTACAACAACTACAACGGAAGTATACAGTATAAAAAGCCTAACAAGGTATGATTCAAGACAATTTCATGGAATCTTGATCAATACAAGAGCTGTAAAGTACTCTACAGCTAGTTACAATCAATTCGAAGCTTTACAATGAGTAGACTAAACTATAGCACTGAATACTACAATCAAAGGCATAATGATAGTATAATTCAGAATTGAGAGTATAACTTCAATAAGTTTTATACTAGTGAATACACTAATTGAACAAATTGAATTCTATGTAGTTAAGTTGACCATACCCTTTTTGTTGTACTTAACGGATATAGACCAATTAAGCATGTATTTCAACAACCTTATGAACCTACTTATTACCCTACAAGAAAGTATTCTAGTCATACAATGATTTGGCCATAACTTTTTACTTTAGGACATATCTTTATATACTCTTGTTTTTGATTCACTGAAGGAAAACCCTTGTTTCTTGACTAATGTAAAACTACAATGTTTACACTGACGTTTCAGCTACTTGTTAATAGCCAGACTACAGTGTATATTGGACTGTGCAGGCCATGATATCAACAAGGACATGTTAGAATACCTTATTAAATTCTGTGCCTATTGTTAATGTTATGGTAAGTCACTAGGAAGATTTAAATTCAACTTACAAGACAATGTCAACTTCAACTACTCCATTATCATCAATGTCTTCTACATCAACAGTAAACTTGTACTTTATATTGTCAATGAAGGAATACACTACCAAGCCAATAAATAACTCCAGAATATCAGCATAAAGTATACCTAGGATACTTTACAAACTTGTTAGATTAACACTTACTTAAGACCTCTAGACCAAATTATAACTGACATTGAAAAGAACTTCATCAATAAGGAGTTCTAATAAAATGTTACAGTTATAAGAACAACCTTGAAAGTGGTTCCAGTAGAAGCTCACAACTCAATTAGCTATGTTGAACGATATCACACACTTGTACGACATGCCTACCAGATAATTACAGTTGAAATTTATAATCTTGACAAAGATATAACTCTATAGATAGCATTCAAGGCTGTCAACGATTCAGTAAGACTTAACGGACTCGTCCTTATACTACTAGTTTACAGTGTTTACCTATGCATATCAGAACTCGACATCCCAGCCTTAACCGTAAGCCAAAGAGCCATGACAATCAAGAAGGCCATGGAGGAAATCAGCAAAATCAGGGCAAAACGACAAGTACAAGATGTAATCAACATGCATAACAACCTTGATGTAAGCACTATTCATGACTTACCGCTGAATTCAAATATTCTCATGTGGAGAGCAGGAAATACAGGCCAAAATGGAAGCTAAGAAGGGTTATACAAGCTTATAAGTATGGACGGAGAAACATACGTATTAGCATTGCTGCATGGGAATACACTATTCAGGTCAACGATTGTAAAACCATACCTTACACTTACAGAAGGAATCGATGGAATTAAGCTACCAGAGCCAGAGCTAGGAACTACAGCCGATGAAGAGCACCAAGAGGAGCCTAATAAGTCGACCATAACTGTCACTCTACCACCAGTACCATCTGTAAAGCGGAGACGTAGAAGACCTTGCAAATACCCTGAAATCATTACTTTCTTGCAAGACGAGGAACTAGAACCCCAATTTGCAACCTTATGTTAAGCTGAAATATCAGGACTACTCGAAAAGGGCGTTTTCGAGATTGCAAACCCTCAAAGTATGCTTAATGATATATGTATATTCAACACTAGGTTTGTAGACGAAATCAAGAACAAGGAAACTGAAAAAGCTTTCGAAAAGTCACGCCTTGTAGTACAAGCTTACAAGGACAATGAGAAGAAGCTTGTTTTAACTTAATCACCTACCATTCAATGTGTTAGCCAGTATATTATTCTTTGTATTACTGTTATAAAGCACAAAAGTACAAGCTTGTACTTACAGGACATTTCACAGGCGTACGTACAATCTACTACCTTACTGAATCAGGATTTCTACATACAGCCACCTCCAGAGCTTACAGAGCAACTCAGTCTTCGCGAAGGCTCAATTCTACAGGTTGTAAAGCCACTTTACAGAGTCCTTGAAGCTGGAAACCACTGGTTCTAAACCTACCACTCTCACCATGTCAAGGTGCTTACAATGAAACCATCAACATACAACCCCTGCTTGCTGTATAACACTGAACCTTTTGGTGTTGTAAGACTTCAAACCGACGATACCTTGTTTGTCGGAGACGCTCAATTTGCTGAACTTGAGCAAGAACAGCTGAAAAAGGCTAATTTCCTAGCAAAAGAACATAAAACGTTGACTACCGGCAAGGGAATCAAGTTCAATGAGGGTATTATACAACTGAATGATATCAGAATTTCACTTACTCAAGAGCGCTAGTATGCTAATCTACAGCTCATAACCGGGAAATCGACTATTACAACAAGCTCACAAGGAACTGTACGCCAAAACCTTACCACCAAAGAGCAATATATCGCACAATACGCTCAAGGAGCATATATAACTTCAGTTTGCCAACCAGAAGCGTCATACGACCTATCGGTAGCTGCTCAGGCTATCGATCTTAACCAGGAAGACGTGAAATCACTGAATAAACGCTTACAATGGCAGATCCAGAACACCGCCAGGGGAATACAATTCGTCAAACTCGAAAAGGAAACGTTACAATTACTGGTCTTTACAGACACCTCATTTGCGAATAACAAAGACCTATCGTCACAAATTGACTATATCATAACACTTGCAGACCAGAAGGGAAACGCGAATACGCTACACTGGACGTTAGTCAAGTACAAGAGGGTTACACACAGCGTTTTGGCCTCAGAACTGTACGGAATGGCTCATGGATTCGATATGGGGGTTGTGATCAAGTCAACTATCAAAGGAATCCTCGAAATCGACCTCCCACTGGTTATATGTACAGATTCAAGGTCACTGTACGATTGCCTTGTCAAGTTGGGAACTACACAGGAAAAGCAGCTCATGATTGACATGATATGCCTCCGTCAAGCGTACGAACGACGCCAGATCGCTAAAGTACGATGGATTGAAGGAACTACAAATCCAGCCGATTCCATGACCAAAGGAAAGCCATCTAACGCTCTGAAACGGCTGTTGGATACGAATAAAGTGCAATTGGAAGTGGTAGAATGGGTAGAACATGACGGCGTAGGTAGCGGAACGGAAGATCCTACGGAGGGATTTGGAGCTATTCCCAATTAGGCAATTAGCATGCGATTGGGAAAACTCTACGGATTTGAGCGTTTTGGGAGCTACAGTGTACGGCCATTTTTAGAGTAGCTCCAGTGTTGGTAGAATAGTGGTTACGTACACGTGATATTCACGTGCCCCTGTAAGCTAGTCCCGATTAGGTAGTGGGAACGAGCGAAGCTCCTACAGCTTCGCCCTCCCACCCCTATTCGTACAACAACCATGGAATAGCACAACGAGTATATTACGTATAATTGCGTACCGTACTTCGTGCTACAGGTGAACCGACACAAACTTTGACCTCTGATATGTATAGTATTATGGTAGACCCTATCTCAAGGCAATCTAAATCTTACACATTATTGTTATNAAAAAAATTTAAGTCTACTACCTCTTTGAATAGCACGCTTAGATTCCAGCGTAGGATTTTACTCAGGCTCCTCCCTTTTATAATGGAAAGTAAGGCTGATCTGTCTAAGAGAGATACTCCAAGTGGAATTAAGTAAAAGGTAGTAGTATGCAAGAAACAACAAGAATCGTAATATTTAATCTAGACTATTCTGCTAATCTTCATAAGAAAAACAGTATTCGCACGAGAACATAAAGAGCCAAGACTAAAGTCTCTAGAAGTGGTACGACATCGAATCACTCCCAATCTCCTTATACACCTCTTCCATAGCATCAACAACCTCCACAGGAAGAGGTCCTTGCTCAATCATATCGATATTGATATTCAGCTGAGCAACACTTGAGGCACCAATGATAACAGCGTCTCCATACTTATCTGAAAGGGTGCTGTGATACACAGTCCATCTCAGAGCAGCAGCATGACCATTGATGCCATGCTTAGCAACAAGATTAACTGCCTTGTCCGTAGCGGCTTGGATAGAGGGTTTCATATATCCTGACGAGTAAGCCTTACCAAGGAAGTGCTAGAAAAGTTTAAGGTTAGTGAAAAATATACTCAGGTGCAAAAGGTGGGACGTAGAAAATGAGTGCGGCTAGATTAGACCCATAACTCGAATAGGGAAACTTACAGAAGTATCGTATCGCCCACCAGGTTCAACTTTCTTATAACTCCCTGCGAAGAAGCCGCCAGCAGCAGGACTAAAGTGTAACACCCAACATCAGCAAAACTCCTTGGATTCTTTTGGTTCCACCACGTCTAATACCCGTTCACTTTCACACTGGACTTACCTCCAGGCATAAAACGCAATCCCATGCTTCCTCAACACCGGGAACAACTCCTCCTCTCCTCCCCTCACAATAGGATTATATTGCCCCTGATACACACTAGGCTTAACAAACCCCTTCTCCTCACAAATCTCCACAATCCGTGTAACTTCCTCAGCCGTATAATTAGACAACCCAAACTGTTTAAACTTCCCCTCCTTATAAGCCTTATCCATCGCCTCAAGCGTCTCCTCAAAGGGCGTTGCCCGATCCGGCTGATGCAGATACTCGATATTAATTTGCGGGATCTTCAACTCAGCGAGAGAGGTGTTAACATTCTCCTCGATCTTGTCTTTCACGTGGCTACCAGGATCTCTAGATAGGACTTTGGTATCGATGATGAATCTCTTCCCTGCTTCTACAGCTCCGAGTCTTGGTTCTGAAGAGCCCGAGGCGTGAGGAGAGTAGACCCGTGCAGTGTCGAGTTGACGGCCACCACGCGAATAGAATGCATTGAGGAATGCATTGACTTGCTCAGGGGTGTCATAGCGGACGATCTTGTCGATGGAGCTGTCTCCAACCTAAATTGTGATTTTTATGGTCAGTGACGTTAACATCCCAACGACATAAATTATGTTTTAAATACATTTGCGGCACCTAAGACAATATTTAATGGCGATTTGATAGACATCTTGTTAGATGCAATACAATGATAGGTTTTAAATTTTTGATGAGGAATCAGAAAATGAGGAACAGTCTGTTCAGTTTTAAATAGCGTTTCTGAAAAGCTAGAAAAAATGTCCCTCTTTATCAAACAGATACCAAGTCACTTCCCCAAATACAAAAGTCTATCTCTTTATATCCTTCTCTAGCTTATAAACTTCACCTACACAATCTTTGAGAACATCTGCATGACCCCAGGGTCAGAAAGTGGAGAGATTATTAGTAACCCCCCTCCTAGCTTAGAAATCATCTTCATGCCAACAAACATATCCTCTTCCGGCTAAGAAGGCATCCCAAGCATGCCCGTTTTGTATGACAAATTTCTCGTTTGGGTAACACTACCGGAACTTTTCAATCACCGAAAGTTCGGTTTTTCTTAACTTAACACCGATTTATCAGATTGGATTTTGTTTACTCAACATGCCCGACTTAGTGTCACGACTTAGTTTTTGTAACTTTAATATTTTGTTTAATAAACATGGTAAAATCGGACTTTTGCACAAATAGGAAGCTATAGCTGTCAAATGGGCTTGCTTGCGTTGGTCAGCCTCTCCCAAGTTTCATGCAAGCTTCGCGGGTCAGAATTTAGCTCAATGATGACCCATTGCCGTGGTAGCTTAATTATCGAAGGTCCCATACATTTTCGGCTTGCTAAGTAAATGTGAAATCGCTTGTAAATGCTGCATCTGGATAAGATTCCCCTCATGAACTAGCACTTATTGTTGTATAGTACTTTTCTTTATCAACTTATAATTTAACCTCTTAATTTCAGATGTTAGACTAGTATATTATATAATAAATCTAAGTACTGTCGTTTGGGTCCCCAGATTCAGTAGGTTCTACTTGCTGTTTTACATGGCATCGACTACTCACTTACAAGTATGGGTACTCGTTTGACTAACGTATTTCCCGGTCTGCCGGCGCACCCGGTCTATTGGCGCACTTCCCCACCAAACCATCAATTGCATCAACACCTCTACATTTAATTAATTAATTATCAACCAAAACACGCTCCAATGGCCAGAACAAGTGATTCCCAGCAAGAAGGATCTTCCTTCTTGCTATAAACGCGTTAAAAACCAATCAAATCACGTCATTTCGAGCTGCAGCACGCATTTTCGGTATTCCTGATAGTACTCTGAGAGCTCGTTACCATGGCCGGGTTCAGCAATCAACCACTTACAACATATGCTATAGAATGACTCAATTGGAGGAGGAATCGCTTAGAAATTGGATAATTTCTATGGGAAAACGAGGATTACCTCCTAGACCTTCAGATGTGCAATCTATGGCCAATATATTGATTGCTGAACGTGGTGAATCCACCTCTCCTCGTCCTGTAGGCAAAAACTGGTTTGCAGATTACTTGAAACGCCACCCTATTCTCAAAACCTTGAGACCGAACCGTGTGGCTTATGGTCTTGTCCAGACGAGACTGTAAGCCACAGTCTCGCTTAAATTTTTGCGGACGAGACCATGTAGCTTACGGTCTCGTNCGGACGGGACCATGGTCCAATGCAACGGTCCGGCCAGTCTAGTTTTAAGTTATAATAATATAATAGTAAAGTAGTTATAAACAAGACATACATCTTCATAAATGCTTCTTGTTGTAGAAGAGTTAACTAGAAGGTTAAAGGATATCCTTTCTTTAGTGTATTTGTTAATAGTATAATAACCTTTGAATAACCCTTGATAAATCAATAGTAAAATCTAGTAAAGTTAAGAAAGATTTGTATATTTTTCATATTTCTAAGTTCTGGTTACTTAACAATAGTTATAATATATTCCTTCTTTATACTCATGCTTTTAAGAGTAATTATAAAGCTTNAAAAAGGTAATTGTCTAAGAGTAGAATGTATATTTCTTTAGGTTTACATAAAAGCCTTATTATTACAACTTAGCTAATACTTTATAAACAACTTGTATATATAACTCTTTGTCTTTTGTGTAAATTAAGATATTATCAAGATATACAATATAGATAATGTTGACTAAACTTATTAATACTTAATTGATATATATCTAGAAGGTAATTAGTACATTTATAAGTCTAAATAGTATAATAAGATATTCAAAGTGTTTATACTTAATTCTGAATATTATCTTCTACTTATTTTATTTGTAAATATATATCTAATAGTAAGTATCTTTTAAATCCAACTTAATAAAGTATTTAACCTTAGATAATCAACTAATGATTTTTGAAATTAAAGGTAATACAATATAATTCTTCTTAATGTTATAGGTTTTACTATAACACAATGATTAGTGTAGGCTTGAGGCTTAATACATAGCAGAATGTATATAGAGAACCTAATGATTATGTGACATGATTAGGACTTAGGGGACCTGAGGGGTCCAAGGGGTCCATAGACTTAGGGGACTTGAGGGGTCCAAGAGGTCTAGTTGGATTTCATTATCTATATAAGTATACTATAAGAACATAAGAGTAAACTCTTTGTATTCAACCTAAATACATTACTAAATCTTACCTTTGACTTAATTGCCTATGTTATACATTTCTGTTATCCTTGAATATCTACTTTACTTTTGGCTATCTAATAACCTGGATAGTATAGTTTTGTAACATTTTGAACATTATTTATCTTGATAAATCAGGATTTAAAAGCAAACATATTAGTAGATAATAACAATGAATAACAACTTGAGGAAGATTTTGAAAAAGGCTTTGAAGAAGAATCTGAAGAGGGATCTGAAGAAAGATCTAAGGAAAGTTCAGAGGATAATTCTGAGAAAGACCAAAGTAAGAATCAAATTGTCAAGAAAACTAACATCTAAGAAGAAATATTAAAAGAAGTTGTTATACTACTAAAGTAACTTGTTAAGTTAACAAAAGGATTAACTGTTAGAGAATCATCAAGAGTTATAAGAAAGAAACCAACACTTTTATTACTTAAACTTAATTCAAAATCAGTCTTAACATTAAGAACTCTAAGTCCAAACCTTGACCTAAACTCTAAACTAGAGGACAACATTAAACTAGTTTTAATAACAACATTTAAAGAAGTCAAAATCATCAGATTAAACCTGTTCTATGAGGATAGAAAGAAGTTAAAGGCATATCTTGCTCAGACAAGAACTTATTTAGTATTGAATGATTACTTATTACTTAAAGATATGTATAAAATCTTGTAAGCATCAACATACTTAAAAGAAGTAGTTAAAACTTAGTTTTAACCCTTTAAAGATGAGTAATTTATAACAAATGAAGAAACAATGAACTAAAGAGTAAGAAACATCATTATAAGTTAGGCTAATTATACAAGAGAACTCAAGTGTTTGTATAAGGATGTTGATGAGAAAAGGAATGCTAAGAGATATTTAGCTTACCTTAGACAAACTAAGAGCCTTAATGAATATGTAATGCTTTATTAATAGTATATAATATTAATCAACTGAGGAGAAGAAGTACATATACATTAGTATAAGATTAACTTAAAGGACTTTATCAAAAAGGAATTATATTAACAACTTGTAATTATTATCTTTAATACTCTTGTTAACTTGTTTATCAAGATTAAGAATGAACAGTATAAGATAATCTTGGACAAAAAGAGTAAATCTTATTTTAATCAAAGAAAGATTAACAATAAAAAAGATTATAAAAACCTTATAAAGTTAGATATTATAAAGAAAGGAAAGACTTTTAAAAAGAAAGAAAAGAAGTATTTTAAAGGAAAAAACAAGAAAGGGAATTCTTTTAGAATCTCCTTTAAAGAACTTGATAAGAAAAGAAAAAACAAGTTGTATTTTAAGTACAGATTCTTTAAACATATAGCAAATACTTATAAAAGGGATAACAAGTTAAGTATATTAGTTAAAGTTAGAGTTATAAGAATCTTAAGAATTGAAGATATCTTATTAGAATTATCAGAGGAGGAAAGCTTAAACTCAGAAGAGACATTTAATAAGGGAGTTAATAAGGTAATATCTATAACAATAAGAAGGACTTAGCATGTAAGATATTCTTAGGATAAGGAAGAAGTTGAGAACTTAGACAGATGAAGATTAATTCTAGGAATTAGTAGAATTTAGATGATTATACTAACAAACTTTAAAGTTATATTAACAGAATAATATCTTGTCTTTAAGGAAGTATTAATCCTAAGGTATTATTTAACAATTAGTATAAGAGGACTAAGAGGATAGAAGATCTTAGACAAAAGTCAACTTTATAAAATTGTATAATAAAAGGAAGTAATTGTTTAAGAATAAGAATTTGATCTTGAAGATCTTATTTTAATTTATAAAACTAACCTTTAAAGTATTATTATAAAGAAAAGGACATATGAGTCTTTCTTACTAGTAGAAAAAACTTAAATACAAGATAATTTTGACTAAATGCTTAAGGATGCTTGAATAGTAATAGAGGAAGGATTAAGTTATGTTGTATAAGGATAATATAACTTGTAATAAGAAGGTTATCTAATGATAACTTTCTAACAAGATTGAACAAAGGTAAAAACATAGTATAAAGAAATCTAAGGTTTAGGAAAATTAATAAAATGATTACTTGAAGTTGAATAGTATTATACTTAACAAAGGAAACTAATTAAGATTGTTATCAAACAAGTTAATTAAGATGTAAAAGCTTTACTTATAGTTAATGAACTAGAAGAAGATTTATTATCTTTAGAATTACTTATTATGTTATTAGGGGAAGACAAGTTAATATAAAGGATTGATTAACAGTTTAATCAAGAAGTAGTAATATACTCTTTAAATTTTGCAAAAAGAATTCTTGAAGAAAGTAATGTCTTTATCATTGAAATAAGGGAATGTTTTAAAAATAAGATAGTAAAATAAGTATAAGATGTATGTACATTTATAAATGATGAAAGCTTAGATAAACTAAGGTTAAGAGATCTTATTAAGAGATGAATAACATTGTTTAAAGAACTTTAAGAAAACATTGAAGGTTTAGAAATTAAGGATAATATATCAATTGATAATGTTAGAAATGTTAATCTTTACTCTATAAATAGTAGAAGTTCATTATACATAAACATAAAACTATGTAGAAAGTTAATAAGAGTCTTGATTAACTTAGAAGTTAAAAGAAACTTTATTAGTAAACAAGTTATAAAACAACTTAGACTTAGTATAAGAGTTAAGAAAGACAATTACTTGATATTATTAATAAATAGTAATATAGTTAGAAGAGTAGTTGATGTTTAAACTTATAAATTAGACATGAAAATTAACAATGATTATTAAGAAAGAATATCCTTTAATGTTATATAACTAAGAATATATCAAGTAATACTAAGAATTGAATAGATAAAGAAGTATAATTTAATAATTGATTGGAGAATAAGTATAATTACCTTCTTAAAGGAAGAATAAAATTTAATGTCTTTAAGAGTTATTTATGTTAACAAAACCTTAAACTATATTCTTAAGGAATATTATAAATAACTAGAGTTATTTACAAAAAGACTTGATGATTCAGCCTTATTACAACGTTTAACTTTCTTGACTAAAATGCTAATAATACTTAGTAATGTCATTTACTAATCTGTTATAATTGTAATAACACAACTCTTAATGCTATGTCAGAAGTATTAGTTTCAATTCTTATTCCTTTCTTTAGATCAAAAATTCTTAAGA